>JAHHUM010002957.1:0-414258 GCA_036173005.1 Crenichthys baileyi | reverse complement strand
ATCAAATTTCTGAGGGTTACTGCAACATGTACTTTGATGCACTTTTCTGACAGTTAAATAAGTTAGATAAAGGTTAGTGACCTACAGTGCATTGAAAAAGTATTGCTCCTCCCTACAGATTTAATCTGTTTTGGCTTATTGTCGCAGTTAAATGTTTAAGTTCATTAAACTAATTTGACGAAGATAAACAACCTCAGCTTTCCAATGTATAGTGTTTTTATTAAGGGAAAACAGCTGTGAAAAACAACGTGGTCCTATGTGAAAATAGTAACTACACCCTTTCCGAAATCATAAATCAACTTTAAATAATCTAATTTTTGGGAAAGCTGAGTTCAGTTTTACTTGCCAGGCTTGATTACTGCCACTCTTTTAGAATTAAATGGAACCTGATTGACAGCATAAAGTAGGCATAAAGGATATTAAAAAGCAACCCATCATGCCCTGATCTAAAGAAATCCAGGAACATATGAGAAACAGTGATGGGAAGAGTTACAAAGCCATTTCTAAGGCTTTGGGACTCCAGCAAACCGCAGGGAGATGCTTTATCCACAAATGGAAAAAACATGGAACATGTCAACCTTCCCAGGAATGGCATACAAAAATTACTCCAGAGTAACCGTGACAGAAGAACCCAGAACAACATCTAAAGCACTGCGAGCCTCACTTTCCTCAGTAATGTCAGTTTTCCAGGACAGTATTCCAATATTAAAACCACTGAAAAGCAAAATAACACATAGGATCATTCTCATATTTACCAAACATTTTGATGATCTCAAAGGCTTTTTGGAAAATATTTTGAGGACCGATGACAGAAAAATCAAACTTTTTGAAAGATGTGCATCCCTTTAGATTGGGCATAAAACTAAGAGCATTACAGAAAAAGGACATTAAACTGACTGTGAAACGTGATGGTGATAGCATCCTGCTCTGGGAGCTGCAACCGATGGAACCATGAATTCTGGTGTCTCCTCAAAAGTCCTGAAGGAAAATGTCTGGCCGTCAGTTTGTGCCCTAGGGCACATTCATACTTGAGTTATGCAGCAGGAGAACAATCTGAAGCACAACAAGAAGTCCACCCCTGAATGGCTCAAGAACAAAATGAAATAAAGGTTTTAGAGTGGCCTATTCAAAGTCTGGGCTTGAATGGATTAAGATGCTGTGGCATGAACTTCAACAGGGCTTCATGCTCAGAAAAGTATAAACAGAAGAAATCTGTAAGGGGGCAAGCACTTTTTTACCACTTTAGGCCTTGATTCATAAATATGGATGTTCTTGTAATTCCTTCATTATCTTTTGACATCAAAACTACAACGACTATCAAAGAACATCAACACATTTATTTCTCATGTGTGTAAAACTGAATCAGCTGGTCAGCTGTCACATAAAAGCAGGAATTGGTTTCGATAAGGAAAACCTGATCTAACCTTTTCGACCCAAATCAGTTTTAAAACTCAAATAGTTGGAAATGAGATTAAGGTAAAATACAAATTAGTTTATGGTAAAGTTATGTACTTAACATAGTTTAATTTTAATTGATTTGTTGGGAATTTTTAGGATTTATCATCCAGTGGCAGAAGCAAGCGGTGCTAATTCTTCTGATGAAAGTAAAGACCTGATAAATTTGTCCCAACATTTAGCGTATTGCTCCTCTAGTTAAAGGCAAGTTAAAGTCAAATTCAGTTGAACCTTTTGTGTTTATGTGCTTTTAAAAACACGATACAATTAAATAGCCAGAAATATCTTCACAAATAACTAGTTTGGCATTAAATGTTGGCAGAATCGCTCTGTTTATGTTGTTTTTACAAAGACTGCATAAAGAAAGAGACTTTGAAGAGAAATTAAAACCATGAACATCATTTCTAAAATCATGTGCCCTCTTGGATCTCTGCACCTTTCCCTATACTTCTGGCACTGTTTCTCCTCCTCACCCTCCGCCCTGCCTCACCCATCCACTCCGGCCTTGGTGTGTCTCTAGCATTTGAGCCATTCAGACGACTCAGAGGTGGAGAACATAATGCATGATCCTCCACATCACGGAGGGCACAGCCCAAACCACCAGCATGGCCACGAAGCTCACGATGCTGTAGAAGAGATTGAGGACCAAGACCGGCCCCTCACCCCGTCTCATTTGCAGCCCCCCGTGGCGTGTCGAGCCCAGTCAGATTCAGGTTCAGATACCAGCTTGTCGCAGAGCAGAAGTGTGGAGTTTGAGTTGCCATCTCCCATCAGTCCCTCCAGACCAAGGAGCCCCTGGGCTCTGTTTGATCCATACAGCAATAATGAGGTAAAATGAGGAGTCTCAATGAACTATGGAGGTTTAAAGGCTGCGTGCTTTGATGCGTTGATACAGATGGATGTTTTTTAAAGCAGTGTGCTGTTATATCTGAAGAACAAGTCGGTTTTTGTTTTTCTTGTAACTTGAGATGACGATTTTAGCCCTTCAGGTGTTATTGACTACCTGGTAGCAGAGCAATCATTTTAAGTCTGTTTATGGTTGTTTGTTTATTTTATTTCAAACATGGTAGATAGAAAACTACAATATAATAATATATAATAATGTATAAATGAAAAAGTGGTAATGATAACAACAAATAAGAAAGAAACTCTATATTTACAATAGAACAACTCTGTTTCATGTCCCAAAATGGGGGAAGTAGAAATGTATTAATCTAACCCTTGTCTGCTTTTATCTAAATTTGACGAAATTAGCTAACATTGTTTGTTTATGAAAATCTGTGTTATTGTTTGTTTATATGGCTTTTTTTTTAGTCTTACCAAGTCTTCACATGGGTCATGTCCAAACATTGTGATTCATAATCAACAATCTGCCACCTATTTGGTAAATAGTTTTACTTCTGTGTTTACTTTCAGGACCCAGACAAGGAATATGTGGGCTTTGCAACACTGCCAAACCAGGTGCACCGCAAATCTGTCAAGAAAGGGTTTGACTTCACTCTCATGGTGGCTGGTAAATCCCTTATTTACACTTTTCTAGACATTTGATCCGAAGTCCACCTTTGACTGAACTTGAAGAACCTGCTAATCACAGGGTTTTAAGCCCTGCTGATTTGGTCTTTGTTGTACTTTCTTTGAAGGTGAGTCTGGCTTGGGAAAGTCCACCCTGGTCAACAGTCTGTTTCTCACAGATTTGTACAAAGATAGGAAGCTGCTTAATGCTGAAGGTGAGGAAACTTCAGGTTTGAACTTTGGTGCATTTGTTGTGTTATGGCTAATATTTGAAATCTTTCCTCAGAGAGGATCACCCAGACAGTTGAAATCACCAAGCATACTGTGGATATAGAGGAGAAAGGTGTGAAGCTGAAGCTCACCATTGTGGACACCCCTGGATTCGGTGATGCTGTGAACAACACTGAATGGTACAAATCAAATGTGTTCAATACATAATTTGGCTTCTCTTGCCCAGGGATTACAACGTCATGTGCTCTCACTGAGCTGTTGTATAATCTGCACCGTTTGAGAGGCTGAACGTCCCTTTGTGTTTCTGTTGCAGCTGGAAGTCAGTGGCTGATTACATCGACCAGCAGTTCGAGCAGTACTTCAGGGACGAGAGTGGCCTCAACCGCAAGAACATCCAGGACAACCGTGTACACTGCTGTCTTTATTTCATTTCACCCTTCGGTCATGGGTATGAGAAACTGTCCATCCCTGCAGTTAGCCTACCTCATGTTTGTTTTCCTGATCCTGGGGATTGTCTGCAGATGTCTGCAGTGGGATTTATGTCACGTCCGTCCATCTGTCCGTTTGTCCATCCATCCATCCATCCATCCATCCATATGTCATTTCTAATATATTTCCGTCCTTCTGTGAAGCCTTCTATCTTATCAGTCCGTCCATTCATCCATCCATCTATGGAAATATCTAAGTGATCTGCTGTGAAATATTGTATTCATATTTCTTGTATTTATATTTGAACAGTGGGTTAAAAAAACAACTGACAAGTCTAGAAATTAGAGTTTGTAAAAGTATGAAGGTTTGACATGGAAAATGTGTAGGAAATCTGTCATTCTCTTTATTAAAATCTACTGTACCAGGGTTGACTCACTGTGCAGTCAGCCCATAAATAGTAAAAGAGGCAATGCTTAAGTTTTACCCTGCGCAACGCTAAGATGCCTTCAGGACACTTTAGATCCTGTGCAGTGCTTTCACTCTGATGAGCTGTTTTTGCTGATTTGGTGCTTTTCATCAATGTTCCACATGGCTGTGCTTCTCATTGACCAGACCTCCAGCAAAAATATGCCTTCAGTGGATTTCAGAGTTAAAGATGTGGAGATTGGGCTCCCTCTGTGGGTCAGTGTCCACAATTACCCATTAGAGGCCACACCTGCCTACCTAATGCAGCCAATGTCTGCTCATACTAAATAACGGACTCATCAGACATTTAAAATGAAAATATATGTACTCAGGCTTCACATTTAAAGGTAGGTAAAATGACAGTTAAAGATTCTTTATAATTTGTATAACCACTACAACAAAGTCCACCAGAATCTATGGAAGTTGCAGGCATCTTCTGTAACAGGAAATCCTCATGAAGTTGTTTCTTTAACAGTAAGGTTGGTGATCATTTGTTGCTAAAGGAGATGTTTCCCAGAGTGCTTCAGTGTGTTTTCTGCTCCTTCCAGCCTTCGGCCTCTGGATGTTGAATTCATGAAGGCTCTGCATGAGAAGGTCAACATCGTACCCATTCTGGCCAAAGCTGATACACTCACCCCAAGCGAGGTCAAGAAAAAGAAAATGAAGGCAAGGCGATCAATAGATTGTAGATGCTCTGTCTCACAATACTCACAATACATCACAAATCTTGCATTCATGTGTGTGTTGTCATCAGTCATAACTAAATTCTTACAGCCAAGCGCATGTTGTCCCCACAGATCAGAGAGGAGATTGAGCAGTACGGCATCAAGATCTATCAGTTCCCTGACTGTGACTCCGATGAAGATGAGGAGTTTAAGCAGCAAGACCACGAGCTGAAGGTGAGCACTCAGTCTCCCACATTTTATTGCGCTCTTCTTCTCCTGTCATGTTTTCTACAGTTTGAGGTAGCAGTGTGTGTTCAAGTGCAAAAAAGCTGCTGTTTTATTAACAACCTGATCTGCAACAACCGAGCTGCATCTTAGGAGCTGTGGGCAAAACAAAAGGCATGTTATAACCCTAAATGTTAATGTATTTTATTGGGATTTTATGTAATACACCAACACAAAGTATGAAAAACGGTAAAGTGGAAGGAAGGTTTTACAAATTATCTGAAAATAGTAGAACGTGTTTGTCTCTCATACCCCTAAATAAAACCCAGTTCAGTAGTCACCTAAGTAGTAAATAAAGCCCACATGTGTGCCTGAGGGCTTCAGAGGTTTGTTAGAGAACATTAGTAAACAAATAGAATAGAAAGTTCTGGAGAAGTTTAAAGCAGGGTTATAAAACAATATCACAAGCTTTGAAATATGGAGAGCCGTTTCATTCAAAATTAAATAAATAAATACTGCTATTCATGATTATTAATAAATATTCCATGAAATAAAACAAAATAATTATGTTCAAAGAAATGTTCATCTTATTTTATTTAATTCATTTCAAGATTTATTTAATTTACTTAAAAAATTGTTTATCTATTTCATAATGCAGTTTTATTTTGTGACACTTTTATTTTGTAAAGCTACTTTACGTATTCAGTGACTTCTACTTTTTAACCCGGTTTTCATTTTAAGCTCTTTTTATTTCATGTTCTTATATTCAAATGAGGGGGCGGAGTTTTATGTGGGGCGGCGCTGGGACAGCAGGACCGAGCTCAATTCGTGGCTGAGGCCGGCAGAAGACGGCATGCCGGAGCTGCTGCCGCCAGTGCCTCTGGCTCACCTGGTGCCAGACCGGCCGTAAAATCCTGCCACGGCGGTTGTCGCTGTTTTTGTGGAAGCCAATGTTGATTATTGGCAAAAGGGATGTCATTATTGTTATAGCCTGTTACTTTTAAATGATGATGTCTTTATTGGTTTTTATTTAATAAACAGCGTTTGACCCATAACATAACTTGGCTGTATTTACATGGATGGAAAATAAGTAGCACTATGTGTGTATGACGTGCTGAAAGGATGAAGAAGACTTATTGCACAAACAGCTTCCACAAAAACAGCGGCAACCGGCGTGGCGGGTTTTTACAGCCGGTCTGGCACCTTCTGACATCCTCCCAGAATCCCCTGGCTCCCTCCAGCATGCTTCTGAGCTTCTGAGCTCGGCCCTGCTGTCCCAGCGCCACCCAGCAGATAAAACTCTGCCCCCTCATTTGAATATAAGAACATGAAATAAAAAGAGCTTGAAATGAAAAACGGGGTTAAAAAGTAAAAGTCACTGAAACACTTAATAATCAGAGAAGCACCCAAGATTCTCATGGTTTCTCCGGAGGAGCTCCGAAGATTGTGCATTGGCCAGATAAGAGCAAACTTGAACATTTTGGCGTACAGCTATATATGGTGGAAAACCAACGCTGCACATCACCCTGAAAAAAAGCATCTCTATGATGAAACTTGGTGGCGGTAGCTACATGCCGGAGGATTTTCTTCTGCAGGGAGTTGATAGGAAGATGGAGGGAGCTAAATACTGGAAAAAAAACCTGTTAGAAGCTGCAAAAGACTTAAATCTGGATCAGATGTTCTCCTTCTCCTCTCCTGAGAATCTGTGGCATCGATGTTCCTAGATCCTCTTCATCCAAACTCACTGAGCTTGAGTTAGTCTGCAAAGACGAGTTGGAAAATATTTCACCCTCTATGTCTGCAAAGCTGGTCGACTTCCCCTAAAAAACCGTGGCCGTAATTACAGAACAAAGTTGTAATGTAAGTAAAGTAAAGTATTGACTGGGGTGAATATAAATGTAAGCCACACTTTTCAGATTTTTATTTGTAAAAAAAAAAATTCAAAGCTATTCATATTTTTGTTTTTATTCACATTTATGCACCACTTTGTTTTGGTCTCCCACGTAAAATCCAGATACCATCAGCTGAAATTTGTGTTTGTAACAAGACAAAATGTGACAAAGTTCAAGTGTTTTGAACTGTTTTGCAAGTCATTGTGCAATAAGTCACTGCTTTCCATCTTTACAGTTTTGTTCAGTCAACCTTTTTTTCACAATTTATTTGTGGAGCGACAAATAAGATGGCAGATTTTTACCAGGGAAGTTATATAGCCTTCCTCGTGTCCTTGGGTGTCGGCTGATGACATTTACTGCAGAAACAAAGAAAAAAGTGACAATAAAGGGTTAAAATCTTGGTGTGTTTTTTTTAAAGCCTCCATTTCTAAATAAACTGCAATGGGGTAAATAAGGAAACTTAATCAAGACAAGGATTTATGTCGGCATAAAAAAAAGCCATTGAAGAGACTCCACTGTAGCATTCGGTACTGTACCGGTCCATTAGTAAAGAGACCCATTTTAACCTCCTGATGCTTTAGAGACATCATTCTAACTCTGGGTAATTTCTGTTTTTCTTTAAGGAGAGCATTCCTTTTGCAGTGATTGGCAGCAACACAGTGGTGGAGGCCAAAGGGAAGAGAGTGAGGGGCCGCCTCTACCCCTGGGGCATCGTAGAAGGTACTTCACAAGTTAAAGTGATTTCTAGTGACAAAATCTAGAAAACAGCCTCATTAAAGATCCATCTGCCACTGAGCTTTAATACGAGCTTAATACGTATGGTTTAGTTGATCCTCTCTGTGTGCTTCAGTGGAAAACTCTGCTCACTGTGACTTCATTAAGCTGAGGAACATGCTGGTACGCACACACATGCAGGACCTGAAGGATGTGACCCGAGAGACTCACTACGAGAACTACAGAGCACAGTGCATCCAAAGCATGACCCGCATGGTTGTAAAGGAACGAAACCGCAAGTATGTTCACAACGGACAAACTGTTAAAATGATGTTGAGTGACATGGCGTGGATGTAAGCGCCAACAGTTACCTGTCAGAGGGAAAATCTCTGGTTTCTCAAAAGAAAAACGATTCCGGTGGTAAATACAAATGAAGCCATATCTCTTTGCAGTAAGCTAACCAGGGAGAGCGGCACAGACTTCCCCATCCCCATGATCCCCGGAGCGTCAGAGAACGAGACGGAGAAGCTCATCCGAGAGAAAGACGAGGAGGTACGGCACGCCGACCCAGAGCACGAGTCTCGGCATGAGTCTGAGCACCATGGGCCCTCAGACCCTCAGCCCAGCAAAGGGACACGCTCAGATCAGACAGCTGACCAAGCCCTCTGATGTTGTTTAGCTCACAGAACGTTTTTATCTCAAGTCCCTCTGAACTTAGACTGAAATACAGTATTTATACACATATTTGCACTTTTAGAAGAAGATTTGACATAAAACTGCCGTTGTTACAGAGAACATTGATTTAGAGCAAAACATTCGTCTGAGGAACTAAAATAATCATCACAACATTAATCTTCTCATCAGAATAAAAATGTGCAGCAAATGAATCCATGTTACACCATGATTACATTATACATGTTTATTTGTTCAAAGTATCCAGTTATTTCCCAGTTGGATTTAGTCTCTAGTCACAACGTTGGATAGATTAATGTTTAAGTGCTGGTCACAAGTTTACATACACCCATCATCTCTGTGGTTGTTATATTTACCTGGGGTTCTTAATGATATATCTGAATTATGAATCAATGATTTTCTCAAACAAAACATATAATTTTAAAACTATACATGCAGGCTCACATATATACTGACACCTCCACTAATACGTGGTTAAATATTTCTTAACAAGTTGCAGAGAAATCAAGCTTCTGATTTAATTCTTGTTGGATACGTCTTCACCCATCATGGAGCCGATAAAATGTTTTTCAAGGCACAGATCTTGCTTTCAAACGTAGTCTACAGACTCTGCTAATGTTGGGGCCTTTCAGAAGTTTAATGTTAGCCTCTTTCATCCATTATAAAACCAGTTTTGATGAGTATTTGGGATCATTTTCCTGCTGGAACACCCAACTGTCTCCAAGTTTCAACCGTCTAACCCAGATTGTGTCCTCTGCTGAAAATAAATTGTTCAGGATGTTCTGGAAAAACTCCAGAGACCACCAAGGCTGGAGTCAGCTGTGGAAGACTGCATCCAAATTCTTCAACTTTACCTCAAAACAACAGCGAGGAGGTTGAGACCTGGACCCAGTTGGGTTTTACAACTTATGATCCCAAATCTACTTTCAAACTGGTTTTGGAGTGGATAAAACAGGCTACCATTAAGCTTCTCAACCTTATTGATAACGCATGGATTATGTTTAAATGTCGGGTCAGTACCAAGAAACTTCACCAATTCTGATTATAGAAAAAAGTAATGAAGTATCCGACCTAAGATTATTCCAGAAGCTCGGTGATGGTGTGTGATTTCTCAGCAGCTTGTGAGGATCATTAACTGAATGTTGGTGAGACAGTGTGTGAATGTTTGAGCCTGTATGTATAATTTAGAACCTGTCTGGAGAATCTACATTAAATTCAAACTGATGCTACAGTCCCTGTTTGTTTGTTTTTAGATTTATTCTAGTCAAAAAGTAATAATTCATGTCGATGATGAGGGTGTGTGTTAACCTCTGACAAGAACTGCAAACAAGATCAATCTCAGGATATTATTGATCAGCTCTGGATCATTTATTGAGTCAAACTGAGAAATAAATTCTTTAAATCCTTGTGTGACTTCTTTTAGGAGAGTGGAGTAAAGCGCTGGTACTAGATATATTATAATAGTATTATAATAGTGAAGTATTTATTTTAATAAGTATTATATTATTGAAGATGCCTTTGTTAAAGTGTTCCTAACATTTCAGTTCTTCAGATAAAAACCTAAAAATGAAGTATTTTATGTTTGATGTTGTAGAGTAAATATTAGAGTTGATTATGTTTGATTTTCCCTCTCTCTCCCCCAATTAATCCCCAGAAATCTACATATTTATGGAAATAAAAAGACATTTTTTTCCTCATTTTGTTTTTATTTTATTTTATAGGGCATATTTGTTTAAGAATATAACTGCAGACTGACATGAACAGCCTGCAGCTCACATTGTGTTTTCATATCATGAAACACTCCTGCTTCGCTGTTCCCAGGTCACGTGATCCATGCCGATCACATGACCTTCCTGGTGTTATTGATTTGTTGTCTGTGCAGTCATGTTTAAATAATTAGCTGAGATCACACCGTCCACAGCCAGCTGACATGCCCAGACTGTCACGCTTCTGTTAAAGATGAAGCTGCATCCTGTCGCTGACGTCTTCCTCGTCTTTCCTCACAGCTGCGGCGGATGCAAGAGATGCTGCAGAGGTTCCAGGATCATCTGGTCACCCAGAAAGACGGCTGTTAACAAAGGACTCTGCACATTAAAATAAGAAATAAAGCGAAAACACCCAGGCACCCTTTATTCCACTCCTGAACACTGAGGTCCCCTGGGTTGTCTGTCCACCCAGTCTCCATTCAGCCTCCTCAACAAGCATGCGACTCACCGACCTGCTGAGGAGATGGTAAGACCTGACCTTAGTGACTCTTTATCTTCTGAAGTCTAACAAACACCTGGTTACATATCAGAACTGTTAATTAGCCACATGATCACAAATGTTAATGAGGTTAATGTCGAAGTACTGGACCTGTCCACTTTCCTGATGTCTTTATTTTCTCTGTAGATCAACCTGCTTGTGTTTTATTTAGTTGAATTTTCTAAAACCACACTCAAACCCTGTTCTATGGTCTTCCATATTTCTGTTTAATTACACCCAGCCACAGTCCTTCACTTTATATGGATAATATAGATTTTGAGTCATTTATGTATATTTGTTGTATGAGTGTCTACATATTTAATTTTAGTTTCACCTCCAATGCCTCGCTTGGTGACTTTATGGATGTCAGGGGCTCTGCTTAGTGTTGGCCAGTAACGTCACATATTAACTTCCTGATATGTAAAAACAGCAAATGACTTCAACAGGTATTAGCAGTCCTGGTGAGGATGTGTAGGGAGCCTTCAAATTAACGAGTCTTTAATTGCAGTAGTGTAATCATACGCTGGAAAATTTAGAAAAATCCCATTTGGATTTGAGTTGATTTATTTAAAAGCAAAAAAATCACTGTTGCAACACTTATTGACACCTTTAACAATCTTCTAAGATAACGGTTTCAGTTGATCAGAGCATGTGGAAACTTTAATCAATGAGTAATCAATGAGTTTTCCTGTCCCTAAGATACAAATGTTACACAGACCCGCTTCACTTTGCTGCTCTTCATAGACTCATGTTTATCTTGTCACCGCGCACAGTGAGGAGGACGGAAAAATGGAGAATCATTGGTCAGGTGGCATTAAGATGGAGGAAAGCGTTTAAGTTGCAGACATTCCACAAGCAATGAGTATGTGGAGAAGCACCTCGTGCACACTTTTAAGCAGGGTGGAGGATCTGTGATGCTGTGGGCCAGTTTTCTTCCAGAGGTTCTGGGATTGCTTGAAACCATTTTTAAAATAATATTAATAATGATGAAGTCAGATTATGCCACTATATAAGAGATTTCCTTATTTGAAGGCTTTTTGCACATCTGCACCAGGGCTGCTGATGAATGCGGAGGACGCTGTAAATCACTAAATTACTTTATAAAGTTCTATTGGGTCGGCCCAGGGTGTGATGGCTCCGGTGGACGGTGTATTTATTTTTGCATGCAGTTTTCTAATGATGAGCTCAGTCTGCAGGTTTGTTTAATGGCCTTTAGGTTTTTGGAAAAAATGTCAGGAACAGATATGTTTTTTAGAGTTTGGTTGGACTTGATGTTTTTTTACTTTAAGGTAACTCTTTAGTTGCTGCTAATGTTAACATTAGCCCTTGAATATTACATTTGAATTTATTTTAAAGCATCGTTTTGGATTACATTCCTCCTGCTTCTGTCAGTAAGATAATATTTCTGTTTCTTAAAAATTGTTTTATATTAAACCTGACTTCTGTTATTTTATGTTTCTTGGAATATATTTATGTATTAAATTTATACATTGACTGATTTTGGAGGAAAGCTTATGAATTATAATGTAATAGCTCTACAGTTATATTGTAATAAAATATTTGAAACTGTCACTCTTAACTGGAAATTGTTTTATTTTTTATTACAGTGTAGTGATCATACAGAAGTGAGCTTTGTGTGTGTAAATATTCTTGAAGTAAATCTCCGGGATTAAAGAATGTTAAAAGTCTTTAATTTCTGTGCTTTAAATCATATTTTTGGTGTCTGAAGTTTACAACTATAAAAAAAACAAACACCACCACCAGTTTTAGTTGTGCAAAGAAAGCAAAGACACTGTTCAGTTCCAGCTCACCGTGACCAGACCTCAGACAAGACAAATGTAAGTGGCTTTTTTATTTGATGGTAATGAATTTGATTTATATAAACTAGTCATGATTTACTTTCTGACAGAATTAATGTTACCAATTTGGTGTCACCTTGGCAATTTAATGATTTAGGGATGTATGGCGAGGCTCGAAACGAAGCTGTCCCTGACCATGATGGAACCTCTGCCATGCTTTACTGGGGGCAGCTGTGGTTTCATTGAGGTTGATTGTGCAACAGATCTTCAGGTTGACTCTCCAGTGTTGCACTCTTTTTTTCTGTTATCTTCACACACCTGAAATGAGGCTCCTTTGAAGACTTGTAGGAGTAGCTTCTGAACATGGAACAGAGCCATGGGAACATCTGAGAGAGCAGCTTTGGACATGACCTGCTAGAAGAAATGCTTGGACCAGACGCAGGGTTCCCTGGAGACGTTATATCACATAATTGATTCAGACTTGTAGGTTGAGCTCTTTGGGTATTGTCTTTTTTTTAGCCCTAGTGGTCTTCATTTTTGTTATTTCTTCAAAGTAGGTAGACAGGAAGTGGGGTAGAGAGAAGGGGACGACCTGCAGCAGAGATCTCCGGGGGTCGGGACTCCATCTCAAAATGCTCAATTTCTGCATTAATTTTACCATTTAAAATGTGTTCTGTGCATAAAAAAAAATGTAAATTAGGACACTCTGTTTAGCTTAGACGCACCAGGAGCCGGAACTGAGCAGAACCTGGTGCCAGAAAGTACTGAATGGCGGCTGATCCTCAGGAAGGTAAACAAAGTGGAGGTGGGTCTCAGTAAATCTCAATATCACTGAATAGTTTTTATGTTCAAGTAAAAATAGTTCATCACACACGGTGATATTTCAAGTGTTTGTGACCATTTTGATCAGCTAGGCCACTCCTGAACCAGAGACATCAGAAGCGTCTGACCTGGACCAAGGAGAGAATCTGGTCTAAATCGCTCTTTTCTGAGAGTAAACTTTGTATTCCTCTAGTTTGCGACACCTGAATATAACTTAAATGACAAAGAAGCAGAACACATTTGTAAACATAATAGAATTTATTATTTTATAAATTTTATATTTGACAATCTTCAGAGCGTTTTTACATAATACAGTTAGATCTATATGCAGTCCAACATTTACAATCTATATACACCTGGAATTTTCTCCATAGGGAAAAACACACAAGTATTCTGTTGCTTCAAGTATATTCATCCCTGTGAACTTTTCTGTTAGTTTTGCAGCAATGCAGCATGAAAAATGCAATCGGCCAAAATCATTTGCATGTAGTTTATGACTGTGGGAGAAGTTTTGCTTTATCTTTGCTCCAGAAACATAGAGAAAAATTGTCCCTGCTGCAGTATTACAAAATACAAAAACATCAGGGAGAAATATTCTTAGATGGCCAAACATGGTACCAACATCAGGTCTGTGTGGTTGTCACCACCTTTTATATACAGCCTTTTTTACATGGTCCCGGTGGAAAAGAATATTAGAAAATGTACATTAAGCACAAGTTATTCATCAGGACGAATGAGCAACAGTAAAAATTCAACTGTAAATGTTTCACTCTGCATATGTTTTAGTGATGTGATCGCATTTCTGACGAAGACCTTATCTTTGGAGGGTGTTACTCCATCTCCATTCACAGATCAGTACATTCATGTTTATGTCAGACAGCACGGCGGGTCTCTAAGTGCTGCGTTGACCCTCATAGATGCTGCTCTCTAAGATGGTAGAAATGTTCACAGTGCAGGCTTCGTTAAAGGATGATTCATTCCCATCTGTTCAAGTTTACACCCCTATCAGAGTAATCTCTGCAATCACAGCGCACAAACGCATCCCAGGATTATATGCTTGAGTGTTTCTCATGTAATCATAAAAAATATAAACCAGCCTGCTGGGCCTATTGATACAGCAACTGATTCAATTTGGAAAAAATATTTGGTAATCTGTAAGCAGTAACGAAAACATGTCCTCTACTCAATTCAACGTTTAACTGCAGGTGCTAGTCACAGGTAACAGCAAATCTTTGATTGCCCAAACCAAAACGGCACATTATTTTACTGTAAGAGGGCGTTATTTGATATCCTTCAGTGTGATTATTATCAGAGTGGTTTTACATTGTGCACTAACAGACAGGAGGGGGCGCTGTAGCTGTATGCAGAGTCACCGCTGACTTCATCTCTGATGCAGAGGGTTGAGTTCGGTCCAGGGTTTAGCTCCAGCCTGGCAGCATGTGCTGCTGCTGGAGAGGAGGAGCTGCTCTAAATCACATTGTCAGAGTGCTGGCTGGGCTGCTCCTGCTCTCTGCCCCCCCACCCAGCAGAGGCAGAGCGCCACTTTCCTGTCTGTCCAGATCATGATGCGAAAACATTTACTGCTTCATTACCTGCAGCAACCATGGTGTATAAATACCCACATGTGCCTTCCTTTGCTTTCAGAACATGTTGATGACGCCATGCAGCCTGATCCATCCTGAGACCAGGATGACGTTGTAGCAGAGGTGAACATCTGATTGTTCCTCTGCTTGCTGTAGGTGTGCAGCAGCTCTTCCTGCTCTCCCTCTCTCTCTCTCTCTCTGCAGCCTGATCCCAGTTCTGGACCTCTTCCCATATCGTCTTCGTCCACGGCGCTCAGGCCAGCTTCAGTGTGCTGATGGGGAAGGAGGGCATCGTCACCATGGTGACAGGGTTAAGCACTGTCTGACCCATCAGCTGTGGGTGGTGTGCCATCATCTGAGTGCTTACTGCTGTTGGCTTACCGACGATGGTGGCGGCCGTCACCTGGGTGGGGGAGGTACCGTTGACGTGAGGGTGGGTGTGGTTTAAAGCATGGGTGATGTGGCCCACCACAGCTGGCTGTGTGACTGCTACCGGCTGTGGGTAGAGGGCCGGTATGTGTTGGCTAAGGTGAGCCACTGGGTGCACGGTGATGTGACCGATGGGCTGAGAACTGGGGGCTAATTGCACAGAGCTGGTGGTGGTGCAGGGGGCAAGGTGCGTCACACGTTTGGGACCCCCTCCATGGAGGACATGGTTTACTGCCTGAATGACTGACGGGTGGGACACTGAGGCGTGGGCAATGACAGTAGGATGCAGACTAGGGGTGGTCTGGCCAGGGATGGAGGGTGGGCTTGGAGTGCTGGATGCAGGAGCCGGGAGTAGGGGCGGAGCTACAGGTTTGGTCTGTAGCTGTGGAGGATTTAGCGGTAGTGGCTGGTGCAGAGGGGCTTTGTTCAGGGTGGAGATGTGCTGGGTGATGATGGAAGCAGTGGCGGCTGGGGTCACAGCTGGAGTCTGTTTTACAATCTTGAGCAGCTCAGGTTTCATACTGTGGGGTGCAGCTGGTAAGGAAGTCGCTTCCTCCAGGTCATCGTCCATAATGTCCTCACCCTCTGCAAGACCAAAAATATTAATTAGCTGCAGCTTTATTTTACTCTGACCTCAGTCAGTTGAGGCGGGGCATCATGAAGTTTTCATAGGGTGTCGGGGTACAACCAGAGCCTGTGTATTTTGTTAGGATTTTATGTGATGAACACCACTTTAATTGTAAACTGGAAGCAATGTTACAGGTATTATTCACCAATAAAAATATGAAAACTTGTATCTAGTCCCCATATACCAGTACTCTGTAGAACCACCATCAGCTGTAATGACAGCCGCCTGGGGTATGTCTCTATCTTTAGTTTTGCCTGGACCATTCTAACACATGAATATATTATAGATCTGGCTCTATGTTTGGGGTTGCTGTCCTGCTTGAAAGTGAACCTCATCTAAAGTCTCAAGTCTTTGCAGCCTCTAACAGGCTTTTCCTGTATTTAGCTCCATACATCTTGGCCAGTTTCCCTGCCCCTGCTAAAGAAAAGGATCTCCACAGCATAATTCTGCCACCACCATGCTGAATCATGTTAATGGTGAGGTGCGGTATCCTGCAGTCTTCTGCCACACAGAATACATTTCCATTTTAGTCTTATCTGCCCTGAGGACTTCACTTTAAACATGACCTCTTATGGCTTTCTTCTTGTCAGTCCCTCATAAAGGCCAGATTTGTGAAGTCCATGACTAATCATTGTCCTGTCAACAGTCTCCCACTTGAGCTACGCACCTCTGCAGCTCCCTCAGAGGTACGTTGGCCACTGGGCTGCTTAAAGCTATCCTCGGCTAGGTGGACTTTCCTTCACTTCACAGTTATGAACTACTCTGTGTTGGCCTTGCGCTGTAGGCCCAGATCTGCCTACCTGAAGCAGTGGAAGTTGATGCCTGGTCCTCCTCTGGCTGCACTGTCTGTCTGAGGACCCGGTCGATCTCGACCACATCCATCCACTGGCTCAGGTCGTTCTTCAGCTCTGCCAGTCGCTGCTGGGTGGCGATCTTCTCTCTGGCTAGTCGCTCCATGTCGTGCTCATACTCCTTCTCTTTGCGCTTCAACGTCTGGAAACAGATCAAGGAAGTGCCTACGGTCATCTGCAGGGGTCAGGTTGATGAAGGCAGTTGGTTTGGCAGAGATAAAACTGTTCAAACTGAACTGAAAATGAACGGCACATCTGGTTTGGTGTGAAAATGGTCTCTGCCTTTCTAATATAATATTCTCTACCAATAAATGAGCCTAATTTACATTGATGAATCAAGTAACATGATTTATTCACAGATTTAACTGCCTTTACTGGTGTAATCAGTTACAGTTTACTTCCTCCACTCAACAGCTTCGTGATCCAGGAATTTATCACTGAAAATAAAAAGTTGACCAGATTTTAAAGCTAATTACTTAAAGTTATTAATAGTGCGTCGATCCTTAAAACAAGATTGTGTGCTGAAGGCAAAATAAGAGTTGGAATGTGAAGGAAGGAGGAGGAGGAGGGAAGGAGGACACAAGTATGGAAAGTAGGAGGCGCTTCCTGGCAGCGACTCTGTGACCCAATTCGCCTTTACCAGCTGACTGAGCTGCACTTCCCTGTACGAGGCAACACGATGAAAACTTGACCCAACCTTGAAGGAAATTCGGGACAACCAAAAAAAATCATCAAGGAACTCGCAATTTAAAGCAATTCTTTGGGGTTAAATAACCTTTAACTAAAGACACAGGTGTCAAACTATAGTTACTGTGGCAATGTCATGCTGCATTCTTACACTCTAATTGGACATGTTCTTTATTAGATGTCAAACACGGCTTGGGTCATTTATCCAACACGCTCTCTGGTGATGGGGGCAGAGGCTAAGGGAAGTGACACTGTGAAACCTGATGACTCAGGATCATAAAGCCATTTTCTCCAGGGGTGGACTTCCTGTTAGTGTCGACCGGGTGAACGGCCTCGGTGTGTGAGCAGAAGCGCAAATAGGGAGTGGTTTCTGCAGGCCTGTTCTCTGCACACATCCTACAGGAGCCCGCTTCACATGTACGCAAATAGCAAAGGGGAACAAAAGGCGGGCCTAGTGTGAGTCGGCACCTGTCTCTTATCCAGGATTAGACATGCACGGGCCAAACAATCTGTGCCTTTGCTGCTCCATGATCAGGGTGTCACTGAAACACGTTTAAAATCTACATCTGGATTTTAAAGCTCCCAGCAGGAATTCTCCGTAAATTAAAAATTTACTTTATTTAGATTTTCACCCATAGAACAACACATGGTCATGTTTGCTGTTATTTTTCAACTGGTATTTAAACAGGATAATATCTACCCTCAAAAATAAGCTTTCAAATGCACATGCTTCTTGTGACATCACACAAGGCAACCAATCAGAGCATGTCTGACATTTGCATTCACAATAAATACATGGAAGCGGTTTGTGACTAGAACCAGGATGGACTGGAATAGTCAGATTTTATTACCAAAGATCTGCAGCGATCATTTTGAGTCAGGTTCTAAAAACCATTAGGTCCAGTCAAAGTGTTCCAATAACATGTCTTTACAGTGATGTGAAAAACTCACTTAAATGTTTGCCCTCTGTAAAGAAGCAACAGCCCTCGGTAAAACATGGATTAAGTGTGCTTAACCACAGTTTAGGTGCAATTTCACAAGCCACACCCAGGCCTGATTACTACAAGACCTGTAGAGAAAGACAGCTGGAGGTTTCTTCCTGTTGAAAGGAAGATTTCCTCTCCACTGTTGCTACATGCATGCTCAGTATGAGGGATTGCTGCAAAGTCAATGCAAGCAAGAATCTCTTGATTCTACACAAGGTTGGTAGGGTGACGGTCTGGGGTTCGGTTGCTGCTTTAGGACTTGACATAATTGATAGAACCATGATTTCTTCTCTCTAGCAAAAAAAACGAATCCTGAAGGAGATTGTCCGGCCATGAGTTCAAGTGCACTACAGCACCATACAGCGAGACCCGATCCAAAGCACACCAGCAGCCCACCCCTGAAAGGTCCAAAAAGGTAAGGGTGTTGGAGTGGTCTGGTCAAAGTCTAGATATAATTCTATTTAAGATTCATTGACTTGACCTTAACCAGGCCTGAAAACAGTGTGGTTCGATTAAAACAATTCTGCAAAGAGAAGTGGGTCAGAATTCTCTAAATCAGTATGGTGTAAAGACATTTTCACAGCACAGAACGCACCAGTGACATCTCCTACAGAACTGCTCCATTATCTGCTGCATTGAAAATGATCTCCAGACTGGAGTCCAGTCCTACCAGTTAGCCTCACCATGCCTAAACCTGGGGTACAGCCTATAGCGCCTCCATCAGAGAGGAGACTTACGAAGAAAAACCAACTTGGCATCCATCATGGCTTTAGGACAGTCTGAGTCAGACTCCGGCTCAAACACTTGAGACAGAACCCCTTGCAACTCAAAAGCTGTCAAAAGTTACTCGTCCGCCACAGAGTTTACTAATTGTAGCAGATCAGCTCCATTCTTGTACCTCTTGTGATATCATGGACCCAGATTCACACCAAGCAGAATTCATACTTTTTTCCTTCAGTCTGATTTTTAAAAACTTTGTATAATGTGTGAATTCTGGAAATCCTTACCTGTGTTTTTATTAGTATCTTTAAGCAGCAGCTCTGCTAAATAGGTCTTTATAAGATGATCAAGTGTTCACCCTTTTTAAGACACAAAGACATTTAAATCAAATATATTAACATTAAAATCTTTGGAGTTATGTGGATAAGCTCAGCCCTTCACTGTGCAATAAGTCAGGACTGATAACATGTGTTCTGCATCATACAGTCGGAGACATCTGGACACAGAAGTGACTCTCAGAGAGAACCAGCAGCTCTGTGTTGACGTCACTGGAATGCCTCAACCTCCGTTTGGCAGGACAGCAACCAGAAACCTCCCAAGGTTTCCTTTATAGCCTCGGACAAACATGGACACTTGAGGTGTCGTGAGGTTGTCTCTGATATTGTCTAAAGATATAACTATTGATTTCTAAAGTCTGTTTGGCAGAAGGAAATGCAACACAAACGGAACAACTTGCTTTCTTGCAGCCTTTCATGAGTCACAGGCCGCCATGATGGTACACTGTGTGACTCATGGAGAGAGAATGGGACCGAGAGACTTGCTCCAAAAACATGGAGACCCACTGAACCCTGTGCTGGTGGAGGGCGCAGGCAACAGCGTGCTCACGTCTTGTTAATAACAGCTAGTCTGAGATTAGCTACCAAGTTAACCTGGTTGCTAAGTCTGCACCAGATGGATCGCACATGACTTCATCAGCATGTTAATCATGTCACCAGGTTGGTAGGACGCAAGGTTCCAACAACTTTCTCATTCTTTGCACATGGCTGCACTCCTTTGAGCGACCAATCCTTTACCTCCCAGAGACGGGGGCTAACCTGAGCTTTGTTTGTGGGGGAACATCGAGATTAGCACACTGATAGGCCGAACTGTGTGTGTGTCTGCATGCACACATGTAAGGTAAACACCAGCAAAGCTCCGTCACAAGCAATGCGAGTGCCGAGCACATGGCCACAGAGACAGAGAGAGGGAGGGGGGATAGAAAGGGAGTAACACAAGCTGTACTCTCTGACTCACTGCTGCAGCAGCAGGGACAGGCAGCACACGGCTGGCTCCTCTTAAAGGGCCAGCGGCACCACAGGCCACGTTGCAGACATGCTGCTTGGCCAGGCCTACCGAACGAACTTCTGCAGAGGTCTTGTGACGCTTTAGTTACTATAGACCAGTGTCCTTCTGTGTCTCCTAGCAGAAAATAAAAATTTCACGTGGTGCCCGACTCCAACAATTACAGGCTTGTCTGAGGGGGGAAAGATGTCTACATCCTGAACAATTTCCTCATGAGCAAAGGTTTACCGACTCATCATTGGCCTAATTACCTCCTCTTAGTTCAGAACTAACTGATCCGAGGTCCAGATGTTTAAAATTAGTCTGTGGTTTTACATATTTGTTCTCATGATGCAAAAAAAGCTTTGTTTCAATTTTACTTTAAGATTCATTTGTTTAATTTGATCAATAAGACCTGAATTATTATTTCTATCCTGCTTATATTGCATTTTAAAGAAGCACATTTTGAATTTTAGTGTTTTAAATCATTAAATATTAACTTTTCATTTTGTTTTTTCTTACATACGTTTATTTTTATATTGTTTTAGCCTGTATTGTTTTATTGATTTTCTTGTACTTTCAGTGTTTATGTTTTTAGTCTGTATTTTAAACATTTCACTTTTTGTGCCCAGCACTTTAATTTAAAGGGATTCATAAATAAAGCTAATATTTCCATTGATAATATTAATAACTTTATTTTATTAATTGGACACAATTAAGGTTGTAGCACATTCGTTTCTGTTTTTTTTTAAATAACTGAGCGGTATGACAGATTCAAAAAAAGATTAAATTGACCGTTTAGAGCTCAACATAAGATGAAGCTGAATTAGTATAAAATGTGAAAAAAGCCAATGAAATATGGTAAGATTTTAAAAGAAGAATCCCAGTCGGCCTAATTAATCTATAAAGCCTTATTACCACACAGCGTCAGATCAAGTTGTGGGTTTCTAGATGAACCAGAAACACAACATGTCTGAAGCTGGCATTAAAGAAACAAGTTGGGTCGGTGAGGGAACTGAAGCGCGAGTGGAGTAAGCCGAGCCCTGTGTTTACCAGTCCACGCTCCCTCCCTGCTGCTGGCAGCTAAGCCCCGTGGTACAACGAGTCCTGCCTGCTGCCCCGCTGGGCGGGGGCTGGGGGGTTGGTGACGTCTCGCGGCCTAGGATAGCCATGTGCTTGCTGCTCATGTGGACTCAGAGGGGCAGGGTGGAGGAGGGGAGGAGCGCTAATGCATCGGCTTACTTTCCACTCAGTGATTTCTTTTTTTTTTTATGCGGTAGGCTGATGAGAGCGCCTTTAGGAGCAGGAGGGAGACATCAGAATTAAATTAATACAAAAACAACCACACATAGTTGTATGAGAAGGAACATATAAAAGAACCTGACTCCATGTTAATCTTTTCATCATAGCTCTGAGTAACAAGGCCATCAGATGCTATGAGGAAGTCAGGATGTTGAAAGAGTGGGTAACTTTGTATGAACGTGTTAAAAGTCCAGCCTCAGTGGCCGCTTTATTATTACATCAAGACTTGGGGTACGCTGCAGTATAAATGAAATGTGACGCTGAGCCTAAAGCCTCTTACACATGACTTTTCTGAGCTGTATTTTAGTACAGAAGCTGCTCCACCTCCTGCTGCCGGCCCAGGATGGTAAGAACAGGGGCGGGGAGAGGTGCAGCAGACAGGACACGTGTCGCCACGCCTCCACTTCTCCTGTTTTCCTTTTAAACCACTGTTGGTGTGTGTCACTCCACCGCCCGCCCAGCCACTGGAAAAATCCTCTTTGTGGGGAAAAAGGACACACACACACACGAGTACAAATACAGCTAAATTTCTGTGACCTACAATACATGGTTTCTGGACAGCTACAAAATGGAAGTGCCGGTAATAAGACTGTTCTTTACTCTTTTTGCCTTAAAAGGTAGTTTTGGACCAACGTAAGTCATAATGAGAAGTAAACACTGGGGATGTCAGTGTGCCAGTTTATCAAGACAGGCACAGCAGGATGCTAAATCACAGAGGGAGGCGTAGGGAGGGAGGCTGGGTGATGAGCTGTGCACCCACGCTGTCCCAGTTTCCCCCTGAGGACACACAAGCAGAGAGGACGAACCAGACTGCTGCTTCTATAATTCAGATCAGACGCACCTCAACCCCTTTAAATTTCAACATGCACAAATCCGCCCTCCTGTTCAATAATAAGCAATAATACATTCTGCAAACTCAAAACTCTGAAAGGTTGTAAAAACGGTGTAAAACATCACCTTCATAACTACTGGTATTGCTCTCAGATCAGACCGATTTTTAGAGATCCATCGAGAAGCATCGGGTGTTGACAGACGACACCCTTCAGTGTGGGAGTTGTCAAAGAGTGAAGAAGAATCAATATTAGCTTTTTACAGTATCGGTAAAGAAACTAAAATCAGTCAGAGGAGGCACAAAGATGTAAGGAGCTATTTAAACATAAACTGGGTTTTCTCCAACATGTCTGCAGTTCGTTCAGGCTCACCTCTGTCTGTTATGGAAAATGCCAGAACTGGAAAAAAACAAGGTCTGTATCTATATTCTTATAATAAACACAAGGACGCTGCTGTTTTAGCAATGCTAATCGCACAAACTATGCTAATCGCTGACGAAACATGTTAGAGCCACTTTATGACTCTAAGGTTATGAAGCCTTGTTTTACAGCGACTGCTCTCACACAGCGGCTTCTGTTCCCAATACAAATAATCATCGACTACTCACAGCAGAAAAAAAACAACATTTAAATCCTGATCTTGTATTTTCTGATACTAAAGTTCCTAAAGAGAAATCCCACTCAGTTAATACCGGTCTCGGTAGGTCCAAGCTTTACCAGAAGCAGAAACTGAAAATCAGCGACAGAACTTTGATCGGTGCATCTCTTGTGATTTTATGTTTAATGGTCAACTGATTAAAAAAAGAAGGAAGAATAAAAGAATCTGTATGTCTGTAAAAACTGATTCTCACTCTATTAAACTGGGCCAGCGGTGGACCTTTGCACCAGCAGTTTACAACCAGAACACCCACACTGAATCAAACACACGCTGAGTCATGAGTGGACTTTTTAACAGCAGCGACGATTAAACGGAGCAGAACACAGTAAAATCCTGTGCTTTGGACAATACAAGAGAAGCTTAAATCGAGCTAAAAATACAGATGCCGAGGATGTTTCAGCTGCTTCTATCCCTCCTATTGTTGTGCTGACAGAGCTGGTTGCATTTGAGCCAATCACACTTATAGCATTGAAGCAGGTTTCTGTTCTGACACGCCCTCTTGTTCCTCACGCTTCACGTCTTCAGATTGGAAGCTGCATTTTTCCTGAGAGCAGATAAACCCGCACACTGAAGTCTCAGCAGGATCCACAAGCAACTGATGAAGGTTCTTACCTGAATGTATCTTAGTGCGCTTCTTAACACGCTGAGGTTGGAGGTTTTCTTCTCGTCGATGTTTGGGATGTTCTTCTTCAGCGTCTCGAAGCACTCTTTCAGGTGCGCTCGCCTGACGAACACAGTGACTGAATCAGTGAGAGCAGCAAACTCACAATCTGATTCATTTGAATAAACTTTAGAGAAGACCTAACAGAAGCCTCATATTTCTGGTAAAGAACGTATAGAATATGATATGAGGTAACCAATGAGGCAATCATTGAGGAGGCGGGTAAAACTCACCTGTTCTTCTCTAGCTTGTTATGGACTTCTCTTGTTCCGGCCCTGCAAGAACAGAGATCAGTTACTGACATGTTAATGAGGATGTTTGACCCTTGACAAATATAACTTGTTGTTTAAAAAGGTCATTTTTCCACTTATTTCTACTTCTGACATTTTAGGAACCGTCATATTGACTCGGTAAAAGTAGACCAAAGTTATAACATAATAGTACGAATAATTTGCAGCCTCATTTCACCTAAGTAAGTAAGGTCACTAGTTTAGACGTACCCTCCAGGCCTCTTCTTACTGTCCAGTTGGCGGCTGTCATCAGAAGGACTCCCTCGGCTGACGGTGTCGTTCTGTGGGGGAGCGGGCTGAAGCAAAGGGCTCGGGTGGGGAAGTAAAGCTTGGTGCTGTGGGGCTGAGATGATTGAACCTGCATAGCACTGAATCACCTGCTGCGGTGTGTGCTGCTGCACTTTAGTGTTGGCTTGGTCAATGAGCTGAGAGAGGCTGTGGTGGTTTTGGGTGGACTGCCTGTGATCGCCAGTCACTGCGGGGGTTGGGTGGTCAGCGTTGGGTGGTGGGGAGCACCTCACAGCTGCGGCACTTTGCTCCTGAGGGGACTGAGGGTCTCTGTTAGGGAAGGCCAGTGACGGAGCAGCTGGAGGTGAAAGGGTGGCGACGGGTAGAGTGGGCGACCCTACGGGGTTGGGGGTGACCACTGGAATGGGGAAGACTGTGATGGGCACGGAAGGGGGAGGCAAGGAGGGTGGTAAGGGTGTGGAGCGGCACTTTGTGAGACGCTCCTCCGCTTTAGGGACATTGTTGATGAGGACTGTTGAGTTATAGTTCACATCAGGGTAAATATATTCAGTCTTCTGCTGCAGAAGCAGCTTCTCCTTTAGTTCATCTTCTGTAAAATGAAAAAAGCGGGTTAGCTACTAACTCATGCCTACATTGAAGGTACTAATAGTCAAAAACAGACATTAGTACACACCAAACATATGTATCTAAACAAATTAGTTTAGTCAGATACTTAGAAACGGACACATTTTAGTCCCCATCCACAAAGAGCAAACAAAACATTTTAGAACACAAGTTACAATCCAAGGAGCAACTTGATCCAAATAATCAGGAATCAGCTGGGAGCAACAAATTATTTCATCATTTCAGTGGATTCAAGCGACTAAAATATATCAACAAAGGCGAAAAAACAAAGTCTTAAAAACAGCGACACTGACCAGACTTTTCCTGCCACACACAGACTTTCAGTTTGCTCCAAGATCTGATTTGGAATTTGACCAACTCCAATTTTTCTTTCCCATGTTTATTTTTTAATATAACATATGTAATATGTGTTTACTTGTTAGTTTAAGTGGATGGAGTTTGGTGTAAGTGATTGATTTCAGAGAGAAAAACATGTCAGCTTTATGCTGTTGCAGTTTTCTGTTCCACTCTATAGATGCGATTAATCCTCTCATTCAAATGTCGATTTTATCTAACTAATAGCCTGGTTACAACTCAGCAATCACCAAGTATAATGCATAAATTCCAATATTTCTGAAACTAGAGTCTTTTCTCTAGTCAGTTGGTGTTGGTGTAAGATATTCATGGTCAAATATTTTACACCCAAATCCCCAAAACAGATTTTTCTCTTGTGCTTCCCTGCAGAATATTGGATTTGTCCGACTGATAAAAGGTCGAAGATCAGGAACGCTGACTTAGAGTTGCTCTACGTCTTTTAAACAAGAAAACTGTCAACATTTTTATTGTTGTTGTTGAGAAAAGCAAAAATGTTTCTCTACTTTAGGATGGGGAAGTATGCTGATCTAAATGACTCTGGTAAGCCTTTGATTTTATCCCACTGATTGGTCCTGTTCATTATTTACCTGTATATGTGTCATGCCGCACTGTCAAAAGTTTTCCTCAGAGTGGGAAAAAGACTAGAACAGGATGTTCTGCTAACTGCGCCGGCCCACTTTTGTAAAATGTGGTTCGTTGTGTTATAGTAGTCGTGATATATTGTATTGTGATGCACATACAGGCCAGTGCCTCCTCAGACAGAAAACAACTGAGGCACTTGTAAAAAACAGAGGTTTTTCTCTAGGCATTATATAACTGCAGCAGCACATAGAGACACTGGCCTACTTTCCCGCACACAGTGACCTGCTCTACAGCAGCACCAGAGAGGAGGAGGAGGAGGAGGAGGAGGAGGAGGAGGAGGAGGAGAGCTCTGCTCCCCCAGTGCAGCAAAGCAGGAGGAGCTGAGAGAGGAGAGAAGCACGAGGTCTCACTCTGATCCTGTTCCTGCAGCTGCTGATGACTTCATAATACCAACTCCATCAAAGGTTAGGCTTTAAACTGCCACACAAGTCATTTTTCATTATCAAGACTACGGTGCATCAAACACCAATACAGTGAAAGGAGCTTAAATCGAATCCTAAGTGCAGCCGTAAAATCTTAACTTGTTGGTAACGGGTCCCGACAGAGTGCGGTATGGTGGATTTGTGGTTAGGTTTTCCTCACTGCAACAAGATCCTGGGTTTAAATCTCAGCTGGGGCCTTTCTGTGCAGAGTTTGAATGTTCTCAATATGCCTCTGTGGTTCCCTCCAGGTACTCGAGTTTCAAGTCCATGCGTTTTTGTGACTATTTCTCTTAGGGCTCCACGATATCAATTAAACATGTCAGTGCAATAAAATGATTTGATATTGCAATGACCATAATGATTTACCCACATTTCCCTTTGAATTCACTTTCCTTCAATAGTGTTCTCCCTCCCTCTCTCTCCCTCTCTCTCCGTAAGCTTCAGCATCACAGCCACTTAAATATGCATCAGGTGGAGGCATCAAAGACAGTGAAAGTATTTTCAACTGGCCAAATATATCACTGGCAAGCAGGGAGAGAATGCTGGCACTTGACAACATTGCATCCATGCAGTCCTTTCAAATAGCAGTACTACACATATTCAAATTGCAAATATTGCAATTAAATGTGTTGTTTAGCTCTGCTCAGAATTTATGAAAATACTTAACAGAAATACTCATGCTATGGCTTAATTACATAGGTAGGAAATGTTATGTTCATAAGCATAAATGGAGATAGAATAAATAAGAAATATAACCCGTTAGAACAGCAAAACAACCTTAATCACAACAAAACAAGCTACAATAGTAATATATAGAGAAAAAAGAATAAAGTAAAGATGCTGGCTTGCTCTACAATTCGGTCTCCATTTTTGAGCAGCACCTTTTGAGTTAATCATTGAAAATATCAGCCACCTAAAAAAATAAAAATAAAAAAATCAGTGTGACACATTTTTTGCCAACCACACCTTGACCCTCCTCTCACTCCAAGATCCAGGCAAAAGTAGGCAACCCGGATTAAAGACAACTATCAGCAGGAATGGAAAATCTACCACAGACATACTAAATTCACACAGCCGATCTCTATTAAAAAGACTGGTCTGCATAAGAAAAGAACACCATAAAAGACTGATTTTATTACAATGAAATGGCGAGTGAAATGGTCTTTGAAAATGACATGTTCTCTATTTTGTTAAAATCAACTATAGTTGTTTTAGCTGATGTTGTTAAATCTGTTTAGCTACATCTTCACCTCTCTGGTCTTGTTTCTTAGGCGGAAGGAGGTTAGCTTTTTACAACGTAGTGAGTCTTCTTCGGTATAAACAAGCTCTGGGAGGGGTTGCCCGGCACGCACGTGGTGAAAGGGGCGGAGTCAGCATGCGGTTAATACTGTAGGGCGAGGTTTGTTGTTAGCGCGTCATCGACAGACGTTCAAAGCCCCCCACCAGCGTCAGACAAGAACAGGAGTTTGTTTCCGTGTATTTATTTATTTTACAAATAAAGAGTAGACTAAACCACGCAGTCATAACTGTGTACAGTAAGACTATAGCTCATATCATTAACCACAGTGGGTGACTGAGGTGGACAGATATAAAGCTGTCACTCGATCCCCTTTGGACGCTGTCAGGTCATTATATAAAAAAAAAAGGAGCCTTGCATTCCCAGCGCCACCGCCCTTTACCCCCATCTTTTGGTTGCTGAATTTTAAATGTGTTTATCTGTCATAAAGCAATTTCAGTACAGAGTGAGCGTGTAATCCGTACAACACTGACGTAAAAGCAGAAACCATCGGAGAACTTCGCAATGTGAAGTGCGCAGCAGGTTTCGATGCAGTATCGCTGAAACTCACTGCAGTAAAATCATGCATATTTCACTATTTACTGATCAACAGAACCGGCTACAAATCAAGCATTTGCACGCAAACCCGAGTATGAAAGTAAAACTAAAATACTCGCTGGCATTTCGCAGATACCCCGTTCTTATATTTAGAGTAGGACACAATACGCTGGTATCGCTTCGTGAGTGATTCCAGGAAATGAATAACATCCATCGTTTTACACAGAATGTCACTATTTTTGTTGCCCGTTTAACCATCGCGGTTTGAGGAAGATACAGATCAAACATAATAAAAATATAAAAGGCAAACTGACCACGTGCTTTCTGTTGTTGCTGGGCTTGTAATTCCAAAAACTTGGCAGCTTCCAGAAGCGTTTCGATGCTCATTTCTGTCCAGTGGCAAAATACTGCCTGGCTTTTTAAAAGAAAAGCACTACAGCGAAAGAGAGATACACGCCCGTGTACTACAGTACGGGAAGAGGTTCCCAGACTAACGCTGGGGGAGGGAAAACAAACTGAAAAATGAAGTAATCGGATCCTCCTCCTCTGCACAAACTCAACCACTTACGTAGAGGAGCCACAAACAAGATGGCGCTCAGAGTAGTACG
Organism: Crenichthys baileyi; assembly: GCA_036173005.1. NCBI lineage: Eukaryota > Metazoa > Chordata > Actinopteri > Cyprinodontiformes > Goodeidae > Crenichthys > Crenichthys baileyi. Next base: position 385,434 of record JAHHUM010002957.1, on the reverse strand, counting down.
AACAAATACGGTTTGTGAATCACGCAGCTTTCGGAGACGCCCACAGACACGTAGCCGTCCCCACCCTCCCTGTGTGGAAGACAAAACACGGAACATGATTCGGACGCTGTCTGTTGTCAAAACCCTTCTGGCGTTTCTCTGCATTTTAACGCTCCGGGTTGGAGATATGACAAATACTACGTTTTACTGCCATCAGTGGCTTCTTCTGTCCGTTTGTGGTGAACGGACATTACTGTTGCTGGGGTTTACCGTCCTTCAAGCACCTGCCAGACCTGATTTCCGCCTGTAGATGTCGAAACTTATTCGCCTATACATTATAAACGCTGTTCAACTGTCAGAAAAACTGTCACAAAACCCAGAAAAATAGAACAGCTTTAACCGGAACAGTTAGCGACAGCTGTTAGCAGTTTTGGGTCGCTTAGCAACCTGTTTACGTCAAACATGGCAACCGGTAAACCTTCGTAAGAGTCAACAGGTTTCCCGATAAAATACCTTCCAAAATGAATATTCAGCTACTGTAGTTTTTACTAATTTTTAACAGTTTTTAAGGCTTTCATGAAACCCTGTATAACGGAAAAATAAAATATATAGCGTTTCATGAAGTGCACATCATGGAAGACATTTTCTTGTGATTAAATGATAAATTCACAGATAGCATCTCAAGATGATTAGTTGGCTATCTTATTAACAAAAAGTCATTAAATTGCAACTGGGCAAAGAAGCCATTCTAGAAAATGTTAAATTAGGCGCTTTCGTCTACAACGATGAAATCCAAAAAGTAATTTTTGTTCCAATACCCAAACAACATAAGTAAATATATGCTCAAAAAAATAAAGGGAACACTCAAATAACGCATCCTAGATCTGAATGAATGAAATATTCTCACTGAATACTTTGTTCTGTACAAAGTTGAATGTGCTGACAACAAAATCACACAAAAATCATCAATGGAAATCAAATTTATTAACCAATGGAGGCCTGGATTTGGAGTCACACACAATTAAAGTGGAAAAACACTACAGGCTGATCCAACTTTGATGTAATGTCCTTAAAACAAGTCAAAATGAGGCTCAGTATTGTGTGTGACCTCCAAGTGCCTGTATGACCTCCCTACAACGCCTGGGCATGCTCCTGATGAGACGGTGGATGGTCTCCTGAGGGATCTCCTCCCAGACCTGGACTACAGCATCCGCCAACTCCTGGACAGTCTGTGGTGCAACGTGACGTTGGTGGATGGAGCGAGACATGATGTCCAAGATGTGCTCAATCGGATTCAGGTCTGGGGAACGGGCGGGTCAGTCCATAGCTTCAATGTCTTCATCTTGCAGGAACTGCTGACACACTCCAGCCACATGATGTCTAGTATTGTCCTGCGTTAGGAGGAACCCAGGGCCAGAACCCAGGATCTCATCTCAGTACCTAATGGCAGTCAGGCTACCTCTGGCAAGCACTTGGAGGGCCATGTGACACCTCCAAAGAAATGCCACCCCACACCATTACTGACCCACTGCCAAACCAGTTGTGCTGAAGGATGCTGCAGGCAGCAGATCGCTCTCCATGGTGTCTCCAGACTCTGTCACATGTGGTCAGTGTGAACCTGCTTTCATCTGTGAAGAGCACAGGGCACCAGTGGCACATTTACCAATCCTGGTGTTCTCTGGCAAATGCCAAGCGTCCTGCACGGTGTTGGGCTGTGAGCACAACCTCCATTTGTGGACGTCGGGCCCTCATACCATCCTCATGGAGTCCGTTTCTAACCGTTTGTGCAGACACATGCACATTTGTGGCCTGCTGGAGGTCATTTTGCAGGGCTCTGGCAGTGCTCCTCCTGTTCCTCCTTGCACAGAGGCAGAGGTAGCGGTCCTGCTGCTGGGTTGTTGCCCTCCTACGGTCTCCTCCACGTCTCCTGGTGTACTGGCCTGTCTCCTGGTAGCGCCTCCAGGCTCTGGACACTACGCTGACAGACACAGCCAACCTTCTTGCCACAGCTCGCATTGATGTACCATCCTGGATGAGCTGCACTACCTGAGCCACTTGTGTGGGTTGTAGAGTCCGTCTCATGCTACCATGAGTGTGAAAGCACCACCAACATTCAAAAGTGACCAAAACATCAGCCAGAAAGCATAGGTACTGAGAAGTGGTCTGTGGTCCCCACCTGCAGAACCACTCCTTTATTGAGTGTGTCTTGCTAATCGCCAAAGATTTCCCCCTGTTGTCTATTCCATTTGCACAACAGCATGTGAAATTGATTCAAAATCAGTGTTGCTTCCTAAGTGGACAGTTTGATTTCACAGAAGTTTGATTTACTTGGAGTTATATTGTGTTGTTTAAGTGTTCCCTTTTTTTTTTTTGAGCAGTGTATATATGTTTAAATAAATGGGGAACTCACACACTAGAGAAAATCAAATCAAGTACAGTGAGAGACTTAATAAAAACGACACAATTTAAGAATTATTTTCCATTAATGCTCTAAAACTAATTCAATTAAACGATCATTTTAGCAGTTGCAAAACTTGTGTTTACAGCTCACAGCCACTGTTCATCTGTCAGAAAAATGTCTTAATTTTTTTTTTATTTCATAAAATCTTACTGTTTGCAGAAGCCGTTTATTTTTCTTAGTAAACAGTTAATGGCAAATTAACGACCAGTAATGACTTCAACAGTTGGCAGGATTTTGAATAAAATAGGTTTATAACTGAGTCACAAATGTGTTGTGTGGAAATGTAGTTGCTATATATTTTTGGCTTTACATATCTATAGTATGTGTACAACACAAATGAGAAAAAAGTGACTTTTTTAAATTGTATTTATATTACTTTAAATTATACTTGAAAGGTTGCATACAATTCATTGTTAATGTTGCTGTAAACCTTTAAGAAACCTTCAGGGACGATTCACTGAAAGTTCCCAGAAAGTCACATTATCTATTTAAAAAAATAAAATCATCAAAGAACCTTTAGGGAACGTCCCGTTAATGTCCTTAAAAGGTTACATAGTTAAAGCTGTAGTTAACCTTTAAGAAACATCACCTGATACTTCCAAGGATGTTGAACTATCGATAAAACTGACCTTCAGGGAACCTTATATGAAGATTCTCTAAATGTTCCATTACCAACATTAAAGCTACCCTTCAGGGAACATTCCCTAAATGTTTTAAGAAAGATGAACTGTTAATGTTGAAACTAACTTCCGTAAAATCTTTAGAGAACATTCCCTAAAGGTTCTCTGAAGGTAAAATAATCATAAACCTTCAAAGAATGTTCTCTGAACATTCTTTGAAGGCTCACCGTTTTCAAACCTTTAGGGAACGTTCTAAGAAGTTTGTACGATGTTACGCTTTAGGGAACATACCCTGAATGTTCCGATAAGGTCAGTGTTGCTGGGTGTGTTGGTAAACGTTACGTCTAAACTCAGCAGCGTGTTGCTCCAGGTTATTTTCAAAGAAGTCCCCTCTAGAAAATGGCACAGATTGCCATGATGCCTAAAGCCCAGTATTGCAGCCAGACAGTAAAGACAAAACAATGAATGACAAAAGAATGAGAAAATTGATATTAAAATAAATAAACCAGCAAAGTCAGAGGAAACCAAAGGCAGTACAGTGAAATCTAACATAATTTAATATGATTATTTCGCATTAGTGTTCTTTGAATCAAAAAGTTAATAGGTCAATTATTTTAGCTCATATTATTATGTGATCCCAACACACAGCAGTCATACTTGTTTTTTCTTGTGGTATCTATAAACGTTCTGCTAACATTTTTAAGAAAAACACATCAATAGGTTCAGCTGTTAGCAATAACTCCTAATGACAGAAAAAGGAGCAAACAAAGTTGTTTTAGTTTCACCAGGGAGCACATGACTCGCACTCACCGCTCCCCACCCCATCCCACACACACACACACACACACAGCAGTGGAGCCAAAGTCCGGCGATCAGGAACTGCTTTGTTTTTTTACTACAGGGATCGTGGCTCTAAGTGCACAAGGCAGTGGATGTTCAAAACTGTTTTCCTGTTATTGGCTGGGCTCTAATACGGATGTATATTAGCAGCAGCAGGGTAATAACAGAGTGCTTCAACACTGACGGCTCTCCAAGCACAGGCAGTACTGAAAGAGCCCAGGAACATCCTGAAGAAAAACGGGCAGAAGTAAAATTGTACAAGACTGTTATTCCAGAATCTGGTAACTTTAACTGGAATCACTGCTAGAACAACAAACCCAGGCAGGAAACTCTTACTACCTCTTGTGGTTACTTAAGAGTACTGCATCATAAAAAAAAACATGAAGCAAAGATTTTATAAAAAAAATTTATTCTGTTTGGACAGATTATCTGCTTTAATAGTACAAATTACCTTAAAGGGTAAACTAGCAAGAAAAAAATATCTAAAATGATGTTTACCAACTTGAAGCAGTTTTCCATTTTATAAAACAGTAGAAATAATTTCTACATCAATACTTCAGTGTTTAAAGTCTGAACAGAACTCTGAGAGCAGCTCCTGGCTCCCTGAACATCAGACCTTCCCCACAGATTTTAAAAGTGTGTTCCTGAGGTATGTACGCAGCTGATTCATCAGGTCTTTGTTCTGACCTTCAACCCAGTGCATCTCAATCCCTACGTCGCTTCCCTCAGGAATCACGTTGAGCAGACACTTGAACAGAAAGTGCTCGACCCCGCCGGGGGTCTGGGGCCGTCCGGTGTCACCGGCGCTTGCAGCAGCAGGAGTTTTCACGTCCGCTTCCTGTCCTGGTTCAGCACAGATGGAGGAATCCATGTCCTCATCCTCACCCCCTGCATTTGCCGGCACCCCTTCTTCTTCGTCTTCTTCTCCTCCTCCTCCAGCCCTGGTCGCAGTTTCTATACTCGACTCCTTTGAAGAAACAGTTTTCCCCTTGTCAGCTGAGTCGTTTGCTGTGGAGACCTGCTGGTTTTGGGTGGAAACAGGAGCAGCTGTGGCCACACTGGTTTGTACACTGGTTCCAGCACTGGGAGGCGCCCTGGGAAGCTCTCGCAGCTGGCGTGTCTGTTCCCGCCTCTTCTGTCGACCGTGGATCCAGGTGTTCTCCACAGCAGTCAGAAAGAGACTCCGTTCCTGCTGTCTGCAGGGGACACGCTCATGCAGCACCTACAGATCGAAACGATCCAGAATTAACTGCAGCTCACTGCTCAAACAGAATGCTATCATTAATGCATACACCTTCAATAAAAAACTTGGTTTAAGCAGCTTTTGGCTCAATTTTAGCATTCAGTCTTCTTTGATAGGAGTTTATCAGTATCCTGAACAGTGATTTGATTATATTTGCAAACTCTACCTAGCAGAAGTTCTTCTAACCTAACAGACTGTGAGGACAACGCTTGTCTACAACCCTCAAGTGACCAAACAGACTTTTGCTGGATTTAGATCCAAAACTTTAAAACTAATGTTATTTTGGTTTTGACATTCTTATGTTGATTTGGATGTTCGCTTAGACTCAATGTGATGCTGAAGAATAAAATAGCGCTTCATCTTCAGCTTTCTAGCATTAAGGTTTTGGGTTTTTGGAACCGTTTCCAATTTCATCCACGTTGATGTAACCCCCAGTCTTAGCTGAAGAAAAATCCACCCCAGAGCATGATGCTGCCACTACTATGTTCACTATAGTTCTTTCGGTGATGCACAGTGGTTTTATGTGCCAAATATACTTGTTGGACCTGTGGCCCAAAGATTAAACTTTGGTTGCATCAGACTGTAACACATTTTCCCACAAGGATTTGAGAGTATTTAGCCTGAATGCTTCCTCCAGGAAAAGAGGATTCTGTCACGTAACATCACCCATAGTCCAGACATATGGAGGATCCAGGAGATTACTGTCACAACACAACCTGTGCTTGAATTTCCTGCAGCTCCTTTATAGTTTCTTTCTGCTTCTTGGCACTCTCCTATCTGCCGACTGACACCTTTTTTCTAGGACGGCAGCCTTTCTCCCAGGTTAATCAGATTCACTATAATTGATGGGAAAAGGCTGAATGCTGGAATGGTCCAACAAAGTATCAATTTAAGGGCATGCACATGAAAGAAACCAAGTTTTTGCAGGTTTTTGTTTTTATTTGGATCCCCTCTAAAAGATTAGTTTCAGTTAAATCATTTAATTTATGTCATTATATCCACATTAAAGATGGGAGGCGTGAAATGATTCATCATGGTATCTATCCTGGATGTTTACATCACAAAAATCTTGAAATAATTAAACACAATTGTAGTAAAAAGCTTCAAGTTTCTAATACCTAATTGTGAATGTGTGGAAATCAAAGTCTTTTATACAAGGTGTGGATCGGCACCTGCACAAAGACCAGTTTCAGTCAAGCATCAATAATGATAGACCTGGCAGTCGTAACGCTCACCCGCAGCTCAGTGAGCGTTTTCTCCAGCAGGGCAGCGATGCTGTCCACAGAACTGCTGCCTCTGCAGCCTGCAGCTGAGGCCTTGGCCTGGAGCTCCTTCACACCTGCCTCTGGTAGCGTGAATGAAAGCGGTTTCTGAGCCTTCTCCAGTTTACGCTTCTTACTGGGAGGAGACTGGAGGACAATAAACAAAACAAAGCAGACAGCCCAACATTAATCTACCCTGAAAACCTTCTGGACAAGTGAAATTGAGTTCTGAACAGTTTAAACTGAAATACAGAACCAGAGGGAGCTACATTTTTTAGTCCGTTTTTTCTGTCAGAAACTGGTTCGGTTCTTCTTTTGCAATCTGGTTAGGATCACTATGGTAATTAATGATGCAAAAAAATAACCAATCTTACTCTAAATTTTCCTCAGATAGGTTTTAACAATGCGAAACCACTGTTGTAAAATCTATAATCTCCAGTTGGATTTATAGCATCATGTAAAGAAAGCCATGTTGTGATTTAAGTCAAAAAGTAGAGCTAAAGCTGCCAGCAGAGGGCAGTGTGTCCTTTTTATAAGATGTGTCACACCTTTCTGGCAAATTTAGAAATCTCTGAAATGTTTTTAAAGATGCAGTTTAATAGAAAAAGATGCAATGTAACCTGACCAGATGTGTGCTAAAAATGATTCATTCCGGTGTAGCAAATTTGCACACCGGAATGCACAATTATTGCACAATTATTTTTACACCTTTTTTCAAATATTAAAACTGAAAAATAAGCTGTAATATTAGTGAGAGATTCATTGATCAATGAGTGCCTGTGTCCCTAGCAAAGTCAGCACATTCAACGTTTGTGCCACAAGAGAGCGCTGCAGCAGTGTGAGCTTCCACCTGAACCTGCAGCGCATCAACCAGCTTCTTTTGTCTAATCTCCTCTGTCAGGCTGTAACGGGTGGAGGACGTGATTATCCTGGCATATCTGAGCAGAGGCGCTGTGCAGCTGCAAGACGAGCGCTGCACTCATGAGTCGCTGCGGTCGGCCTGAATGTGGCGGAGGGCGGCAGGGGTCTGCGGCAGCAGAGATGGAACTGACAGCATGGCCGACTGACCTAGAAACAGCAGAGTGGAGGAGCGGACTGTGACCTTCACACTGCTGCACTGATCTGGAGACTTAATGCTGCTGCTAAATATCACCTCTGTCATCAGGACAGTTTTCTTCAATAGATTTTTTAAATCTTTGTGAATAAATACCTGGAAATCTGTTGGTTTTGGTTTATCTAATTAAAAACATTAAAAGATAAAGATATTTTTCTCCCAGTTAAGGGCTCTTTCCATCTGATTCACATTTTGATTGATGGACCTCTTTAATAAGAAGGGTTGGGACTTGAATCTGCCTCCTCTTGCTGCTTGTTAGAGCTTCGTTCATTTCTTATTGTTTGTTTCAGGCATCTCTCTCTTCCCTTCAAGCTTTCTGAAGACTTGCACCTCATTGCACATGGGAAGGAAATCAATAAAATTCATCAAGCCGAACCTGTAGCCTGCATCCTTGACACAGGTTCTTTAACTAATACAAACGCACAGATTTTAAAATGAAATATGAACACTTGCCATATATGATCTGAGTCCCTGTTATCCTTCCATTGCTCTTTCACTCTATTATTCATCAAATATTACACCCCTCACCTCGCCTTGACACACAGAGCAGGTTGAGGACAACCCATTTTATTGTTTTTAAAAAGAAACCTTTTTAAACCTAAAACGTTTTTAATAGGCGGGTCCTTTCTGATATGTTCAGCTAGCCAAGCTGATCTCAGCATTCTAGCTTCATTTATATACAGAAAACCAAACATACTGGAGACACCAAGTGCTGCAGAGTCCACCTTCAGGCAAACATTTTAAATCATATTTGAACCAAACCTCTGTGTGAACTCTGCACCTTTCTGATCTGTCCTCCAGCCAGAGGCCTGCATGAGCAACACAGAGCCTCAGGGCTGGAATGAAGCTCAGCAGTCTCCTCTGTCTGCATGTTCGCTTATTCTGTCCGCCTCTTCTATGAACACATCCTCCTCTTTTGTCTGTGCACAATAGATTTCTTTGCCCAGACGGAGTGTTTTTAATCCAGAACATCTCCAGCCTCCTCTGAAGAACCACACTGCCAACATATACAGAGCTGGTCTTCATTTACTTTAAGCCTGTGCAATGACGAGCTTTATTTAGACGTATAAAGAGCATTTATTGTGCTTTTTATTCTTTTTTTTCATATATATGTCACATAAAAGGGGGATTAAAGCTACATTATCTTTAAAACCTGGAGAGCCACATGATGGTAATTAAGAAGACACCCCTCTGCAGTCACAAAATCAGTGACAATGGAATAACAAAGAGGTTTAGGTATTGTCATGTGACGCTAAATAAATTAATAAATACCCCCCCATCCAAGCTAAATACTAAATCTACAGATTTACACATGCAGTGATTTATTTGCGGTTATCATGATAATTCCTGCATACAGTGAGTGAAAACCCTAAAGTCAAATTATTTGAAAATTATAATATTCCAGAAGATTAATAAAAATGAATAAAGTAATACAAAAATATATTGTTATTAAGACATTAAGATCTACCCAATGGGGATGACTTAACGATTCACAGGTTGGGTAAACCACAAAATGTCATTGCTTAAGAAGCTGACTGTTTACATTGCTGTATCCAAGCTTATCTTTGGAAGGTTGAGTGGAAGGAAAAAGTGTAAAGAATAACGCCGGGCTTAAGGTGAAGCAAGCTCAATCAAGAATTTGGAGATAATTCACAAGGCTTGGACTGTGGTTGGAGTCAGTGCTTCAACAGGAAGATGAGAGATCCAGAGACCAGCCCAACAATGCAAACCAGCTGAATGCCACTACTAGAGTTACCTTGGCTTCCTTAACATCTTAGCAGGGCCACAGGCTGATCTCCTCCATGCATCGATGCATTGGTGCAGTAATTCATGCAAAAGGAGCTCTGACCAAGTACTGAATACATGAATGTAATGTTCTAACTTTCTGCGAAACTACATTTTAAGTTTACATTTCTGTTTACTAAATTTCATAAAAAAGAAAGAATTTGTATTCTCGCTGGAAAACTTTATAAAAATGTTGAGGTTTAAACACATGACTTCAGTGTTTGGTATAATTATCTTTTAAATGTTTTGGGATGCAAGCTTCCCCCGAAGTTTAGGTAGAATTGTGTCCACAGCTTTTTATCTCGGCCCATAAGTTTTCTACGGTCCCACCTTGTTCCTGAACAGTACAATGGCTGGACTCTTCCTTTGGGTTTAAACTTGCATGGAACAGTTTGAATTGATGAGCGTCACACCTTTAGGCATCTAGATGGTCTCACATACAGAAGCATACTATCCTCGGTGTTGCCTGTAAATGTTGTGAATTAACCTTTCAGAAGCTTACAAAGCCATGGCATCATTGTTTACGCTTTCCCAGTTTTTTAAAAGCCACTGTAACCTCAGTGTGTGTAAACTTCTGAATTTGAAGAAAGTAATAAAAACATATCTATAAAATAATGTCCTAATTATTCTGGGATTTCTGCAAACAGCAAAAAGTTTGGTAATCCTAATAGGAAAGGTTTTACTTTAATGACCTAATGTTGAATTTAAGTGGAATTACCTAATAGAAACAACTTTTCAATCACATTTAAATTGATGCAGCTGCATTTCACATGTGCTGCTTTTTCTAGGACTTGATGCTTCCGTGTGCAAGCTATAAATACTCAGGGGACTTTGTGCCTCCAGATGTTTTCATGGCTTTAATGTTGATAGTGATGATGACTAGTGGTCTGTAGAGGTAAATGGGGTTGTTAAGTAGGTCAACACCCGAACCTCTGTCACATCTGGCACGCTACATTCATAAATGAACATTTTCAAGGCGACCACAGAAACATGGCACCAGAATCAGGAAGCGGACCATGCGAAGGATCACACATGGACCACAAATGGTAAACACGCACATGCTCTGAGGGGGTGTGCGTGTTAATGATGGCGAGCCGCTCCCGAGCGTGAATGATGCTGCATGTATGCGAGCGCGGAGCAGGAAATATAGGCCAATCATTCTGCTCTGCTGCTTTTTGTGCCAGAAGGACCAAAACAGGGAGCGCTCCAGCAAAGTGTCACCATCTATTCTCTTTAACCATGTTTAATTCAGGGTTAGGTAGGGTAACAGAACTATAGCTCCATTTTTCATCCCCGCTTTCTGTCACAATCAAGACTGACTTTCTTCCTGTCCTGACAAGTCAGCGGCACGCTCTGTGCGCACAGCCCTGCCGTGGCAACTGTTGCCTGGCTACTGCATGCTAGAAATCCCATAAACATCCCCCTGGAGGACAGGAGTTAAGTGCACATAATGGATCAGGGCCTAGTGAGGAAGAGAGGATCTAGACTGAAGAGAGAGAAAGGGGTGAGAGGATGTAGCAGGACAGACATGGTGTAATAATAACAACAGAGGATGAACAGATCCAGATCAGCTGGGTCACATAAATATGCTTTGACTATACTAAAGCATCCCACTGAGGGTTCAGTCATTGTCCTGCTGGAAGGATAGCCTCCGCCTCAGTTTCAAGTGTTTTATGGTCTCTAGCCTGTTTTAACATGTGGATGGTGTGTTCAGGGTGATGTGTAGCATTTCTGCCACATATAGAATTTTGCATATAGGCCAAAGAGTGTCAAGATGAAAGCCATTTCCTTCATAAGTCCTTCCATAAAGGTCAGGTTTGTGGAGTTCAACCTGTTTTCCTGTCAACACCGAGCTGAGGGTCTCGCCAGAACCTCCAGATGTACCATGGACCTCTTGGCTACATCTCTAATCAGCGATCTCCTAACCTGGCCGGTCTATTTAGGTGGACAACCATGTATCAGTAGGTTTACAGTTCTGCCATCAAATGATGAACTGAACAGAGCTTGGGATATGTTTTATAACCTAACCCTGCTATGAATGTCTCCACAACTCGATCCCTGATCTGTTTGGTGTGCTCCTTTGTCATCAAGCTGCTTTTTGCTCACCGATGTTCTCTAAACAATAAAGAGGCCTTGACAGGTAATTTGTGTTTATGCTGAGATGCAATTTCACACAGGTGGACTCACTAACTAGGTGCCTTCTGAAGGTGGTTGGTTGCACTGGATTTTATTTAGGGATATCAGAGTAAATGGGGCTGAATGCAAATGCACACCACACTTTATAGTACTTTGTTTGAATAAAAATATTCAAAAAATGTCTCCCTCCTCTGCACAATAGTGCATGACTGTGGTAGTCAATCACGTTAAATCCAAAAAGTTATTTTCAGTCTGCAGCATAGTAGCGAATGGAGTTTGTGAATGTGAAATGGGAGACAGACATTTAAGATATCAGGCTGCTTTGATGTAAAATCAACTCAGCTAAAAGTTTGGGCTCAGGACGCACCTCTCTGCTTTTAAGGATATGCTTAAAGGTTCTTGTTTAATGCAGCTGACAGGCTTGACCCCGAGTTATCCTTTTATTTATGCTGCTACAGGCTCAGATTGCTGCAGGAGATGTTTTGCAGTACCCACCACCTTTCTCCCATTGTCCTGTATCTGTTCTTCATGTGCACTAATGAGCAAAAGCATTAGTTTTCAGTTTTAACGTTTGCTGCTGCTTAAAGTCATTTCATAGTCATCAGAGCAATGTATGTTTGAAACACATCTATAAAGCAAGAGATGAAGTCATTGTGTTGCAACAAATACCAGGTTACTTAGCAAAGAAACGCTTTTAAAACGCATCTTCGGGCTCTTTGTTTCCAAAAACCTGCCACAAAGACACATTTTTATTATTTATAGCTGAGTCTAAGAAAAATACCAAAGACAAGACAGTCTACTATAGAAAACTTATAAAGATCGGTTCGTTATTTTGATAAACAGGGGAAACTCATCAATTGTTCATTTTATCTGTAAAAATTGAATAAAAAAGGAGGAAATAATGCCTCACGTGTGGTAATACATGGATTTTATGCCAGCTATTGTCACGGTTCTAACAACTTTACCATTTAAAAAGGTCATGCATTTTCCGTCATGCATTTTCCGGACATTCGAGTACAAAATATTAAAGGGCTGGACAAACCTAGATCACTTAAAATCCATAACAAGATTTTACTTAATAAAAATGATTCAAAACACTGTTTTGTTTTACAAAATTACCTAACATAGGAATACCGACGCTTTGTTTGGGATCTAAACCACACCCAATTCAAGAGCCTTGGGTTTAAATCCCAGAAGCAAAAGGATCTGGAGGCTGATAAAGCAATAAAATTGCCCTCTTTGAGTGACTGTGTATTTGCTCTATCAGAAACTGAAAAAATAAATAAAACTAAAATAACTAGACAAAATGTTACATTTTGATGTGTCAAACAAAAAGAGAAGATCAATAACATGTAAATATTATTTTTCCTCTATATAAGGAAAAACGGGAAAAGGAAATAAATGAACAAATAACTGTGGAAGAGTGGCTTAATATCTGTAAAACACATCCACTAACTCCAGGAACTGGAGAGTATTTAATTGAAAAAATATGACCAGGTTTTTTATAAATGACATCTGTCCAGCAACCATGCTGGAGAGCGAGAGGACAGATGGATGCAGACCATTTACATGTCAAACGATAAAAGATTATTGGGACAAAATATGGCTAAGAGAGAGAATGAATATCTCATACAAGTGCTGCTATCAGCAAGTAAAAAAACAATTACGAGACTATGGTACAAAGTGGAACCACCGACCTTGCAATGGTGGGTGTGAACAGTGGAAGAACTATTTGTTATGGAGAAAATTAGATACAAAAAAGGCAGATTAGAGATCACAAGAAGAAGTCACCAGCATCAGTACTGGACAATAAGGACATTGATGTAAGAATGTATAAATATGAATGTATGATGTGCCCAGACACTATAACCATAAAAAAAAACTCAATAAAAAATAAGTTCGAAAGAAATTTAAAAAATTATTTTTTTCAGAAATGTAGATTTTAGTCTTTATGAATTTATGGAAGAAATTGAGCTTTAAAATCCAAACTTTTTTACACTCCATTTAGATTTTTCTGTGCTTATTTCCATCGTAATCTACTGTGATAAAGACAAACAGAAGCAGGAACTTACCGGGACATTTACATCGTCATAGAAACTCCAGGCCAGCGCCCACCTCATGGTCCGTCCCTGACAGAACTCTGTATGGGTCACTTTGGGCACCTGAGCAACAAATAAGAATCAGGCGTGGCCAACACAATAAAATGCTGATGGAAAACAACTACGTTTGCGTGACGTTTGAAGCATTAAGAGGACAAACAGAGGATTGAACCCAGTGTGGGTTTCTGATGCACAAGGTAAGAATCGAGCTTCATGGCAAGGATTCTGCCCCCCAAACCCAGACCTACCAACCTGGGCTGGGTGACATTAGAAAAACACACCCTTCCTTAATTATTATTGAATATTACAATGAAAGTATAGGTTTTAATTAACCATAATTTTGCTCAATCGCCTCTTTCTTTTCCATCCTAATGAGATCCATGCTACTCTGAGAGCTAAAGGCTAAAGTTCTGTTTCACTTTCTATTAAAGTCCATCTAACTGATTAAAAATATGGTCGTCATGAAGCATACACCAAATGTCGCATGCCGGCAGCCCTTCAGGACAACAGTACTGCACACATTAATATTACCAGGACACTTGTGATTCAATATGTTTGTGCATTTCTGCTACTAAACAACCTGTAAAACGTGGAACCTTTTGACTTTATTGTGGATTGACCCAAACCGGCCCGATGATGATCATTTATGTACAGTGATGTGAAAATGTATTCACCTCCTTACAGATTTCTTCTGTTTATGTTTTGGATCAAACCCGTTTTAATGTCAAAGATGACCCGAGTAAATACAAAATGTCAAATGTAATTTCAAGCGATGATTTTTATTTATTAAGGTGAATAAAATAATCCAATCAAACCTGCCCCTATGTGAAAATGTACCAGCTCATCCAGAGAAAATTACTGTCAGACCAGTAAAAATCAAGAAATCAATTGACTGCAACCTGTCTGACAACATGAAGTAGGCTAAGAGGTCTCACAAAGAATCGCATCATGTCCTAATTTAAAGAAATTCAAGAACAGACGAGCAACACATTCATTGACCATCAGTCTGAAAAAGGTTTTAAAACCATTTCTAAAGCTTTTGGACTTTGAACCACAATGAGAGCAACGAGATTATCCACAAATGGAGAACACATGAAACAGTGGTGAACCTTCCCAGTAATGGCAGTCTTACCCGATTTCACTATAAGATACATCGACGTCTCATCCAGGAGGTCACAAAAGGACCTAGAGCAGCATCTAAACTGCAGGCTTCACTTGCCTCAGTTAAGGTCAGAGTTCATGACTCAACGATAAGAAAGACACTGGGGAAAAATTGCCTCCATGGGAGAGCTGAACATCAGCCAAATTTACAACCAAGGTGTATTAATGCAAAGAACAAAAAGGGTTAATTTACTAACAGCTCCTTTTGTCTGTTACTTAAAAACTGCGGCTGCTACCGATTAATATGTAACACATATATGAGCAAAGTATTTATTTTTATTAGCTCATAATTAATTCATCTGATTTCTCAGATGTCAAATTATCAGTGGCAGACACTTTTGTGTCCCACAGCACAAATGTGTAAAAAAAAAGAAAAAAGGTTATTGCAGACCTGCATCCTGTCTTATGCCAACTTCTCAGCAGGTTTTAGCTCCCGTAATGAGATGGCCATGGAAGAAAGTTGATTTTCTGTCTGGATAACCACTGCTTTGTTGATTGGGTCATCCGTTTTTGATTGATTCATTTGAAATCTCCAATTTTTATCTATTCTAACGAGGTCCCCAATGCCTCAATAAGAGAAAAAGACCCACAGCATCCCAGATCCCCCACCATACCTAACAGTGGGGATAAGTTGCTTTTCTACATATTCATCTGTTACTTTAACCCACACCCATCTGGAGTGTCAAGAAACTCAATGTCAGTCTCATCTGGCCTAAGCGCAAGGTTCCAGTTAAAGTCCCAGTACATTCTAGAGACTCCATACATTTACATTTTTGATGGTAGGACAGAAATGTCTTTCTCCTGGCATGCCTTGTAAACAACTGGTTGGTGTGTAGATAATGCGTAATGGTTGTTATGGAGACATGGCGACCCCAGGATATCACAAAGGCACATAGATTAAAAAAAGCTTCTGATACATTTGTTTTAAAAACATTTTAAAGGATTTTTTACACATCTTTACCAGTGGTGCCAATAAACATGAATACATGTAGGGGGCTGTATGTTTAATTTTCTAACTTCAAAGCAGCGAAACACAACAAGGTTTAAATTGGGTAATGCGTGATAAAAGCTTTAGTATATTAACTAGAGAGAGTTTCTTTTAAGAGACGCTTTAAAACAAAGCATCGGCCAACTGCCTGGATGTTCACCAACCCTCCACTCATTCTGATGAGCAGCTTACGGCAGACTCAGACCTCTGGAGGAGGGTTGAGAGGAAGCTGGTGCAGATGGTGATAGGGGCGCTGAGACGTCCTCCTTTATCTTTTAAATGGGCTCATTCATGCTTTAGTGGCATATTAGAAACGGCTGATCAACCTCCTAACATCCATGCACAGAGGAGTATTAATTGGGAGAATATGCAGACGACATCTGAACCTGCTGTTGTCATTGTCTACGTTGTTCCTGCATGGCCAGAGGCCAGAGGCCAGAGTTTGCTCGTGCTTCTTTGTTCTGGGTCTCAGCGGATACTCACCCCTTGCTTCCTCAGCTCCTCTTTCAAAGGTGCCAGGCTGCATTTCTTCCCCAACATGCAACTGTACCACCTGCAGAAAGAAAAATCAACATCAACCGGCTGCTTGTGTGCACACGTATGGGTGTGTTAGCAGCCCACTGCCCAGGCCTGAACTACAAAGCAGAGATCAAGCAAGCAGAGGTAGGCTTCGGGGAGCAACACAAAGGCAAAGTAAAAACATGAGAGACAGGAAGAGATCCGGGTGCTCGTGGTCCTGCAGCACAGAGAAAAATGGTTTTGAAGTGTTCCTGAGGTGGAGGCCAGATCAATAATCGCCGCTGTGCAATAAAGACATGAGTTTGGTCTTGATCAATGAGCAGCAGAGTCCAACTGGGGGACATTAGGGAGTGCCAGTCTGCAAACTTGGCTGGTGATGCTGCGTCCTGCGGGCTAAAGTGGAGTTTAAACATCATCTTCTGTGATGGATGGAGGGTGCATTAGAGCCATCTATGGTGGATTTCATAAGCTTACATAGGAATGCTAAAAATCCAGGTGCTTGTGACTTAATGATAACTTTTTCAAAAGCTTTCCCAATATTAATGTGATATATATTCAGCGCATTCTACCCCAAAACAAACCTATGAGGGAAAAAATGTAAAAAATAAAAAGTACACTGCAGTAACCTTGTGTGCAACCTGTTAAACTAAAGCTTCACTGAAAGCAGCTTTTGATTCAATCTCATCATCCAGTCCTCTTTAGTAGGAGTCTGTCTGCCTCACACATCTTGACTTGTTAATATTTGCCTACTTAACCCTGAAAAGGTTCTCCCAAAATATGAGACTGTGAGGACATCTGTTGACCCTAAACTTAGCAAAAACCTCAGTTTCTTTTGAAGAAAAGTTACCCCTAATGCACTGTGTTTTACTATTTTAAAACAGACAAAATGATCACGGAGTTGACATTTTTACCTGGCTTTAACACCTAATATCAGCGGTTAGCATGCATAGCATTACTAAAACAGCAGTCTTTGTTTCAGACTACGAGCACATCCTTTGTACTTGTAGTTCCTTTAGCCTTCCGGTTATCTGCTGAAAGTCACACAGCCAACATACAAGAGGTTGTTAGGTCTCTGCTTCCTTGGATTTCATTCTTTGAACACCTTACTGCTAGTAAAGTTAGCTAACTATTGAGCTTTCAATCGACAGTAACAATTTCCTCAGCAAAGAGTGTTGTCAGTGCAACAAGGCAGAACATACATATGGTGCATTCGCTGATTGGAAAATTCTTAAGTTACCAACTGACCGGTCTCGAGCCAAGGGCTGATTAAGCTGAAGACTGGACGATTCTGGTGAACATCAGTTTTCTTGGTGGATCTTTAAGAGGTAATTTAACTCTTTTCGCTGTTAAAACTGTCTTTTCCTATGCCTGAAGCAACACTTGAATTGCCTAACCTAACAGGAGACGTGCAAAAGGTCACCTTGCAAAAATAACGTGGCAAACTTGTGACTGATGGTTAGTGATGACATTAACATGTAGGTTAGGGAGGGTGGTGCATGCTGAGTAAGTGATGGTCCAGGGATGGTCAAGCCTTTAGCTGATGTAATGAAATATTCATCAGCTCTAATATTAACAGATGTTCCCCATTTCTAATCTCAGAGTGGAAGGAAATCCCCCTGAACACCATCCCCACTAACCTCTACCAGCAGCTCTTTCAGTCATATAGGGTGCAGCTGCATCAGTTTACACTTTCAGTTTTCCTCCTCTTAAGCAAAAGGCTTAAGAGGAGGAACGATAAACTCAGAAATAATTTTCATATCAAGAATATGATGAATCAGGAGCATCACTTCAACTCCAGCTGCAGTTTGGAGCTTCTGCCTGACAGTAATTACCCTCTAGTGGTGGAGAAGGAGCAAGCCGGGGTGGCAGGGGTGTCTCACTGGACCATTTGTAAAGGCTGGCACCGTTTCCATGGACACCTGGTAGCTATGATATCCCAGCATGCTGTTGGGAGTGACAGCCGGCTTCGCTTGGTCTGTCTGGAGCCTCAAACCTGTTAAACAAATCTGGATTTGCTCCAATTGCCTTTCCTGTATTCATGATTTTGTAACACGGACCCACATAAGAGCAGGCAGGTGTTAACATCAGTCCCACTCCAGTGAAGCGCCATGAACAAGAACACTCACACACACACACACACACACACACTGCATAGCCTGTAAGAGCCAGAGCAGCTGTGGCCTGTCTAATCAGGTTTAATAGCTCCACTCTGCCGGGGTCTCACTCGGCTGCTTGGGTGACAGCCCTGGTTAACGGGGGAGGGTGAAGTGACGGCCGCCACCCAAACACAGCTGCTCCCCTGTGGGCTCCTGGATACGGCGCGAGGCGGGTGTGTGCCTAACTCATTACAGTAACTGAGAGTGACAACTACATCAGCGATCCATCTGCCCGCTCACCTACTACACTCTCTACTTCACTGGAGCCATTTCAGCCAATCTGAGCCTCTTTAAAACCATCAGAACTGCAGCACACTTCAACATCAATCACGTAATTACCATGTACTCTTGTTTTTTAGATATTTCTGCCCCAAACCACCACCTAGACAAAGAAAAAGGACTTTCTGTCCTCCTCACCGCAGCCGTTTCTTCAGCTGCAGGCTGTCATGAATGATCCTCTTGACGAACTCCAGCTCGCCTCCCTCCGCCATGATCTCGGTTACCCCACCCGTGTTCACCGAACTAGGAGGAGGTCTTCGGGAGTTCCTGGAGTTCACCCCCTGCAGCGAGAGCAACAAGACAGACAGAGATTAGGAAGAAATCCTATTAGAAGCTTATTAGCATCACGTAAACAAACAGTATTTCATGCTGGAGCCGAACTGACTCAGGGAGGCAGAGCCAGAACTCAAACATACATACAGACAGAAAAAAAAACTATATTCAGCCACACCCCCAGCACTGAAACACTTAAATAAAATCCAGTACATACAGATGCATCTCAGTAAATCACTGAAACATTAATTTAGTCCAGTAATGAAGTTCAAAAAGTAAAACACAGAGTTGCTACACACTGAGAGATACATTTGAAATTTGTATTTCTGTTGACGTTGGTGATTATGGTTTACAGCTGACAAAGACCCAGAATTCAGTTTCTCAGAAAATGAAAACATCAAATAAGAAATAAATGAATTAGTTCAGAAATGTGGGCTTATTGACAAATATGTTACATGTTGTACAGTAGATGCACTCAATATTTGGTCAGGGCTCCTTTTGCATGAATCACTGCATCAGTGCAGAGGCGCATAGAGGCGATCAGCCTGTGGCTCTGCTGAGGTGTTCAGGAAGCCCCGGTTGCTTTGATAGCGGCCTTCAGCTGGTCCACATTGTTGGGTCTGATGTTCCTCTGGACAAAGCTTCATTGTTTCTCTGTAGGGTTTAGACTAGGCCACCATCATTGGTACTTTTGGCAGTGTAGATAGCTTTAAAAGTCCTGCTGAAACATGAAAGCAGCATTTCCACTAAGCTTGATAAAACACAGTGGGTCAGCACTATCAGACGGGCTAGGATTTAACAAGATTTTCATCCTTCTGCTCCATTTTGAACATGGAAAAAAATAAGCAACATGGAATATGTACATAAGGCTGTATAAATGCATGTGTACAGGGGTGTATTCACACTGTGGTCCAGGGCACGGTACGGGGATCGGTAAAAGTGAGAAAATCCACACCTTCAGTTGACCCGGTTTGCTTTCACACAGAGATTTTTAGACTGGACCGGTCATGCCGTTGCAACAGATTGTTTCATGGGGCAGTATGGCGCTGATCAAGAAGAAAAAAAGCCCCGAGAAGAAAGTCCATCTCATCGGGGTTTCTGTTAGTGCTTTATGTTCAAATGTATTTGTGCACCTTTAATCCTCCATGTAGCTCCACGGGTCATTTTAAAACTTTTGTCTGCGGGCTCTTACTATGTTTTCATCTATTTCTTGTACTCAAATGAACTGCTCTTACGTTACATCCTGTCTTCCTGCTTTGCTACGCTGGCCCAGCATGCATTCACACTGCAAGCGAACTGCTGCAGGGCCCGGATCAAGCATGCCGAGATCGGCAGTTGTAACCGTGACAGGGTTCGGTTCTATGTCCTGTTTCAGGTAAAGCGTTCCAAAGGTTTGGTATGAAAGCAAACAGGTGTACATCTTCAAAATAAACCTAAATCTAATCCAACATGGCTCCCCAAATCATCACTGACTGTGGACATCTGGCTCTGTGCCTCTCTACTCTTCCTGCAGACTCTGGGACATTTATTTCCAAATGAAAATTTACCTTCAACTGAAAAGTGGACTTTGGGACCAGTGAGCAACAGCGCAGTCCTTTTTTTGCTCATCCCAGGTAAGACGCGTCTGACGTTGTCTCTGGTTCAGTAGTGGCTTAACACAAATAATGTGACAGTTGTTGGGTCTCTGACTCCAACTGCAGTCCATGTCTTGTGAAAGTTGAAGTTATCCCTGTTGTCTGTGCACTATTTTTCAATCACACTTTTTCCTTCTACCCAACTTTCTATTAATTTGTTTGGATGAGGTGTGTAAACAGACACCTTCTTTAGCAAGGAGCTGATGTCACTTATGTACAAGTCATTAATCATCATTACTAACAAAGAAAAGCTTGAACTAATGTGTACGTGAAAACATTAGTTCAATTTTTCCAACTTAATTACTAAAACAAATAAAAATCTTAGATGGCATTTTAATTTACTGAGATTCACCTGCAAAAAACTGAAGAGAAACATTTACCTTTGCTTCTAGCTGATTGGCGAAAAAAGGTGGGTTACACATGCAAAAGTCATAAATAATTTCTGTCTCTTCTTTTAAGGCGTCCATCAGTAAAGTCTTCTGTGGGACTTTTACAACTGGGAAGATCAAAGGAAAGAAACAAATTAGGTGATGATCTGTAAGCTCCTCTAAACAAGTAAAGCAAAAAAACTTAAATTGACAGCATTTTACTTTACTTTACTTTACTACCACTAACATTACATTAAAACCACCTACTTCCATAAAATCTGTGTGGGTGCCAACAGCATCATGCCGTCCACACCATGCCTGAGCCAACATTCACCTTTAACCAGGTCAGACAGGTTGTTCTGCTCCACGTTCTTCTTCGCGTAGTCGAAGCAGATGTTGTCCACCTCTGTGGCGAGGAAGTACCAGCCATTCATTGTGGCTCCCAGTAAGGGATATATACAGGACGCTCCGGTGCCTGAGGAAACAGAAAGCACATCTGTGACCTCTGACAATGATGTATGTATCACTGTGAAAACTGAACAATAGGGGCACTGATATCTAAAAGTAAGCAAAAGGTAGGATGTGATGCGCTGCTAAACTGTCTCAGGATCTGAAGCCAATAAAAGTCAGTGCCAGCAGTGATAATCTAATATTATTCAGGTCAGCCTCAGAGAGACTCAGGGACAACCAGTGGTAATCCATCAAAGAGAAGACAGTTTTATTCTGCTTACTAACAGCTACAGGGTCACCGATCAGTGACATTAAGTACACACCCGCACATCTGCAGGGACAGCACAAAGTCTTTTCGTATCTCAGACTGACATAATGGACACGAGGGCCATCTGGACAGGGATTTAAGTTAGCACTGGGAGAACTGGGAATGACTAAGGTCATTTGCTGGAGGCTCTAAATGGCACTTTGTAATCATCTCGAGCAGAAAACACAAGGAATTACGAAAATGAAGCCATAAACGGCAAAAATATGAAAGCAACCTTCCCAAAACTTTAAGAACTTGTATGTCTAAAGGTCTTTGGTTGTTGGTGGTTGTGACACAGCTATTTTCATAGCTGTTGAACTGTTCTACATTTTCGCATTAAAGTCACAAACATCAATGCGTTTTCGTGGGATTTTAGGTGATAGACCAACATTAAGCAGTGCAAAATTTTGTACTTTACAAATAAAAACATTGAAAAACATGGCATGCATTTAAATTCAGCCCACCTTAATTCTGATAGCCAAAAAAAATCCAGTGCCACCAAATTAGTAAACAAAGTTACCTTGTGTGAGATTTAATCTCGGTACGTATCCAGCATTTATCTAGAGGTTTGTTCAAAGTCATTAGAGAAAACAGCATTATGGAGACCCAGGAAGGCGGCAGAGGGATCAGGGAGAATGTTGTGGAGGAGTCTGAAGCAGGTTTAGGTTATAAAACAAGAATCCAAGCACTGAACATTTCACAGAGCTCTGATCAGTCCATGAAAAGAGTATGGCACAACTGCAAACCTATCAAGACTTGGCGAGAAGAAAGAAATCGGCGAAAGAAAGCTATAGAAAGTCTGGTTTGCCATTAGCCAAACAGCAAACATGGAGGAGGGTGTTCTTGGTCAGATGAGACCAAAACTGAACTTTCTGACCTACACGCAAAAAGCTGTGTGTGGCACGAAACTAACACTGCACTATGACCCCAAACAAGAGTGTTTTACATGGTGAAACATCACGGCGGAACAGCTTCATGCTGTGCTGATGGGTTTTTTCCAGCAGGAATAAAGAAGCTGACCAGAGTAGACAGAAAGATGAACTGAGCCAAAAACAGGGCAATCCTGGAAGAAAACCTGTTAGAGGCTGCAAAAGACTAGAGACTGGGGCCGAAGTTCACCTTGCAGCAGGACAACGACCCTAAACAGCCAGCGCTACAGCAGAATGGCTTAGATCAAAATATATTCATGTGTTAGAGTGGCCCAGTCAAAGTCCAGGCCTAAATGCAATCAAGAATCTGTGGCTTGAAAATTGCTGCCCGCATCCCTTTTAACTGAGCTTGAGCTATTTTGCAAAGAATTTGCAAATGTTTTAATTTTGATAAGTTCAAGAGGCGTGGATCATTTATAGTTTAAGGACACAAGGTTAACCAAAGTTAATTGGGCCACAAAAACAGGATAAACTTCAGTTTAAGTTTGGCTCCCAGCTGTCTGCTACACAGTTCAGATGTCCAGGTCCTCATTATTTCAGAATGCTTATTTGTAGAATTTAAAATGTAAAATATTTAAAATTATTAGTTTGGATAATTCATCTGTTCATGCACACAGGACATCAGTCACCTTTATTTTGTGCAGACTGTTGATGTTGCAAAAAATGTGTATTTTTTTGCATAGAGATGCTGGCCATAAAGATCGGCCATCAATCTGCGCTTCTTATTCTAATGGAAAAGAGACATTTTATCAAACGTTTACTACCGAGGCTCCCTCCTACTCTGAGAACTAATACACATGTAGCATATTTCCTCAGAGGCTCCCACACTGTTTGATATCATGTCTGCAGGTAGTAATAAATCCGGGGTAGGTTATACCGATGTCGATGCCCCTGCGTGGCTGCTTCTGTCCATCGATAAGATCCTCCACCCAGTGGATGTAGTTGAGGCGCAAAGGGACAGTGGGGATGAGGCGCTCCAGAGGGATCTCGATGGTCAAACCAAAGTCCTCCTTCAACAGAGTGCAGGTCAGCGCTCGTACCGCTTCCGGCTCTTTGAAATTCACACTAAAAGAAGAATAGATTTAGGGTGTTTTCAAAATGTTCAATCACACACAACAAAGGCAGATTATGGACCTTCCTTTAAAAAAAAAGAAAAAGAAAAAAGGAATCATTTATCTTTTTAAATGGAGACGATTATTTGTTACAATCTGAAATTAGCTCTGAAAAAGAAGCAGGTTTGGTTGAGTCAAAAATCCTAAATCTGCCTTAAGGAAAAGAGCCGTAAAACTCGATACTGTAATTCTGTTGTATTGAGAACACGATGAGCCTGGCAAACTGTGCAAAATCACAAATAAAGGACAGCCAACCGGCAACCCCCACAAAGATCTGTAAATGGCCTCTAAACAACTTCAGCTTTTATTGCAGCAGCATAAAACCAAACTCAAAAACTTTCATTTGAACCCATTTGTTCAAGTGAGGAAACAATCTCCTGCTGAGAAGTAATTATTTTTAAGAAAATCACCAGTGTTGAGGTACTTTTATTAAATCCACGACTTCCTCTGAATCTGGGGTGTAAATATGACGATTTATCTAGCCAACTCTTCAAAATGGGAAAAACAAGAGAATTTGTCATTTAGGTCAGGGACTGGCTAGAAGAAAATATCAACTGGCCTGAACTTTCCCATATCTACAGTCGGGGTTCTCTTTAATATCCAGCCAACTGGAGTTCAGATTAAATAGCCACCTTTTTTACACAATAAATCTGATTCTGGATCAGCTTTATTGGCCAAGATTGTGCACACATTGCTTTTTTTTTATTATTTTTATCTTCCTACTTGGTTTTTTATTTACCTGTATGGCACTTTAGTTGCTGTTTGGTCTGTAAAGTGCTTTATAAATAAATAAAAGATGATGAGGAGGAGGTTGTGATCGTGTAAATATGCTTATTTTGTCTCACAGCAGAGTAGCTGACTACCCTGGCTGTAAGGTGTTCTTAGTGAACATCTTAGAGGGGAAGAAACCATCTCTAAGGCGGCTGGTTTTTGGAAACAGCGCTCTGTAGCGCCGACCAGACGGTAAAGGTCTAAACAGTTATTTTAATGTAAACCTGACTGCACATGCTGCATAGTTTCCACAGCTTACAGTCTTTAGCTTAGCAAATATAATGCTGTTGTTACAGTTTGTGACCAAGACCAATATAAATCAAATAAATGTTTCATGAAAGCTAAATTTGGCTTGATTTCACTTTATTTTCTCTGTACCCAGCTGGATTAACCCCTGAGGCCACTCAACAGTCCTTCACCAAACTACTCTAAAACAGCACTTCATTAACCGGCAGCAGCTCTCTCTGCCCCATCGCTTCACATTTCACACAAAGGTACGCGCGTGGAACCACGTGGGGATAAACAGCCCATCAAATTAAAATCCCCTGCTGATTACAAAGATTTTTACAAACGCTACACAACGTAAAGCTCCCCACTTTCCTATTCCCAGCCCTCTCTCTCTCACTCATCTGCCCTCCCGCCTTCCCTCCTCCACGTGTTTAACCATTTCAGCCGTCACACCAGAGCATGTGGGCGAGGTGGGTGTAATTAAAGCTTCGCCGAGTCCTTTTACACCTTGGCAGATGCAATTAATTACATCCTGGTGATTGGGAGCGTCGCACACCACACATGGTCGGTGTGAAAGTAACCCAGCAAGATAATGAAACATTTGCTGCTGATAATGTGCAGATGTGATGCACTTTATCCCGGTTTTTGGTTTTAGTTGCATATCTTCCTTTAGGAAAATCAGATATAAACAGATCGGATATTTGGCTTCCGACGGTTTTAATCTCCTCTCAAAAAACAAAAGTCCATCCCACGTTTTTCTTGTCAGTATCATGAGAAAACTTTTAAAACACTAAATTTAAATAAATATCCAGACAGAAAACAAAATTATAAAAGGAAGAGACAGTTGATCCGGTTCAGGAGCAGTTCAATCATTTACCTCAAGTTATAAAGGCAGCAATCATTTCATCCCTTGTCAAGCTGACAGCATTACAGTTTAATCAGCCAGAAATAAACGATGACGATCCACAATTTAGTGGGGGTGAAAGTCAGATCGTTCACAGTTAAAAGTTTATCAAAGAGAGATCTTTTCCCCTAAGCTCTAAACAACAAATATTTACAAAAGATGCACCAAGAATTCAGGAGGTCACTGGAAATCAGACGATATTTAGCTTGACTGGTCCTGATTGACAATCAGTATGAAACCTTTCAGGGCTTTTTGTAAAAAAATAACGCACACTCGTTGGTACTGCAGGAAGAAGACTCAAAATGAGCTAGTTTCAGTATCACTGAGGGGTTGAAATGAAGTCAGACGAAGCACAAAAGATGCAAGAAGCTGTTAAAAGGAAACCTTAAAAAAGTAAACAAAACGTAGGATATATAAATAGAAATATCAGCTTAAATGTTGGTCAAATTATATGATTGGTCAGACTACAAACTACAGACTACTGTGGGACTTCCTACACTTACTGATGGGCATTTGTTAAATTTCTTAATATGTAATATACACTGCCCAACATCACTGTTAGACATTGTCTCCCACCCCATGCATGAAGCTGTTGCAGAAAAGGGGAGCTCCTTCAGAGACAGACTGCTGCATCTTAGGTGCACAAAGAATCAGAGATCACAGATCCTTCCCTTCCTCCCGGCAGATGTTAAGACTTCATAACCATCACTGCTCCCAACAAGCTCAAAAGGTGTTTACATCTCTGCTGTTTCTGCACAGTTGTTTCTTTATTTGCGTAAATAGTCTGTTTATGTACAATTAAACATGCGCATTTTGTATATTTTCAAAATCACGCTATTCAGTTGCACAGCTCATTTAATCTGAGTAGGTCATTTTTGATAACTGTACAGTATTTTACAGTATTTTCTCTTATGCTGTAAAATATTCCCTTACTGTAGAGTCAAATCTTATTTCTTGTTTATTATAGTTTTTACATTTGTGTGTCCCTACCTGCTTCCATTTGCCTTTTACTCGGCTACTGATACACCAAATTTTCCACACTGCGGGACAATGGAGGATATTTCTATTCTATTACTACTACTACTACTACCAACATTTAAAAATAATATTAGTCATGTTGATAAATACATTTCTGCTGCTGGCTTCACTTTTAGGGAATTACCTTCACCCTGTAACTAAACCACTTTTTGTATATTTTTAAACACTTAAAAAAAAACAACTTTTAATATTAAAAGGGAAATTGCACAGAATACTCAAAACACTAGATTTTTATAACATATCGCCCCTAGGTGCTACTTAAGGAGAGAGCAAGGCTTTGGAGAGAAAACAGGAAGGCTGAACAAAGGACAGCAACACTGCTCTGTTTTATGCTTTTGAGGTTTAAACCTTTCAACCTGTTATGGTACACGCTAGGTCTGGAAGTCTCAAAGTTAAGATAACATTCTGTAGGGAACACAGAAATCAAAGTTTTAGTAAAGCTAGCCATGCTAACTGTGCTAATCATTAATAAAAGCTGCCAAAGGCAGTTTAAAATGTAAACTCTGTTATTTGGCCTTTGTCATGTGGCTTTTATTATTATAAATTGTTAATAATCGCTCATGACAGGAAGGCTAAGCATATACTTTGAATACTGTTGTTGTTCCAATTATATTCAAATCTGAATCAGCCAAAACCATTATCAGCCAATCACAGACAGAAAATCAGCTACAAAATTGTGATCAGTGCATCTCTAACTGAACACTTTGTCATCACAAACGTTATTTTATTTACATAAACAGCATTCTGAATCAGGCTGATGCTTCATCTGGTTTGTTCTGAGTTAAAGGACATTGCAATATGATGCTAGTCTTATTAAAAAAATCCTTTATAACTGCTCTTAAAGAAGCACAAGAACTTGTCCAAAAGAAAACCGAGTTAAACAGGTAATAAAGTTTCCCCGCTGCAGATTTAGACTCTTCTTCTACATCTTCTCTATGTTCCCTCATCTAATAGACGTTCATTAAGGTAACTGGTCAGTTTAACAGCTGCTGACCTCAGGTTCCTCTGAGGATCCACAGCATGATCATAAAAACATGAACTAGTGAGGAAACCGGGCCGGGTTATGGTGAGGAAACTGGGCCGGGTTATGGTGAGGAAACTGGGCCGGGTTATGGTGAGGAAACTGGGCCGGGTTATGGTGAGGAATCAGCTCAATGAGGGATTAGTGATACATCAGCATATGACCCAAAATGAGTGCCAGCGTCCCTCATCATCGTGTCCTTCTCGCAGATTTCCAGCCCTTTCTTCATTTCTCCTCAGAGGCATCATTAGATAGAGATCAATATTCAGACGAGGGAGGCTGCTCTATTTTTAGACACGTCCGTGTGTAAGACTGTGATGCAGGGACGGCCATCTCCATGGCAACCACACCTACCGAAACAGACGAGCGGAGCACGCAAATCCGGCCACGCTGGAGCAATGGCTGATGGCAGGAGGAGAGCGTGAGCGCGCCCGCAGCTCAACGCCGGCGCAGGTTCGCCGCTGCATGTCTACGCCACAGACAAGGCCAACGGGACTTCGAGAGGGACAAACACGACAGGAAAAACTTGATAGATTCTGAACGAGGACTCAGGAAAAAGTGTTGAGACGGAGAAGCTGAGAAGCGTGGGTGTCGGCTCATTCTGTGAAGAAATAGCTGTTCATGTTCTCAGAGGCAGAGAAGCTGTTTAAGATAGGTGACTGCTGAGACAAATGAATTGCTTTTATGATCAGTATTGAAACCAAGACAGTAACAAATCTATAGACCCTGCTCACAGGTGACCTTCATCTGAACCCACTAAGAGGAAAGCACACTGTGCTGATTAGCAGCATCTTTTGTCCTCTTAGCTGTTTTGATAGACGCAGATACCTAACAAGAGCACAAAGAACCTGTTACAATGGCCGGCATGAAAAGATAAACTGTTTGCAAAGGTCATTTTATATTCAGTGAACTACAAACAAGAAGCACCAGCTTAAAACTGCATAAATAAGCAGTTTTATACACAGTTCCATTACTAACAAGAAACATTTGTTGGGGAAGGACTTCAACTCTGCATCCAACATCAGCAGTCTGACTGTCACCAGCCCCTTTATTAGGTACACCTTTTCAACTGAACGTTGACACACAAACGAAAATCAGCCAATAAATGACTTTGGTGCAGGACATGACGGTCCTAGTATTTCAGATATATGCTGATCTATTGTATCCAGTGAGCAGCAGATGAAAATACCTTGTTGATGTCAGAAGCAGATAGGCTACAGCAGCAGAAGACCAAACAGGGTGTGACTCCTTTCAGTTCAAATGGCAGAAAATGTTGAGTATATTTTTGTACTTGCATCATTTGTACAATGTGATGCTTTTCATCCTTTTTTTTATCTACTTATAGGTCCCACCTCGTTGGTTTAGCTTTCAACCCAGGACTGTAATTTTCTCATTCTTTTACCAGCTCTTTGGCTGTTATATAGACAGCGTCTCATCAAATATCTGACTTTGCACTACAGACAACACTTCTTCTCCTAGTTCACTGCAAATGCAGGACAGCCAGGATATATAAAACAATATCATAAATGAAACACTGCCACTTCAAATGTGGGTGGGGGTCTCAGCTGATGAACGAAAAGCAGCAGATCTCTCCAGAAAGGTCTCTACTTGCTTTATTGTCACAAAAACACACCCACCATCCCACACATCACCGGCTGACTGTCCACTTAGCTTACAAGTGTTTTTATGCAAGAATGAAAGAGATTCATGACAGCTGCTTGTAATAAAATGATCAAACGTGTTTGGCATAAAGCTTGCACAGCCACACTGGCATCCTCACAGCAGATTTAAATAGAATAAGTGAAAATAAAACCCTTCAACCTTAAGGGTTTTCCTCACCTCCCTTAAATTAGATGGTTTAAAAAAAACCTGCATATCAGCAGCTTGGCTGTGCATCACTGTAGGGTAACACTAATCAATTAATTAATTAATTATATGCTCATTTTCTTGTCTAAGAACCTGATATATAATATATCTCTGAATAGAACTGGAGTGAAAATTGAACATTTTTAAATTAAGTGTCAAGCAGGCTAATACATCTTTAATAACCACTCTTTCTTCCTAATCCTCCTACTTATATCTGCCTCATTCAAGACCCCCCAAACACTGAAAACAAACCAACATTCAGGATGATTTTGGTGAGGTCGGGTGGGGGGAGAAATCATTTCCTCACTTCCATCCAAATCAAATCTGCTGCTGCATCTGGTCTGAGCTGCTATCAGTCCTTTCCACAGGCAGCCCCTAAATGAGGGGAGATGTGTCTCCTCTGAGGATAGAGCGAGTGTCTCTCTGAGATTACTTTCATCCCACAACTCATTGCTTAAATACTTAAAAAACCCAGCATATGAGTTAGTTGGGAGTTACAAAAACACGCTAATCCCCCCTCCACTGATGGAACGTCGAGCTAAAGAGGCTGAGGAGCCACATTTCTGCATACGGCTAACCAGAGCCCAAGTGCTGCATGAATCCTGGACATCAGCTGGAAAAGCTAAGAGAGCTTTGGGTTGTTGTTCAGGTTTTAGATCTGATCAGAGCATCCTGGTGACTTTTCAGGTGCAAGCCAGATAAATGAAAATGCTACAACCAGATTTCAATATGAAGCCAAGGAAATGCTGTTTATGTGCCTCAGAACAAACCCAAACTACCTTCTATATAGGTTGGAGTAAAATGGCAATAACTGCAGGATTTAATCCATCTATCACAAGGGAAGCAGCTCAGGAGCCTCAGACTAATCCTTTGTCACTCTGGTCTAAAAGCTCTCGCTCAAAACTAAAACCAATTTTTTTTTTATTGTGTAAATGTAGCTTTCATTCTGACAGTCAAAGTGTGACAGCTCTTTGTTCACAGAAACACCGTCTCATGTTAATTAGCACCTGTCAGAACAGCACATGCAGCGATGTTTTTCAGCGTGCCCACACATGCACTGCAAGAGGACCGGCTGGCCACTTCCCAGCCCACACCAACAGGTTCCCAGACCCACCCAGATGTTTTCATCTGCATAACGAGGACATGGGACTTCCTCACTACCTGTTTCAGACAGGACGGGAACAACAAGTGCTACTGATTGTTTTTGTTTATTTAGGTGCACAACAGGGCAAGAGCACCGATTTCCAAGGTTTCAAGAAGTCATTATTTTAAACACACAAATAATTCAAACTAAGCGTGTTAGACATCTCCTCACCTTTTGAGTCTGCCACCTGGGTGTAATGCTTTGCTTGTGCAATAAGGCGGAGGTCATCACTAAGTGATTTGCCGTTTGTACCAGAGAGACACCGATTAAGCTTTTCGTCGCTGACACTGATTTCTTCTTTCTTTTAAAGATCTGATCTGCAGATTTCGGTTTTAGCTGATTCAGGTTTGTTAAAAGACTATAACTGATAAGAGGAAAATGTGTTGCAGGTTCTAGAGGTTGTTGCTTTAAATTCATCGAAAATTTAAGGAATTAAGGGATTTTCCCCATTTATGCATCAACACGTATGTCTCCAACATTTGATTTTTATTAAAAGGGCACAAATCATTCAAAATTCACTTTTTTAGCCCTTAGAAACATTTTGTTGCGTACTTGGAGTCTGTAGGACTACAGAAAGGATGAATTTAGTCTCTAGGTGCAGCGGAAATACGTTTATATTCTGTTTGGGTCATATTTTTCAATCCATTCAGTTTTCTCCATCCTCCGTTACGATTTTTAAACTGTAACGTCATAGCACTTGCGAAGGAACAGCTTAAAATAATTAGAAAAGTGCTTCCCATGAAAATGTGTCTTTCTACATGGAGGTTCGCAGTGATGAAGAGATTGTATTGGCTGCTGCCCCTTCCTGTCTGTCTGAGTCATGTGACCTGCTATGTGCACCGTGGAAGATACCTGAAAGGCTACCAATCTGATGTTATGACATTCAAAGCAATGGTTATAAATCAGGCAACATGTTTTCACGCATAATCCACGTCCCAAACATGTCACCTGTCTACTTATCTATGAGTCATATCAAAAACAGAGTAAACATGCTAACGTTAGCCTAGCATCTCTGCTCCGAAAGAAAACATCACAAGGAGCGAGATGTAGGTTTACTAAAGACTACAGATATACCTTTAAATTTTTTATAGTGATCACTGCCAGCTTATTTTAGTATTATTGTGTTCATGAAATGCACATACCTTTGAACCAATTTTAAAATAAATCTAACTACCGTATAACACTATAAAAGGTGTTTCAGTACCAGAGGTTGGACTTAAAAAACCTATTATCAATAAAACATCATCTTTACAACACAAAGCACGCCAGTGAGCGATGATTCCAGTTCCCATCGCGGCTCATATCAGCATACACGTCAAAATAAAGAAAGAAAAATGAGAAACGCATAACCACTGGAGTTTGTCTTCTACAGCAGCATACAAATGAAACACAGTTTACCATCAGCACCAACAATCCCAGCAGACACACGCTTTCTTTCTTCACCTCTCTAAACAAATTTCACGTTTCTCAGCAGCATCATGCTGCAATGGACATACAGACACCTTCTGCGTCCAACCCAGTTTGACAGAAACTTACAACTACTTTATGAAATTCAATAATTATAACTTAAAAACCCAATTTTATGTACGACGCAAGTCTCGCTGTCAGAGACAAGACACAGATGACTGAAGCACACTGGGGAGAACGTTTTCATGGTTGGCTCTATTCGTCCTCTGTCCAGTGTTTGCTTTTTCTACTTCTGCTGGGAGATGAATGAGCCGAGTCTTGTTTTAATACGTTTACACAGAGCCTGCTTCTCAAAAGGAATGCAGTACTGCAGACAAACAAATCATCATCTGTGACCAAAATGTTCTCAGGTTGATTCAGAGAAAGAGAAAACATTATTAGCTAAACTTGTCGGTGTTTAGTAGGGGTAAACCGATTGCAGTTTTCTGGCCGATCACCGATCTTTAAAAGCCTGACCCGCCGATTCCGGGTTTGGCTGATACCGATTTTCTTCATAACTGACATTGTCAGGTGCCATAAGGTCACAACACACCTATAATGTTCCAATGTTATGTTGTCAACAGTTGTGAACCCTGCACGTTCAGACATGACCTGGTGGGCGGGTCTATCAGTCCGCCCTTTCTCACCGCAGAGCAAAAGGGGACAGTGGGTGATATTCATACCTTTGCGGAGGTAGATAAAACTGGTGGATAAGATCAGTTTTACATGTACAAGTATTGGCTGATTACCGATTACCCAAATTCAAGGAAATCAGGGCCAATCAATGGGTGCACCAGTAGTGTTTAGAGTGGATTGGGCGCACAGACTGTGACTGAGTTTTAAGAAGCACAAGGCATTATTTTACCATACTAAAAGCCACAAGCTTAATAACAAGGGTGTGTCGAGCTCAGCACTCAGACACTCCCATCATCAATACAAGAGGTTCGTGAAACTTAAGATAACAAAACATCTCTAAAGCCGGAAACATTTTACCTCTACTACCTACGTTTTTAAATTTAGAAGAACAAAAACTTACACAGGTCTTCCTGTGAGACTGGTGTGGACATGCTGCTGGAAATCCGGGTATTTGGAGGCCAGGTAGGCGAAGTCTGGAGGTTTGTCCTTGTACCGGTTCCGAGGATGCATGGATTTATTAAGAGCCATGAGGACAACCCTGGTCTCTAACAATATCAGCAACACATAAAAGATGTCAGTAAAGCAAATATTACCCCCTTTAAATCAATGTACCCTGGTATTTACTGTAAAGCATAATAAATACCAGGGTACATGGTCATTAATAGAAAAATTATTGCGATGCTACCGACTGTAACAGATATTAGCCTGACAGACCATCCAACTAACTACAGTAAACACTCATACAGTCAGAAGCTAACTTTGAAGCTAACTCCATGACCTTCTAATTCCCCAGTTTCTCTACCTGTCTGGAAGCACCGCAGATTAATCTTGTTGTTAACAGTATTTCAACTCTGGCGCTGAAACATTTAAGGCAACAGCTCAAACTACTCACGTTGTCCAAACGTCTCTCACTTTCCGTCAACGTCACCGCTCCACGCTGCTGCGCGTTGACGTCACACGAAACGTCCACAAGGACGTTTTTTTTTTCACAATAAATATGGCATCAATATTTAGTAATTCCCAGTTTAAAAATAAAAGCCAGCATTGTTTCCAAACACAAGGAAGAAAAAATTTTTACAGAAAATAAATTAGATTATACATAAATAATAAAACCAACAACAAAAAATAGTAACTAACATAGACAGGAAAATAAATGATGAACTAGGGGTTTTCCAAGAGTGTAAAAAGTGGGGAAAGATAGGCCCACTAAGATATCCTATTTCTCAACAGTTTGACCCGTTACAAAGGTCAAAGTGTGTTACTGGGATTTTATGTGAAAGACCAACAGAAGTTAGTAGGCCTATATAATCTTGAAGTGGAAGGAAAAGTATATATGGTTTTTCACAAAGTGGCATGCGTTTGTATTCAGGTCCCTTTACTCTGATACCCCAAAATAAATCCCAGGGCAACCTTAAATGCTTTCCCTTTATGAGATAGAATGGCCCTGTCAAAGTCCAGAACTTAGTCAAATTTAAAATATGTGGGAATACTTGAAAAATGTATGTTCACAGACGCTCTGCATCCATTGTGACTGACTTTGAACTATTTCCCAAAATATAAAATTTTGCTTGTTTGCATAATTTTGTGAAAAGTTTAAAAAGACGTATCCCAAAAGGTTTGCAGCTGTTACTGCAGAGAAATCTTTTTTAACAAAGTGTTGATTCAGGTGGTCTGGATGAAAATACATGCCACACTTCCAGATCATTTTCTTTCCACTTTACAACAACGTGTGACTTTGTGTTGGTCCATCACTAAGTTCACTGATTTTGTGATGTTCTCAGGGCCTTTTAACATTTTACTGAGATTTAATTCAGGAACCTTTCTTGGCCATGATAAAAATAGATTTTTCTTCTTTTCCCTGTCATACAATTAGTAACTCAGCTAAAAACATGAGATAATTTTGTTTCATGATCAGAAATCTGTTAACCTTCTGGCTTCGACTTCTGCTCCAACACAAAAATATTTACAGTTCGCCATTTGCTTCTTCAAAGAATGCAGGGAGTCTTGAATTATTATGCAATATTATTGTATTAACATGTAGCATTTATGTTTTCACTCCAATCACTACCCTTTGCAGGTACAACTAAAAGTTTCACCTTGGTCCACAGATCAGTATCTAAAATGCAAAACAGATGACCTTTTAAGTGCTTGTAGTTCGGTTCAACCACATCTTTGGTCTAGTGGTCTTTATTAACAGTTACCAGAAAGGAAATGGGGAGAGTGTGATCAGTGCAGGACACCCAACATAGACAAAACCAAACAAAATTAGTCAGTACTTCCTGCGAAACCTTGACAGCTTCCTTAAAGAATGCAGAAAGTCCCATACCATGATGTTTCTGCCTCTGTGCTTCACATTAGTTAATTTAAACAGTTGAATAATCAAGAATTCTTCAGGTCAAGAAACATTTTGCAAGTAAATTTATATATATCTGTATTATTTATTTAAAATATCCAGTGAAAATAGTATTTTTTTAATCTGATTTTTTTTTTTTTTTTGTAGTGGAGAACAAAGAGCAAACAAAATTATTCATCTCCTTTGGCTTTTTTCATGTTTTGTTGCCTCACATCCAGGAAATAAAATAGATTGAGTGTGTACACCATTTTATTTACAGAACATGCCTACAACTTTGAAGATTTATTACTTTACTGTGAAGCAAATAAATTGGACAAAATAAAACATCTGCGTGCATGTTCACTGATGTTTCCATTTGAAGATGATGGATTTCATGGTGCTCAAGGAGAACATCAAAGACTTGAATATTTTTATAACCACACCTGACTTGTACTTCTCAACAACCTTGTCCCTGACTTGTTTGGAGATCTCCTTGGTCTTCATGGTGCGATGCCTCTTGCATAGTGGTGTTGCAGCCTCAGGGACCTTTCAGAAAAGGTGTGTTTATACCAACAGATGATGTGATACTTAGATTGCAGACAGGTGGACTTTACTTCACCAATTTTGTGACCTTCGAAGACAAGGGGTTGGATAAATGTGGACATGCCAATTTTCAGTTTATTCTTATATATATATATATATATAAATAAATAAAATGTATACATTTTCTCATTTTGCTTCACCAACTTACACATTTTTTTGCAGATCTATCACATAAAGTTAAAAACATTTAAATTACAGGATGAAATGTAACAAAATAGGTAAAAAGCCAAGGAGGTGAATACTTTTGCAAGGCACTAACTAGATTTTGTAGCTTTGATGGAGACATGCTAAACCATAATTTCACCCTGGACTAATTCAGAGTTTGGAAGTCCAGTTAGGATGTTTTGTTAATAATTATAAGGATTTCGAGACTGCATATGAGCAGTCCTCATGTATTCCAATAATTGAAGATTTTTCTATCTTAAAACACACCTTTATTATTGTCAAAAAGACCTCAAAACAAAAGAGCAGGACACACAGATGCAGTCTTTTTTCTTTTATTATATTGCAAACAATAATGACATCCAGGTATATTGTTAACAGTTTGCTGAGTGAAGAGTGAGATCATAGTGGCAAAAACATCATGAGCTCTCCTGTAAGGAGCTTATTGTGCAGTCTGAAGCTCGCAGATGTCGTTCAACAGGCAGCTCAACAGAGGACACAGGGACTCGAGGCTGGCGGAAACGACCCACAGGCTTCCAAAACCTCGCCTGTCGGTCCCTTCGCACCGAGCCAAGGCAGCACAGGGATTGCTTGGGACCTGCGAATGGCAAAACTGGATTTTCTGAAACATTTACATAAAAAAAAGAAAGAAAAAAAAAATCAGCAGCTGTTTTAAAGGGGGTTACCTTCCTACTGATTATTACAAAATAATGTGAGCACACATCATCCCGACCTCTGGATAAGCGACCTCCTTGAATAAAACCAAGGAAATACATTTTTCAGCTTTCGAGTGAAGGTCTGGCATATCATAGCGTGATCTTGAGGAGAATTCCCATTTTTAAAAGGGCCCGGAACAAGAGTGAGGTTCATTTTTTCTGAGATAAACCAGATTGTACGGACAAACGTCTTCATTTTTGGCTTCAGCTTGAACACCTAAACACATGGTGCCAAATTGAACTACAAAACTAACTGCTTCCCTCTTCACCCACATCAGACAGAGAAAACAGTTTAGAAAGGGGAAAAACCCAAATCAAGATCTTCAGAGAGTGCATCATGGGTAAAATTCCTTAAAGGAGACAATTTCTCCTTTGGGGGCATCCGTAGTCTGCCACAATCCGGCTGCATATACAGGAAAAAAAAGCATCACACAACAAACCGGCCTCTCTACAACCAAACACCAGAGCTGTCTGAACTCAACCCAGTCACAGACCAGTTATTTCAAAAAGGATCGATTTTCAACATGTGATTACTACTTTTAGCCTCCAAGTCAAATTAAAGGCAAATCAGCACACTTCATCGAGTTGCCACACTACAGTAGGTACAGTCCCGTCAATCTTCCCCCAGAATCCGTTCTGACAGCTCTGCCTCCGGATGCAGGTTTCGCATGCAGTGGCACTACATCGACAGGTCATGTCAGGCTCGCAGCAGCTTCTTCAGTGAGAGCTCAAGCAGCAGGTCACCACATCAGACACACAGACGAAGAGGGAAACTCGCCAGAAGTAGCAAGAAGTCGAGAGGTGCAGCTCTTTTATTAGCAGAGGAACAGCGATGGAATGGACAGGCTTGTCAGAAACTGTGGGTTGATGCAGTTATCAACATCATTAAACCTTTAACGTCGTCTTCAGCTAAAAACAGGGACGTGCAGGATTAATGAAACCCCTTGTAGGACAAAGTTAGAGAAAATATTTCATTCTTTTGTCCAACAATGATTGGAATGGCTGCTTTTTCAATCTGTGAATGTGAGAGGTGGTCTAAGGGGTTTATATCTGCAGACATCTTTCACATCTAATCTCAGTGAGCCCAGGCACAGAGAAAGCACCAAACATGTCTGCCAATCTCATTTGAACAGGGAAAATTTCGATTTCCTATTTTCTTTTCCTCAAAATCATTCTTAATCCTAATAATTTATGCCACATTTAGACATCTTTGCACATCTCATATCAAACCTGGGGGCTGGGCTTTAAGATTTAAAGTTTTGTGTTTACATCCTCTAGTGGCACAATGGGAAAACCTCATCACCTTTGCATTGGTTCCCTGCATCACACCAACTCTGTTTCAGCTGAGTGATATAAAAAAAGAAGAAGAAAACAATAAAATTCAGCTCAAAACAAGCTACAAAAGCGAGCCCAAACACATCTTCAAGCCAAGGCGTACTGCTTGAACTCCGCTCAGGTGCTGCACTGAGCCAAAATGCTCACAAAGCTTTGCACAGTGACTAAAACAGCCACTTATAACCAAAAGAGATAATTTATCTAAAGCCCAGCAGCGCTTTATACGGTCCCCCTAAGAGAAGAGTACAAAGCTGTTCGAGCCCCCCAGGTCCAAGGACGACGGTATGAAACATTTGTATATATATTTATATATATACACAGCTGTTAAAATGTTACCTAGCTCCACATGAATAGAAATGGTACGCACACTTGAGAAGTGATGTTATAAAGCTACAGATTAGGTCAATAACGCCCCCTACAAACATCTCATTGCATCATAATATGCTCTTTCTGCTCCTCAAACCAAGCTAGGCACCAACAGACTACAACAGTGAAGGAGAGGAAATAGAAAAAAAAATCTAAATAAAAAAATAGACAAAATAAATCTTACACATAAAGACACTGTCATTTCTTAAATTATCAGTTTTTAGTGCCCTACTTCTTGTGTTTTTTTTTTTTTAACACCATCTGCCTTCAGTTGGTCGATAAGGCTGCAGGAACAGACGTTCAGCCCTGTGTTAAACCTATGGTACTTCTAGACAACGTTATGTAAATTTACAGTATACAATTTTGGATTACCATGCAGGAATACTTTTTTTTGTGTAACATTTAATAGCTCGATCTACATCCAGGAATAATTTACACAGAAGGACAAAAAAGTTATCGGACCAGAGAGCGCTAAGGGTAAATAACCAGGGTGGTGAGTGCAACCGGAAGGAGGCAAAGAGGTGGAGGTGGGGAATCAAGGGTGGGGGGTATATGGGGAGCATCAGGGGTAATGAGGTTGCCGTTCCAGTCCTCCCAGGTCCAAATCAGCGACACTCCCATACTTTTACTGTTTGATCTACGCTGCCAGTGACCACGAAGGGAGCAGCCTTGTGGAAATCTGGAAAACAAGCAAAGAGGACATTCGTAATGCAGCAGGACGTATGTCATCGTTTCTCTTCAGGTTTAAAAGGATTATAACTCCCTTGAGTTAAATAAGCTAAAAGATTAAATAAGCTAAAAGATTCCCAAGTAAAACTCAATCTCAGGATGGTCAGGGATTCAAATCCAGAAATGTACATATGCTGCTAAACTTTGTTATTAAGAAGGTCCAAGAAAAACACAGCAGCAAAATGCTAATTAGCCATGGGTCGACCGAAGATGAAAAGGTTAAAGAAATGAAAATCTCAGATTGGAGTGCTTTTAATAAGATGATGCAGTCATATGATGTTTCTCCAGCTGTATGGAGGATTGAGTACCAGTGCTGCCCCTCCCCCACTTTTTGCTGTGCACTGCCTGCCTCTTTTACAAGAAAAGCAAAAAAAAAGGAAATATTTGCCAGACAGTCGTTGATTTATAAACTAAAGAAGCGCCATCTGCACATAGCCAGGCTAAGTACCCAGCTAATAGCCTGTTATACTTGTGTTACTCTGTAAAAAGCAGAACGCCAAAGAGGAAAGGTACCTTCAACAATACACGCTTGAAACTGACCACTTAGGTTTTTACGTGTCAAAATAAATAATTGTTACAACATTATTACAACTTCAATAATAGATGACATTGTTTTAGCAGCAGCAGAAGCAATACGTTTGTATTTGTTTAAAATCAATCAATTATATTATGTTAAAGATTCTATTTATTTTAAGTTCAGAGGCGCCGCTGTATCAGGAAAACCTGCGATATGCAATAATACTATTAAGTGCCATGTTAACGACACCAAATAATTTCACAGTATGAAGCCTTTCTGCTTTGGGTTAGAGCAAACACACAACCCCAGGTAACGGGTATTCTGTCCAGCTACTAGAAAACTAATTTACCTCCATTATTTTCATTTTCACAAGGTTTTATTGAAAAAGTTGCTTCTAGCCGAGGTTTAGGCAATGAAACAAGTTTCTTCATGACGTCACCACCTCTTTATCTTCTAAATCTGTTCTATGCTGCATTAATCAACAAGCATCATCACATGCACAGAGAGCCTGAATGCATGGTACCTAAAAAAACTAGCTAACCCTTATTGCAGCCCAGGCGGGTCTTTGCAATATGCTCATTGAGTACAGTGATACTGCCATATAGGTAGATTTGCAACAGAATTGTGCAGCCCTAATGCTATCCCTATGTCATCTTGTCAAAAGGTTTTAGTGTTGTTTAACAGCGATAATACCCCAAATCCCTCCAGAGTTTATTACATTAATAGTTTTAAACACTTTTCTAAAGACAGCAGCTCCCACAAAAGAACATGTGAGCCTTAAGATTCTGAGATGATGTTGGAACAAAGGAGGTGGGAAATTTTGTGTTACCGTATAACTAATAGCGAAGCTTGGTACAATTACTGAAAAATAACAAAAAGGACACCTTTTTACAGGATTAACGGGCTGCTTACCCAGAGAGGTAACAAAGTGTTCGTGGGCACCCAGGGTCTTCATGCAGCGCTTGTTCTTGTAGTCCCAGATCCTCAAGGTCTTGTCATCCGCACAGCTCACTATAAACTTGCCTCCAGGGTGGAAGAGGATGCCACGCACCCAGTTATCATGTCCAACCTGAAAGACAGACAACGCAGCTAAAAATCATCCAGTTCAAGAAGAAAAACATTCTTCCACAGCTTTTTCTTTTTCCATGTGCTCACATATGTGTTATTTACTGTTGGAAGGAGGCGATCCTTACCAGTGTCATAAGGCACATCCCAGTGCTTACATCCCACATCTTTATAGTTTTGTCTCTGGAGCCAGACAGGAGAAACGGCCCAGACTTTCCACTCTTCTTGGTCTATGTAAACACAGATTACACATCAACAAGGCAACCTCTTTTTTTTAAAGGAAACTTGTTGTTTATAATGCAACATCTAAACGTAGCGGCTGCAGACATTTACAAATAGACTTCAAGACCCATAAAAGAATCACACAGACCCACTGATACCTCAGAGCATCTCACCAAGACATGAACTCAACCAGTGTCCAAAGTCAGTGCTCAAGGGCCGGGGCCCTGCATGTTTTAGGTGTTAGTAGGCCTCTGCAGACCTTGATGACAAAGTGAGGAGGTAAATCAGTCATTTGAATCAGATGTGCTGGGTCAGGGACAGACCTAAAACATGGAGGACACCGGCCCTCAAGGACTGGAGTTGGACACCCCTGGTCTAAAGTGATAAACCAGGCAAGGAGAGTGTTAATCAAATAAGAAGCCAAAAGGCCTGTGGTAACTGTGGAGGAGACGCAGACGACAGATGATGAAAGCAGTGAGAAGTCCAATTTGCAGCAAGCTTTGTAAAGCACACGGCATACATTTGAAAATAGGTGTTCTGGTTTGATAAGACCAAATCTGAACTTCTTGTACGGCATTCAAAACAGTGTGGATGGAAAAAAAAATGCAGATCACCCATAACACGCTATCTGCATGGTTAAACATGGTGGTGGTAGTATGATGCTCTGGGATGCCTTTTCTTCAAAAGAGACAGGGACGCTGCAAGAAAACCTGCTGCCACCCATATCCATGTCTTAGTATGGTCTACCTAAAGTCCAGACCTAAATTTGATTGAGAATCTGTGGCAAGACTTCAGTAACGCCCCTTTTCCACTGGCTCGTTTTAGCCGGCGCGGCTCCGCTCGGTTTAGCTCTACTCGGTATCTGTTGTGTTTCCACTGACCCACCAATGGCTGAAGCTATGGTGGCCGAAGCCCCGCTTCCAGCCATGAGTGTAGAGCGCTGTGGTGCTTTTAACGTTACTGTGTTACATTGTCACATTAAAGTAATCTGCGTGAAATGATAAAAAATATATAGAAAATAAAACATTAATAAACTCTATACTAATAACGTTTGTATTAATATATATGCAAGAATGTATCATGTTTTTTTTTGTCTAAAAATGAGCCACTGGGATAATTATCTGGACCACAGCCCAACCAGAACTTATAAAATAAGGCTCAGGAGTTCTGATGTTAGGGGCGGTGTGGCAGGATTACCAGAGAGGAAAGACGCTGCTGTCTGGATGGTGAAGCGCCAACATTTGCCTGAAGAAGTTACAATTTTGGGCTTTATGAGGAAGTTCTTGTCTCAGTCATGGCAATAACAAGGACAAGGACTTAAAAGCGCAAAACCGCGGACTTTTGACCTTTGAAGTTAGTTTTAGGTCGGATATTACATATTTGTGCTCCGCAGATTCAGCGGACTCGTCCTCCTGTTTGGTCCGATGCAGACAGTCTGATTACAGGCAGCTGCTCTCTGCCTGCTCCCTCCTCCTGCTAAAGGACCGTAAATAAAGGTCCGAATCAAACACGTTGTTTCTTGATAGTATTGTTTTGTCTGTTTTGGGGAAACTGTTTGTGCCTCTGAACAGCTGGTTTTATGTGTGATCAGCTGGTTTAGGAAGTTATTACATTCAGCGCTCTGTCTGCATGTAATTCAGAAAGGTGATCTGTCCTTTTTATTTTCCATCAGCCTTCAGGCATGGTTTATGATCTGTAAATGGTAAAATTACATGTTTGACATGCTCCGGCCACTATGGTCCTTAATATTACTGTAGTTGCTCTTGAGTTTTATAACTTTTCCCTGCACTGTCTCAATGAAAACCTACTGATTTCTCCTCCTCCCACGGCCAATCAGTGAACAGCAGTCTGGTCACGTCACATGTAGTCCCTACTCGGCCCGGGTCATACCTGCTCAGGAGCAGGGACCAAAAAAGTAGGTACCGGTAAGGAAAAAAACTTTAAATGGAAACGCTCGCATAGCAAGCCGAGTGGAGACAAGTAGGGCCAAATCGAGCCATTGAAAAACGGGCAGAAATGTGTGTTTTTGAGTGTTTGTGTCGGGTATATTTACAGTCAGCTCAATCACTCCATTTAAACTTAGGTACTACAAGGAAAAAAAAACACCTTCCATGCAAGAGAGCACATGTTAGTCTGGAACAACTGCTGCAAGGAAAACACTATTTTAATCTGTCAAGGTTACAATTGGACACTGCAGATCACAAGGCATGATGGGGAGCCTGATCTGTCTGTAGGCCATGCTGTTCTTCTATCCGTTTATCCTCAGACAGTCTTCACTTCCAGCTGCTGGCTTCACGCGGGTATCAGTCACGGCGGTGACGTTGCAAGATCTACTGACATGGCAGTGATTGTGGAGAAAGAAGGCAGATTGTCTGAAGGTGATGCAAAACGGTGTGAAAACGTCACGGCGTCTTGGGACCCAACCATGATTTTACCTCTTGGATCTGCTTTAACTTCAGGAACCGAACGGCTCAGTCTGAGGAGATGATTGAAGCACACAGCTGGATAAAGATCGGCTGATATCTATGTCTATTTATCAAAGAGTGATGATTAGCTTACGTGGTTAGTGCGTTTTGCACAGCAGCGCCGATTCATCACTAACTAATCTCACACTGGCTTCCTTGTCTTTTCCACCACCTGACAAGCAGTTCCCATTAAACGCAGCGTGAGCCGATCCCAGACATTCTGGCCCAACCAGCAGAGGACAAGCTGCACCAGTTTAGAGCAACAATAACAACAACCAGCTCTAACCTCAGAGCCTGTGGCATCTAGGATGGTGGGACATGCGCTCTCTGGAGCCCAGGAGATGCACTCCACCACATGTTCATGCTCCCGCAGCTCCGCCTTGCATTCTTTGGTGGCCACCACCCAAACACGGACAGTCTGGTCGTTGGAGCAGCTGGCAATCAGCGTGCCGTCCTGGTTGGGCCGCACCATACGAACCCACTCCCTGTGGCCTGTAAAGGTCTTCACACAGTAGCTATGGGGGAAGAATTGGACATTAGAATATTAAAGTGGATCTGTTGAGAAAAAACACCAAGGATGCATTGTTTGTAGGGTTCACGCATGACTAATGGATGTTTTTTTTTATTTTCATACCCAGTTGCCACCTCCCACATTTTAATAGTTTTGTCCCTCGAAGCAGAAACAATGTGATCTCCGTTGGGCATGATGGCTACAGATGAAACATTGTGGTCGTGACCTTAAAAAAAAACAAAAAAGAAGAAGAGTTAAAATAAGTAGGAAACAAACATTTAAACAAGTAAATCCTTCTTAGGGCTTTTTAAAGCAGGGTGC
The DNA here is from genome assembly GCA_036173005.1 of Crenichthys baileyi. Lineage (NCBI taxonomy): Eukaryota > Metazoa > Chordata > Actinopteri > Cyprinodontiformes > Goodeidae > Crenichthys > Crenichthys baileyi. The sequence continues at coordinate 341,321 of JAHHUM010002957.1, read as the reverse complement.
TCATTTCTACACATCTTCAGCACCAAATACTGGAATTGTTGTGGCTGTAATTAGCCAATTAAGCACCTCGCCAGGCAGTCAATTTACTGGGTCTGATTTTTTTTTCCCCCTAGGAGAATAAGAGATGCCGAATTAACTAGACACTGGGCCGTATTTAAGCTGCTAAACTGATGAGGAAGACCGTAAGTATGTCCTGAAAGGCCAGCTCAGATGTGTGCGCGTGTCTGCGTGCCATGATGAAAGAAAACCTACTCATACCAAGGCCAAGGCCATGAGACTGTGATGATAAGGGGCAGCTACGCAGAAAAGTGCAACGTGGTGCTGAAGAGGATAATTGCTGTCCAAATAAGCACTAATCTACTTCACCAGGCGGCCTTGTTGATTTTGTTGCTTTTAAACACATGAATTAAAAATGAGATTTGGGGAAAAACAGGGCTGGATGGTTTATTAAGGAATAAAGTCATCCAACAGGCTCAGAAGGATCTGGTTAAAACACAGTCAATATTAGGAAATGGGCCATCTGCTAAAACCCTCATTACAATGAACACATATCTCCTGCTTGCTTGCACAAAATGCAGGATTTGCAACCCCAACATACCAAGAAATGCTACAGCGGTTTCTGTGTTTGTTGTCTTCATTAATATTCCTACATGTCTGCTTCACAGGCAGTTATTAATGGGGACCTCTAGTAGGGGTTAAAAGCAATTTAGCATGCATGTACTTCAGTGGAGCAGAGTCCCATGCAAACTATTCTCCCAACATTTACTTTAGCCATTAGGATGTTAAAAAGGTGAAGCATGCTTAAGGATCCGTTTAAACAAGCAATTTCACAGCTAATCAAGTCAAACCTGGAGAGGATCAGACCTGAATAAAAACGGTTCCAGTGGTGCTATTATTATGGAACTTCACATATGAATGTGTGAAGTTAATTTAAAAACAGAGTTTGATTATCACTCCCAGAATTGCTTTTTGATTTTGTCAATATGGCTCCCCACCAAGCCGCATTAAATGTCAGAAAAAATAGACGTTGGTGAAAATTCCCTTTGAAGGTTTTCTGGGCACGTCCCAGTGGGTGGAGACCCAGGGGAAGACCCAGAACTTACTGGAGGGACTATATATCCCCTCCGGCATGGGAACGCCTAGGGATCCCCCAAAATGAGCTGGAGGTTGTTGCTGGGGAGAGAGATGTCTGGGGTTCCCTCCTGGACCTGATGCCCTAACTCAGATAAATTCTGACTGAAATTATTCGACTTACTCTGTGACGATATTCGGCTGAGCTCACAAATATATAACTGTGTCATGAGTATTGAGGCATTGAATAAGTGGCCAAATTTGGAGCATTGAGAAGACCCACATGTTGTGAATGTCAGCCTCACCTGAAGTGACAACAAACAGCCTTTAAGCCACCTGAACTCCATGTACAAGTCAAACAGCATTTAGTCAGCAGCGAGATCTGAAAACACTGCTTTGTCCACTTACCGTGCATGGTCCTGATACACTCAAAGCCTTGGAAGTCCCACAGCTTGATAGTCATGTCTGCAGAGCACGATGCGAGCAGCTTGCCAGTCTGGTCAAATGAGATGTCCTGCACCGAATCTGTGTGGCCTTTCAGCGTGCGTTCAAAGTCCCCTGTCTCGTAGTCCCACACCTGAACACACAAGATACCCAGATTACTTTTTCCAGTTAAGCCACAAACTGGAGACACAAACACAATTTGTTCACAGACAAACATTTTTTTTTTAACATTAATGTCATATCTTAACTTAGTTCACTAATGCTTAAGGAGGAATAGAAAAACTAAATCTAGACTAAATAACACTTTGTTTTGCTTGTTTTTATTAAAGTAGGGGCTAATAAAAGCCAGCAGACAGTTTGTTGTGCTACGCCTGCCACTGCCAACTGGACTGTAGAGAGAATATGGTGTGAACAGTGGCAAGCCTGATTCTTTAGCCTGAGAAAGCTGTTGAGTCTGTGGCTTTGAGCAGACAGACGGATTGTCACAGAAGGATAGAGCTTCCTCGGGTCCCTCTCTTGGGGTGAGGGGATTTTGGGCAGACGGCGGCCTCGCTCTGAAGGAAGCTACAGATGGCCAGGAGGTGTGGTGGGGGAATATGTGTTCGTACTTGCGTTGACAGCACATTACATTGTTCATCAGCAGCTTCTGAACTACAAAAGCTCAGCTTGTAAATCTGTATTTTTACACTTACCTGAATATAAGCAATATTAGAGTGAAATCACTTTCTCTCTTTATCATTCAAAACACAGTCTTTGAATTAGCTTTTTAGCAAATATAAACCAATAATACATAAACCAAGTTACATTCTCTGGCCTTTCAAAGTATGATGTGCAAGGTTAGTTTTCTTGCACACAGTGTCGTGCATGTAGGCCAACATTTTTCTCTCATCCGATCAGATTATTTCTACTCCCCACAATTGTCGCTCCCTCTACAATAGCTAGAGGCAAACCACAAACAGGACTTCATGTGGCACAATGCCTTTCTTCTTGCCAATCTCCCTTAAAGACCAGATTTGTGGAGTCCACACCTAATATTTGTCCTGACAACGGATATAGATCCCTGCAGCTCCTCCAGAGTTACCATGAGCATCTTGGCTGCTCCACCCTATCAGTTTAGGTGGATAGCCGTGTCTTGGCAGCTTTATTTTTTATTTTTGAGGTTTGAGGTTGTAATGTGACTAAATGTAGGTAAATGTTTTTCTGCTGTGAATACTTTTGGATGGCACTGTAAGCCACGACAAAATAACCAACTTCTAGACTTGTGATGGTGTGCTGTTCTGGCCGGGTCTCCCGCAACACGGGAAGGGTAAGCTCAAGGGAATTTTCCAGTGAATAAAAAGGTCAAATAAATTGCAGTAACTAACTGAGTAAGTAAACTCAGTTAGTTACTGCAATTTAAGTAAACAGTACAAGTCTAGCATGTGCTTAAACACGTAATAAAGCTCTTAAGGCAAAAAGTAGGACACAGTCATGCCAGGCAACACGGAAGAGGTACCCAAGAAAAGATGAGCGGAGAAGCAAGGCTGAATTTGTAATTTTGAGTCAGGGCCTGACTAGTCATTGTGGGACGGTTACTGTTTTAAGTGGAAGACAAATTAGACAGGATGCTGGGAGGCGGGGTCCAAAAGGGATCACTGTGCCAAAACGTGGAGGGAAGGATCCCTGCTGTGTGGGTGAAGCCTGGTAGGAAATGTACAAGTATCTATTATTGTCTCATGAATAATAGATGCATAACAAACAGCTCAGCAGAGTATTGGGACTGTGCAGTGAAGCAGTGGAAGGACGCTGCAGTGAAGGTTGCCCAGAGGCAGAGTGAAGGATTTATATATGGACTCTACAGACGTCTAGATGACGGAGAGAGACATATCCTCAATGCAGCGCGTATGTAGAGAGTCAGAGCCGGGGAGAAAAGGCTGAAGGAAATTCAACGCAGGAAGAACGAAATTAACTGAGTGACCAAATGGTTTGTCTGATAGTGCTGCTACCAAATAATAATAATAATAATAATAAAAAAACACTGTTGTTTTAATGTCAGCTTCTGTGGTGAAGAAATGAGAAAAAGATTAAACCTATCTCCAGTCTGTCTGTAAAGCAATTTAACGAGCCTTTACTAGCTTAATCTGCATCCTGTAGTGTATAGGAGGAAGCTCCAAAATAGAAACAAGCGTTTAGGATTTCTCTGAACTAAAGACGTTAGCATACCAACACATTATCCACACTGAGCAACAGCTGTGCAAGCTGGGAAAGGAAAGCAAGTAAATTATTCCTGTTCAAATGTACAAATGTGACGCATCCTTTTACAGAACATTAACTCAGCCCAACGTAAATACTGCTATTAGAAAATATATTTCCTGTTCATAGACATAAATTAACTAAGATGTAAAACGTTGTGTTAAGATGCCAGATTCAAAATTTCAGCCATCCACACCATGTTTAAAGTTCGTAAACTATAGGAGTTTCTGCTGACGGGGAACTTGGAGGAAAACACATACAAATATGGCCACCTGGAGATTGGAAAAAACATCAGAAAATCTCACAATCTGCCACCAAACCCTAGAAATTTACAACAAAGACCTTCGTAGGTCGCATGCTCCAACAATGACCATCTCAAACGTGGTGACAGATGGAACGTGTTCAGCATATCAAGCTAGAGTAAATACCCGTTTCAGGAGTAAAATATGTACGCACTTTCTTTCTCCTCCATCAGGCTGGAGAAGCTTAACACGCTCCATTTCACAGTATGCATTTCAAATAGTAAGGTCATTGTTATGGACTCCAATCAAATAGTCCCCAATGCAAATGACCATAACTAATGAGAATAACCATTTAATACGACTGTGACAAAGGTGTAAAGATTTTAAATACCTGCAACGACATTTTTAAGACTGTAAGAGATGCCGAATTAACTAGACACTGGGCCGTATTTAAGCTGCTAAACTGATGAGGAAGACCGTAAGTATGTCCTGAAAGGCCAGCTCAGATGTGTGCGCGTGTCTGCGTGCTCACCAAGGCCATGAGACTGTGATGATAAGGGGCAGCTACGCAGAAAAGTGCAACGTGGTGCTGAAGAGGATAATTGCTGTCCAAATAAGCACTAATCTACTTCACCAGGCAGCCTTGCTGATTTTGTTTCTTTTAAACACATGAATTAAAAATGAGATTTGGGGAAAAACAGGGCTGGATGGTTTATTGAGGAATAAAGTCATCCAACAGGCTCAGAAGGATCTGTTTTTAAAAATAATCTGGTTAAAACACAGTCAACATGAGGAGATGGGCATCTCCAATGGCCCAATCTCCAGGCAGCTGTTTTCGTCTTTGCATCTTTGCACAATTCTGATCTCATGTTAGCTGGCAAACTATTCTTTGTTTCATCAAAGTTGCTCAGAGTTGTCATGCAAGAAAGAGATTTAACAGTAATTAAAAATATCCAGATCCAATCCCAAGAATCAAACTGGCGTCCCAGTTGAGCGATTTTAATGGTATTGGCATCTGTGTCCACGACTAAGGTCAACACCTCATACCCTGGATTGGTCCACAATCTGTGATAACATGTCAGCTGCATTCACAGCCTGTTTTACTATGCTTGCTTTTCCCTCCTTAGAGTGACGCTGACAGAAAGATCGGCTGCCTCAGTGTCTTGCCCGTGTCATGTGACCTGCTAAAGGCAGCGCACTAAACCCATTGACAACACCGTGTCGGCTGTGGACCACTTCAGGTTCCTAAGAACCACCATCTCTGAGGACCTGAGATGGTCTTCACACTTAGACGCTGTTCGAAAGAAGGCCCAGCAGAGACTGTACTTCCTGAGGCAACTCAAGAAGTACAAACCTCCACAGGGACGCTGGTCATCTTCTACACTGCCATCATACAGTCTGTCCTGTCTTTTCCTTCATCTCAGTGTGGTTTGGTTCATCCACAAAACAAGACAGGTCCAGACTGCAAAACAAAATAATCAGGACTGCAGAGAGAATCATCAGGGCTGACCTTCTCTCCATCCAGGAGTTATACAGGTCAAGGGTCAGGAAAAGAGCTGCTAAAATCTCTGCAGACCCCACACACTCTGCACATAAGCTGTTTAGAGTTCTGCCTTCAGGCCGACGCTACAGAGCACTGTTATCTAAAACCAGCCGCCACAGAGACAGTTTCTTCCCCCAGGCTGTTTCTCTGTTGAACATTCAATGGAGTACAAAACAACAGCATACAGATGTTGCAAATGCACCTTTTTATTTATTTATATATGTGTATATTTGTACATTGTAAATATGTATATTCTGTAGTGCAAAAACCAAAGAGCAAAGTGTACCGGAGTCAAATTCCTTGTTTGTATGTACAAACTTGGCAATAAAGCTGATTCTGATTCTCATACCGCTGTCCCTCTGGGCGAAATCTGTGCATCTGAAACTATTATATTTTACGACCCTTTAAGCAAATTGCTGAGTTTATGAAGAACTTCTTAAGTCTTCCTGTCGCTCACAATTAACTGAAACCGCACTAAAACACGTTACGAGCCAAATTATCCACAGCTCATATAAACAGGCTAAACGTGGTACCATTTGCCTGGCCCCTTAAATAAAGATGAAAACAGGAAGGAGTGAGAGGTGAGCTTATTAACTACTGTAGCTGTATGATGAAGGTGACTTTTCAGCTAACTACAGTTTCACTTCGTTTTATTGAGTGGTGTGTATGTGTGTGTCTCCTAGATCGGTGGTCCGTGTTACAGAGAATCTGAAGAAGCCTCTGACTGAAGACACTGATTTCCTGCGAAGAGGATGCTCTTCATGAATGCTGTCCTCCCCATAAGTCATTTTCTGGACCTCTCAGCAGACCACCACTTAAAACTCTGAACTATCCCTTTAATATCTACACCATCTTCTCCTTCCAGCGGCACCGACCTTTATTGTTGCGTCCTCAGAGGCCGACACCATGACGCTGAAGACCGGGTGGAAGATGACGCGGGTGACGGGATTGCGGTGGCCACTCAGCGCGTATCGTTCGGGAGGACGAGGGATCCACTCTTTGGGGTCACGCTTCTGACTTACAGGGCCACCCAGGGTGATTTCCTCTTTAGCTTCATTCAGTTTAGATTCAAGTTCCATCACCTGTCCAGAGTTCACAACATTTCAGGTTATTATAGGATAAAACAAACTATACAAGGGAAAATATGTTTGGCTACTAAACTTGTTAGTTTCAGCTTTTACCCAACATATTAAAACGTGTAGATGATTTTTTTAGGACTGTATTCATCAGTAATATCACAAACTGTTCACAAGGCTCTAATCCCCACAAGCATTCTTTGAGGAGGAAACAACCTACAAACCTTCTTTTGTAATCTGATGACTGAAGTCCATTTCTTTTCCAAAAGGCCAGCATACTTCTTATCCAGTTCTTCATTCTGTGCAGTAACAAGAGGATATCAGACACAAAGAAAGCCAATCAAAGTCATGAGCTCAGCATAATAATTCAGGGGCCAGAGGAACGGTGGGGGCCAGCTGGAGAGGCATGTTGAGGTCTGCAGCTGTAGTAAGAAAGAACAGGGAAGTATTTACAAACCACACACAGATCCAAGGCTGGCTTCCAGACTCTGCAAACCTACTGTACAACACACACACACACACACAGAGGGACTAGTCCTAATCCTTCTCACACAAGCTAATCTCTTGCAGAAAGGCTTAGGCAGCTTACTGCCACACAGCCGGTACAGAGGCAGCGGTGAAGGTAACTTGTGGCAGTCCTGGCAGATACGTCTGATTCCACCTGCAGGCTAATACCTTGAGCTGGTCACTACGTTTCACATAACAGAGATGGCACAAACACCACCTCTATTACTGCCAAGTTTTACATTGTAACATTGTAAACTGTCATCCCCATTAAAAAGGGTTCAAAAAGCTCAATCTGCTCTGCCATGTCAGATTACTTTGATTTAGATTTTTTTTATGTTTGAGGGAAGAAAAGCCCCATCTAAGCTGATAATGTTGAGGACGTTTCTTTGGGTAAAACTGCTTCAGAACTGATCAAAGTACCGGCTGCTTCAGTTGTTTTAGAAACTGTACCACTGGAGCGGTTCAGGTGCTGAGTGTGAAGCAGCTGGGATGAGAGTCTGGGGTCACGGTTCTCGGCTGGAAAAATGTGGACAGCCCACTCTGGGTTGGGGTCCAGCCCCTGCCTCAACTGGAGGACCTTAAGTATCTTGGTGTCTTGTTCATGAGCGATGGTAGGGTGAAGCAAGAGATGGACGGACAGATTGGGCGTTCATGTGATTGGTACATCTCTACTACCCTTTTCACCTTTATGCAATGAAAACTTGCATCTTATTACAAATAAAAGGGATGCATTATTTTGTGATGAGCAAAAGAACAGATCCAGTGCCGCTTGGTGCATCTATTCATGCCTCGAGGGTGTCAAAGCATCAAAAACCCACACTGACAGACAGCTACAGCGTCAGTGAGGGGGAAACTTAACACTGCGCTTCTATTTCACAGCTACACCCTCAGCTCTAAACAAAGCAGACATCATGGAGCTGTGAAGATTTTCTAGCAGTACCAGATTCTATATATAACACTTTCTAACAACAAAGGGTGATTCCTCAGACTGACCCAAAGTGTAAAAAAGGTAAGTAGGGGGGAAATAATGGAGGAAAAAAGGAACAAAACAATAAAAGAACAGGAAACCTCGTCTGGACGAGTCTTCAATCATCTAATCTGCCACCTGCCTGGATACTAACACACACAAAGATGCACACAGAACCACAAGCGCCGGACTCTGAGCAGTCTGCCAGCCTGCTGGCATATGATAATGAACATATGTGTGTTTTCCTGTGCATGCAGGTATGTGTATTTTGTTTGCTGAGCATGACTTCTATTAATCATTTCTGTTCATTTGAACAGTCCTCAACCTGCAACCTAAGTAGCCTCAAGGTGAAGAGCATTTAATTATATGGATAAAATTTTATTTCAATAAAAAAAACAAAAAAAGGATTAATTAAAGTGCAACACTGAGGCATCAGGAATACGGGGCTGAAACCACGTCTCTACCAAGGTGTGCGTGGCTGAGCGCTCCAACCCAACAGGGTGCAATGATCCCCTCTGCGCCATTCATCTATTATTCAGGCTGCTTCCAAAGAGCTGCCACATGGAAAATGACTGGGAGAGAAGCGGATAAAGACACACTACCGGGGCGTCACGTGAAAGCAAGGTGAGAGACAGAAAATAAGAGGGTAAGCTCAGGATGGAAACAGGATTTAAAGATATTAGAAATAATTTTAAAGCCATGAGCAGCAGCTCCTTAAAAAACATTTTACACATGACGTACAACATATCATATTTCAATCAAAGCTCCGTATGTTTCCTCAAATATTTTTTAGATCTTTGTATATTATAGATTTTACAGCGAAATTGGGATCAGGTAAAACTGGTAAAAGCTGTACACACCAGAGACCTCAAATGTGCCACAAAATTCTGATCTGGATTTCCAGTAGCAAGAAGAATCCAGACGTTTCTGGTGAATAAAAGCTTCTCTCTAGCTTGGTTACTAAAAACTCACTGCACACTCTAATTGGGTGCAGGTGCTCCTGGTCACACAAATGAGAAATAAACGGGAAATCAAAGCATACTGTTAGTATGAACTGGTGTGTTTGCAGGGTGAATGTGTATGTGTCCATTTTTAATCTACTCACGTTATCTAACTCTGCTTCCTTCTTAAAAGTGGAATATGCCTCTTCATATCCATTGGAACGTAGATAATCGGCTATTGCTCGATTTCTGAAAGAGACAAAGAGGAGCCATAATTAGTTCTCCAGATGAGCAGACTAGATGGTGGTTAAAGTGCCGCAAGAAGAGACGCGGCTAATGGGAATGTATTCAAAACTGTAAAACAAAGACAGAAAATGAGCATGTTCAGCAAAGGTGTCAGACAAAGATGCAAACTGAACATGCTTTTCACCCAGGCTTGGATCACTACATAGAATCCAAATGCCTCTGCATGCATAAACCCAGTGTACCACCTGGTGCTGCCTGTAACATCATATACACACAGCCTCCTGCTCCCTACTAAACACACAGATCTTTTTCTACCCAGTTTAACACATACTCAGAGCACGTCTGTCTAGCTTCAGTAATGAGCTCCTGTTGCTCTGGGTGAATAACAGCAATGGAAAAATCCCCATGGTGTGTATATAGGGAACATAAAATCTAGTGTCTCCATCTCACCATCACCACCTCACATGGACAAAGAAACAGACAAAAAAAAAAAAAAAATCATTGGCAGACACAATAATCCCCGCAAAAGCTTCTGGCTACTCATATGGGGGTGCTTCTCCTTGTCAGACTCGGGTTTATAGACAAACAAAAGCAGCACTTGGAACACACCGGCTTTTTGCATAAAGCCAACACACAAAAAAATGGGGATTGGGAGGCAAGAGGAAGACCTACAAATTCAAAAATGTGAAGATAGATGGACAGATAGTGCAGACAATAGAGTAGACAGGCTGAGCTGAGAGCCAGTAGAGGGGAGGCTGCCTTCACTCTTCCTTTTTTTTTGTCTCCTGAGCTTCCAGCTACAGTAACACACACACACACACACACACACAGGGCTGGGTTACGACTGCAGAATCAGCAGCAGTTCAATTTACCAAGAGTCATTAATGAGGCTTAAGTCACATAGTCTCAACAGGTCAGGTTTTATTCTCCATTTAATTAGTTTCTTGTGAGGATGCAGAGAAGGGAATTATTTATGCCCCCCCCCCCCGGCTAAAAGGTCCAAATTGATAGATAAGGCTTGAACTAAAAATACAAAAATGTATTTAAATTAAAAAACTATCACACACTCAATTTAAGCTTAATAACATTCTGAGCAATTTATTTTAACTTGTGTTATTTATTTGGAGAGAAACATGATCAACTCAAACATATATTGAAACCTTAGATTATATAGTGCCGCGCTCTGTTTTTATTACAAATATTAGATCTGCAAGTTTCGCTGCGGTCCATTAGCCTCAGGAGTCCGAACTGGGAAGTCAGAGTTTACGTCATCTGAGTAATAACGTTCCAGTTTCCTGCTTGCTTTTGTTCGTATTGCTAGAAAATGTAACAACAGTCTTACAACAGCGACAATAACACTGTTCTACGCTGTAAAACATCATATCTTGTAAACACTGAAAAGTAGAATGTGTACGACTGACTAGATCTGACATAAAACTAAATAATACAGAACTGTCACAGTAAGAAGTTCATGTAGGGACTGGAAAAACTGTGCCTAACTTTTCAATTCTTTTCATTACTTTGATTATTTTAAAGGTTATATGGTCATATCTCTCTATGTATTTAAAAACATCGATAAACAATCCGTATGAAAAAAGGAACTTAAAATCAATTAAAGTTGAGGAATAAAGTGAAGCTGCAATAAATTCATTAGCTTGGAGGAGATTATAAAAACTCCTTTAAGTCTTGTGTTTGCTGTGTCTGAAGCACAAGAACTTTGGACAATATGGTGACACTGCAATGTGCTCGACACTGATTACATCACCAGAATAAAGGAGGCCTTAATCGGGACAATGACCCAGAACTTGGGATTGCACCGTGGTCCAGATTAGGGTATTGGAGTACTTTACTACACTAGACTCATGTTCCCTGGTGCTGTTCTATCCGATTTCAAGCAATTCTAACACATTTTTTAAAATGATCACGGCCTATTTTCACGTGCAAAGCTTTGGGCCGCACTCATTAGTTTGTTGATATAACCAATCAGTCCGACCGACCGTGTGGACTGCTGCAGTTCCCTGTCTGTGTCATCTGATCTGCTGTGCATGGAGAGCTCATGCTGCGTTCTCAGCTACTTCTTCTGCAAGTTTTGTCTGCACATGATTAACTGGAACTGCAATGAAATATGCAACGAGCCACAACAACAACAAGGAGAATTAAACACTAAATATGGCAACATTAACCTAACTGCTCTATAGGATGACGTTGTCAGCAGGAACAGGAGGGGAAACAATAAATGGGGCTAGTTTCTAATGTTCTACCACCTGTAATAGCAGACATTTTTACTATAAGATTGTGCCAAACCGCAACAAATTTTTTAATTTCGACCGCAAGCTGCACTTTTTCTTTTATTCTGGTACTTCATGAGCTCCTTAGCTTTACAAAAGTTAGACAACATTCAGTTACAGAATAAAAAAAGGTTTTCACTGGTTAAGCCCTTTAGCATAATTTATTCTTTTCAACCTGAAAAGGTAGGAAAGAACAATTGAGTTTTCCTCTGTGGCCCAACATTTTCTTGCCCTCCAATGTTTCCCCAGACCATTAATGCCAGGAGACACCAGACAAGCTGTCAGCGAGGCCACGCTTTAAGGTGCCAGTATGAAGGGGGCGGGGGACCACAATCTGTCAGCCCAGCCTGTGCCCCCCGTGCCCTCTCAGGCAGCATTAAGCATTAAAACCCCTTTCTTCTTACTACCACCTGAATCCCCATGACAACAGGGACAGACCTTGTTACAGCTCAAGGTTAGCAGGTTATTTGCAGCCTGTTTGTAACAAAAAAAAAAACACTGACAAGAAGGGCTTAGATGTTGGAATATGTCTGAGAAAGGGTTTAAATAAACTTAGGAAACTGATGCAAAAGCTAGTCGTTGTCACCTCCAGAACCAAGACAGAAAACTAGAGAGCTGAACAAAACAGTCAGTCCTGATGCAAGAATTTAGGACAATTTCTATAGTATGTGAGATCCAGAGAACATGCTGCTGTTGGTGGATATTTCAGTTTTTACCTTACATTCGAACAATAGAGCGCACAGACGCATTAATACACCCACCTGCAAACCTAAACGCATTGCACAATGAAGGTATGAAAGTACAGATGCTGACACCCCTCCCTAAAAACACTTTGAATTCATGTACAGCCATCAAAGCAGTGTTTCGGAAAAGACCGAACCGTCAGCAACCACAATAAAAAAGAAGAAACCAGAGACAAATGTACTGACGGCAAACTAGCTGGTTTCCATGGTAACCAGCAGCTAGATGAGTAGATGAAGAGCGAGAGAGAAAAAGACCAGTAGACAGCGATGACAGGCACAAGAGGGATAAAACAAAAACGGTGGAAACCATAATTATGCTTCGGTGAAATTTAAGGATTTTCCATGTAAGGATATAAAGGAAAACAATCCTGAAGCCTCGTGAATGGCTCAAAAACTGCCAACCTGCAGTTACAAGTGAAAGTCTGAGTAAACCCTGTCCATCTCATCTGGCTGACATTAGTGCTGTGATCTCTGCTACAGCTGAGCTCTTATGCACGCTTAAAACAGCGAGGCGGCCGTAAGAACGGAGACGAGGAGGGGATGAGAGATGCATGACTTCATCCTCCAGAGAAGAGGAGGTGAGTCAGCCAAACAGCGTCATGTCCTCCCAGTTCCTGTTATATGATCACATCACCACAGCAGTGAGCCATATACTCGCATCCATCCGACAACATCACCACCTGACTGTCTACGATAAACACATTTAGATGAATTAGGAATTTCAAAATGTCAAGAAACTAAATAATTGAATAAACTTTACACAACTGGGAGCAATATTGCAATACCCACTAGGTTTTATAGTATATTTTTAGTTCTGTTTTTAATTCAATACTAGAAATGCACCAATCAATCTGCAGAGACTGGAATAGGGAAATGTTCCCTCGTGCGGCTCTGATAAAATCTGAAATTTTCCTGACATTCAAAGGCAACAAAACTAAGAACTCCTCCCATGTCTGAACCTAAATTGGCAGATCAGACCTCAGAGGAAACTGCAAATTTGTACCAGTCTGTAAAAGGTTTGATTGGTGCACCTCTAAAGCTTTTTATGAAAATATACCGAAAAAAGTACAGCATTACAAACTGTTTTTGACATTAAACTCTAGATTCTTCCAGTTCAAAATGCTGATAAATGTCAAGTAGTGTGTAGCTTGCGTCTAGCTACTCTGAGGAGTCCATTGATGCATATAAAAACTTTTCTTTCGTTAAAGTGCATTAGTCTATTTATTCTTTTACAATGTCTCTGAAAGATACATAACAACCTGAGGTGAGGAACAATATGGCGTTTAAGATTAATTGTGCCTGCAATTCATCTCTGGACAAACAGGATGACGGGGCTTAGCTGTGAAGCCGCAAGGCAAATACCAACATCAGGCAGCTCTGTTGCAGAAAAAACGCTTAGAAAAATGACACTAATTTCAATCTGAACTCTCTTTAGGGTTAAGATTGTGGTAACTAATGACGGCTTGTGGTATGGCAAGCCTGTGTTAATTTAAATCACCGCAATATTAAACTTGTTTGAACAAAGGCGGAGTTAATCCAGTCCAACGACTGATAAAACACAAGCGTTGTTTTACCTTTCTGGTGGTAAATTGGCCATTTTTTTAATATATTGTTTTAACATCTTCTCCCTAAATAGGTTACTTTTATTCAGGTCTATTTAAGTGCTTACCCTATTTCAGGATGAAGTGCTACTATAATTAAATAAACTCCATCTCAAAATGTCCAAAACATTGCGATGGGTCAGGAAGATTTATACTTAGTTTATTTAAATTAATCAGTGTAGTGATTCTGAAACGCTCTCGGGTAAAAAGCAACAAGAGGCACTTTCAGCCGAGCAGACAAAGCATGAAGGAAAGCAGACTGGTGGAGAGCTAATTTAGGCATGTACCGAACAGCTGATTACTTCAAAGAGAAAGCTGCAAACAAAAAAACAGCACACAGGAATCTTATGACACGATTGCTTAACTGCTCAGTTATAAAAGGATCACCGTTAAATTTGTTACCGATTAAAATTTGATATCCATCTTGACTGAAGAGTCCTACAACAACAATTACAGTGACAAGACACAGGTCACCTGAGGACCAGGCTGTTATAATCCATCACATTATTTAAAGCAGAAAGAGGTAGAGATAACACCTAAAGGACCTTTATCCTGACAAAACCTCAGGCAGTCTAGCTTCTACATGAAAGAGTTTTTCGCTCTCAGATAAGTTCAGAGCACAGCAGAGGGGATCGACTATTAAGCTGGGAGAAAACTTCAAAGCGGACCGAACCAGAGACGTTCGAAAAGGACCGACAGAAAACAAAGAGTCGTGTGAACACTGACTCTTTAAATCAAGCGTGGACCTAATAGGCGCAACAATGGATGCAATATTTTCTCTTTGTTATAAGGACTAGAAGCATGTACCCGTGCAGGAGTAGATCTAAAGAGAAACGAGGCTGACAAACTACGTAGTTCTCTGGAGTACACACCAAAACACACACACCTCCACACTTCTTCTATGAAGGGTGTGCAGCACACAGCGATGATTGGGCTTTTTGTCCTATGAAGGCCGTGCAAATCAGCCTCCCGTTTCAAAACAGTGGAATAATAATGCAGGTTTTTATTAAACGGTTGTTACTTGGGGAAACAACTTTGGAGCAAAACGTTCTGGTTGAGAAAAACAACCAGAACATTGTGGCATTTTTATGTAAATGCCACAGCCTGAGGGTCTAACTACTCAATATCCAGGGTCTATATTTGCCATCTACCCAAAGCAGAAAGACTAAATTAATTTTCGTTTTTATTATCACAAGTCATATTATTATTGCAACATTCACCAGCATTATTGCACATTTTCCTAATATTGAGCAAGCCCTATTTAACACAGTGTGGCAGAACTACTAAGCATTGGCTGGATTAAGGCATCTCAAGGCTTCAAACGTCAGCGTTATGCTGTTCCCACAGTTTAAAGTCCTAAAGGGTTGTGACTTGAGTTCCCTTCAGCTACACAGAGCACAGACCGACACAGTCCTGCCCCTAATCCACCTGTTGCTGCACATTTCTGGTCAGCTGGCTGAAATTGACCTCCAACATTTTTATTTTGCTTAGAAGAAAGACAAATTTAACTATCTGGAGGAATTTCGTAAAACATAAAATGACCACCCACTACTCTTGGGTAACAACGCTTTAAAACCACAGTTGAAAAGCTTTAATAAGCAACTTCTGAAAATGTAAAAATGAATGAATCTTTTTTGGCATTACAGCCATCAAAGCCTTCTTATAATGGCCAACCAGCTTTTTGCACGTTTTTATGCTCCTTGTTTTAAAAGTTGGAAGTAAGGGTGGGCGATATGGACTTAAAGTTTTACCTTGATATTTCATGGTACTACTGTGAAAACGGCAAAAGTAATAATAAATAAAAACTGTTTCCAACTTCTTTTCAGTCTTTTTTTTTTTTTTAGGTAAGCCTGTGGCTTTAACTGCATGTCACAGCGATCATAGCGTCACTAACAAATACTGCTCTCGAAAAATATAACAATTAAAATTTTCTAATGGATTTATGTACATATTGATGCTCTCATGGAACAAACAGTGGGGCAAATAAAAGCAGTAAAAGCAACAATCCCAACAATATAGTCAGTTTTATGAGATTTCAAACATCAGCTGGAAATAATTGTCACAATAATTTATAAATTCTTATCATGATAAGACAAGTTTTCACGATAAACGATACGATAAATGTCCACCCCTAGTTGAAAGGCCTCCTTGCCATCACCCTCATCTTTAACCCCGCCCTCAGATTCTCCAGGAGTTTCAAATCTGTACTTTGGTTGGGCCACTCAACAACAATATGACTTGCAAACTCAATAAAATAGTTCACACTCATATAATGTCTTGGACTACATTTCCCTTTCTTAAACAGGCCTAATACCCATACAACATTGCTTATGGGTAGAAAATAGAAAAATAAAAATAAAATTTGTTTTGCTTGTTTTCTGTATGGACTTATGGATTAAAAATGACCCTTTCTCACCTAGCAATATATCTGCTGGAGGTTCATTAACAAGGCAGATCTGATTCTGATGCAGGACTTTGACTGTCATGGCTCAGCAATCATTTACTGCTCCTAAGATAAAAATTACCAGAAGACATCCAGTGTATTGGATAAACACTGAGGTACTGAACATGAGGTTTTGATCTGCATCACATTTATTTTTCCTCATTTCTCCTTTTCATTGTAAATATGCAGCTTTCACTACATTCTTGTCGCTTTCCAACCGTTTTTGTGTACATTAGTTTTGCTGTTGATCTTCAAAGAGCCACTGATATATGTAGGCTTATCATTACAGCCCAGCTATTACACAACATATTTGTTCCAGGGTTGGAGTGGACAAAGTGATGGCTAACTACCATTTTTCTCCGCAAAGATTAGAGAAGGCACAAAAGCGAGGGCCCATTTGCACATGGCTGCCTCTGGGTACTTTAGGAGAGCAGAGATTTTGTATGATGCATCTGTTTTAACAGCACGCTGCCAGGGATGAGCCCCATGACCCTACACAGAAACACAAATACGCTTTCATTGGGGAAAACAAAAAAAAAAAAAACAGGCAAAAATAGAGTTGTTGTGAAGCTGCTGCACAAACACTGCAGCTGACTGTGGTGCTGACAGAAATCACATTGGTTTAGGGGACAAAGACGATGATTTTAAGATGTGCACAATTTAAACTGAATAAAATAAAGTGGGATTAAGAGCAACATTGATTTCTACTTCTGCGTGAACTGGATTTCAAGTATTTTTTATTATTGAACTCTTGTACAGGTAGTCTCACTGTGACATAAGCTCTCATTTACCAAAGAGACCTGGTATACAGCTAAACATTTAATAATACATGCTGAAAATGACCCAGCAGTTGTTGAAGAAAATAAAGACAGGAAAACAAATTATGCAAAATGAGGATCTGGGGAAAAAAATGTAATACCTGAACATTTGTTAACAAAGTCAAAGCAAAAAAAAAAAAAAAAGAAGTGAAACAAAGAAAGATGTGGTTTGATAGCAAGCAGTTACTGTCTGACTCACTGAAAAGGCTGCTGGGTTTGTCCCAAAATGAGGGAGCCGGTTAGGAAATTCAATCCTAGGATCGCTTTATGGCCCAATCAATGAACGCTCCAACTGAGAGCAGTGACATCTTCTGCGGCTATTTGAATGTGACTCGAGTGGTCCCACGAGTGTTTCCTGTGAGCTGGAGCACCAGAAACGTGTGCAACTGAAAATGGGACTTGGTGGGGGGGTGCAGTGACTGTTGGCAGCCGTGGTGGTGGTGGCGGGGGGTCCTCTTTGCCTCCTCTGAATAGCAAAGATTAGCATTCCAATAGAGGTCTCCATACCAACAAACCTTGCATGGCAATAACCACAGATACACTGAGACATGGTCAGGAATGTGGAGCCTTGTCATGTGAACGCTGACCCGTTTTTCTCTGACAGAGTGAAACAAAATGAAAATTAAATAAAACTCTCTACTCATCTCAATTCATAATTATTTATACTATATTCTTAATAAACTTCACACACACCTCTCTCTTATTACCTTTATTTAAGGTTCAAATGTGTAGTATTTTCAATACCCCACCTCGGGGGAGCCGGCCGGGCCCGGTCCTGGCTCTGTTTCTGTCCGACTCATTTGTTTGATCCACTCACTGCAGACAGTGTCTTCACATTTTAAACACATACTTCCATGTATTTTATGAGGATTTTATATAATGTGATAGTGCCCTGCGATGGACCGGCGACCTGTCCAGGGTGTACCATAGACTGCTGGAGATGGGCACCAGCTTCCCCGCGACCCACTACGGAAGAAGCGGTAGAAAATGACTGACTGACTATAATGGGATGGTGTAGAGCATTTGCATGCAGCCTTCTTTACTCTGACACATAAAATACCAACCAACGACCTTTACGAGTCACCTGATTAGGAATTAGACTCCAACTGTGTCATTTAATCTTAGTATATGTACAGCTGCTCTGTGAAGGGGTTTGTTAGTAAACATTAGTGAGCAAACAGCAAGGGCTAAGGCAGGGTTTGATTATAAAATTATTTATAAAATTATAACATTTCAGAGATTGGCCGTTCACCTAAACCGACAGGCTGGGTAAGAAGAGCATTAATCAGAGAAGCTGCCAAGAAACCAGCAAAAATCTGAGCTTTATGGAAAAAAGGGGATTTAACCTGTTTTGAGAAGAATAATGGGGGAAATGTTCAATCTCTAGATGTACAAAGCTGGCAAAGACTTTTCTCAAAGCAAATGTTGCAGTAATTGCAACAAAAGATGGTTCAAGTCAAGTACCGAGTCAGGGGAGAAGAACCCAATGCACATCACACTTTAAAACTTTGATTTAAATAAAAAAAACATTCTTTTCTTTCATAACTATGTGCCACTTATGTGTTACTCTATAAATAAAATTCCAATAAAATACATCCAAGTTTGAGGTTGCAATGTGAAAAAGCTCAAGAGACATGAATACTTTGGCATTGGCACAGTCAGCAAATGTAAGCTTCTTAAATGTTGAGCAAACAGTATCACTGCTTTGCCCTTTGTTACATCACTGTGGTGCGAAGGCGGGTTGGGTTGCATCAGGAAAGTGTAAATACTAAACATTACGGTTACTTGGTGCAAATGAGGGATCAATAGATTTGAGCTTCAGGCCTCAGGAGGGCTCCGGAAACGTCAACAACCAATTGATCCCTTGACAAGAAAAAAAAAAAACAACAAGTTCCCCATTTCCTGAAATAAACTGTATCCTGTATCAATATATCAACGCAAAACAAAGAACGGTCCATCCTTAGAACAAATGACAATATTAACAAGTGTTCTTAGCTTTGAACATCTTTAAAATCAAGGTAATAATCCTGAGAAACTGGTTTCTGAGACTGTATTAACTGGTCATGTTCCTGGATAGTTTCAAGAAACATGAGATTCAAATCAGCAGCAATTAAAAGTTAAGGCCTCAGATTGGATTAGACAGGCTTAAGGAGGGCGGCTGACCACATGTTGACAAAACCGTTCAAAACAGAAGAACTTCGTATAAATTGTGCAAAAATAAAAATTAATCTGAGCTAAAACACTGGCCAATCAAGAACAAATAAAAAAAGCCCTAAAATGACAATTATTGCATTGATGTTTTACATCCTTTCAAGTAAAACTTCGTTTAGCTTCGGTTTGTCATGATTTCAGTGTTTCTTTCTAAAAAGTAGCGCAGTTTAAAGGTTTACTACTTTAAAAAGAGGTCCAACGAGAAGTGATTTCTTTATAAAGGAACAATTTATCACCAGTAAAACAGAACTTGAGTTCCTCGAGAAATTGACATAAATACGCACACTAAATTATTAGCTGCTTTAACTGTTATGAGTATTATCATCGCTCTCCGTCTAACTTTTTCCTCTCTCCAATTGTTTTCATGTTCAAGTCAGAGTGGGATCTACTTCTTCTAGCTTGGATTTGCTTTTCTCTCGTAGCTCTCTTTCACCACACATACTGTAAATACAAACATGTTGTGCGTCAGTAAAATTTGTCCATGTGAAACAACATCTCCGGAGGATTCCATGAATTCTTCATAAAAAAAAACTATTTTCAATCTTTTCACACAGTGTTATCAGATGTGTCTGGTCACGCTGAGCAGCTGTGAAAATGTATGAACCTTTACTGAAGCAAGAAAAACAGAGCAAACTAGTTCATGG
This sequence comes from Crenichthys baileyi, assembly GCA_036173005.1. Lineage (NCBI taxonomy): Eukaryota > Metazoa > Chordata > Actinopteri > Cyprinodontiformes > Goodeidae > Crenichthys > Crenichthys baileyi. The sequence goes on along the minus strand of JAHHUM010002957.1, from coordinate 321,304 downwards.
ATTTCCATCCAGATTGTGTCAGGTAAATCTCAAGAGTGGCCCAGTTAACTTACAGTTCGTCTCGTTGCCGTTGTGACAGCACCATGGTGGCAGGAGAGTACGGGCGGGGCCGGGAGGGATCGGCAGGTTAAAGGTGAATCTCCTGCAGACTGATCTCAGTCAAGAGATGAGCTGTGCTGAGCCAGGTACGACGGGAGAGGATGGGCCGTGTCTTCCAGGTGCAGGTGGCTGATAGTTGTCCCAAACAAAGACTCAGACTAAGAGGAGGGGAATGCAGGAATCTGCCCCCTCCTCCAACCCGACTATCTCCAGGGGTGCAAGAAGCGGAGAGCTTGCAGACCAGTCACCAGTCAAGTCTACAACGCATCTGGAGAGGACAGGGAATGAAAAAGCCAGTATTAGATAAGCATGAAAAAACAACATGAAAAGGACTAATGTCAGAGTGTCTGCACCAGACAGAAAAGGTACATTAAAATTCACTCAACAATACCTAAATATAACACAACAAAGCTGCATCTTTGAAACAAAAAGGGGTTTGCGATGGAATACCTTTGATACCAGTAGCTATGTAGAATATACTTAGAAATATCTGAGATTCATTTTTGTTTGCTTCGTTTTCCAGTCCACACACATTCAACAGTTCTTTCTTCTGCCTTCCTTGTCTGGACAGCCTGCAGTCTTCTCTTGCAGCATCCGCCTCTCTCCAAGTACATACAAGCACTGACCTACATTTTGTTAAAGCAATATACTTCTCTCTACAGGTTACCATCAGTAAAAAAAGAAAAACAGCACAAAGCCATAGAGGCTAGAGTAGCAAAACCTCCTGACTGTAAAATCTCAATATCACTTGATCTGAAGAGCTGCCTGGCTGAGTGATGAAGAAAACCTTTGCTATGAAGCGCCCATTGGGGGCAACAATTTGTATCAGGCAAATTAGTTGCAGTTAACCATCACGATACTGTACTGTCAAGTCGGCAACTGGAACAAGTCTCACCAAATCTCCACCAGACCAGAAAGGTTCAAATTAAGCCAAAAGGCTTTCTTTAAAGACTTAATTACACAACTTGGACAAGGAAGAAATCAGCATATTTTAACCATTTGGGCAGAAGATACAAATAAAGATTAATGGAAGTGAAGGAAATAGTGGAAGCACAACGGCAAGTTACAATGAGGAATCCAACCAGTGCCTAACACACTCATTACACCCTGCACAGGTGGCCAGTCTATCACAGGGTAACACAGAGACACGCAGGACAAACAACCATGTACGCACTCACTTGTAGCGAAGGACAGTATAGAGACACCAAACAACCTGGGTTAACCTAACAGTCATGTATTTGTACTGTGGGAGTACCCAGAGAGAACCCATGCAACCACATGGAGATCATCCAAAACACCATGCAGGAAGAGCATTCAAACTCGACTTCTCTACCACCATGCAGCCCAAAGAGAAATACTCGAATAAAAACAAAAAAGACATCTGATTGCAGCTGAGGACCAGCTGCTACTAGCAAGACTTTCAAGTTGAACAGATAAAACTATCAGTGTTATCAGTATTGAAGGCAAACCTATTGAACAGCTATAGTTAGGGGTTTGTGTCTGACCAGGAAATCTTCCCGACTTTCCAAACTAGGAAACGGTCAGCCTGATGTTTTGGATAAAAACTGCTGTCTCCAACACAGAGTTCCTGGAGAAAACGGAGAAATCCCCTCAGCTGTTAGCTCCATAAAATAATATTGTAGTGCAACTGCAGGTCGGAGCTTGGAAATATAAACAAAATATGTGTTAAACACGATCTGAGAAGACAATATACGTCGCTCATGGTTTCTGTTCATAAAAAAAGGCAGCTTCAGGCGTGTTACAGATGTCAGACTGCGTTCATCCCACACCCAAAAATCACATGATGCCTCTAATGGAACGTCTTTGTCGCTGGTGTTCACTAACATTCATTTGGCCATTATACGCGCCAAGATGGGAGGAAACATGCACACCAGAAAGCATGCCTGATGTAACAGATGCCTAACCTCTGGACCTTCTTGTCACCACTTGACAGCTGTCCAAACGTCCGCCTACGGCAGACTGCACCTGGATTAAAGCACACAGGGTTGTCTGGCAGCCGCCCAGCATCTCTGCAGTGATTCTGGGGTCACGGACTGAAATCGTCAATGACTTAGGGCAATTAATATAGAGAAGATCCACAAAACAAAGGCATGGTACAAATAGAACGGCGCATTACAAGGCAATGAACACCTTACTGTGTGTTTCAAGCTACTGACATTGATCTTCAGATCCATAATTTTGCTAAATGCTTTTGCCTGCTGCTGTAGAAACTGCAGCTCTAGAATTTAAAATGGTTTTAACAACAATGTCATCAAGCTAATTGGCTCTGCACATATATAAAGTCTTCAGGGAGAAGAGTCTGAGCTGCAGACACAGAGCAGTAAATCTGCCCACTGATGGTTAATAACCCTAATGACGCTTCCTCCATTGATTTGTGTAGCAGCAGGAACCAAACAAAGAGAATCTTTCACAAGCATGATGCTGACTTTGTAAGATGCAATTTGCTGATCCGTCCCCAGAGGTTATCTCTTGTCAAAGTGCTCCATTTTAAATAATGGAAAACTGTCCTCTGTCTCTTTTGAGCAAGGAGCACAACAACTTAGTGTCAAAATTAACATGCCACACCCTGCTCCCATTATCAGTGCACCAGCTCTGCTTTTACTAAGTCAACACAAGGAAAAACAAATGTGTTCAAGTTGAAAATACCAGCATCTTAATATAGAAACAAATGCAAAACTGATAAGAAAAATAGAAGCAGAACTGGAGATTTATGAGGAAGAAATTTGCAACAGCCAACAAAATTCTCACACTACAATGAGTGAAAATGTAGCATAATTACAGGTGACTTCAAAATCCAAATAAACAAATACTTTACAGAAGAGTGATGTTGAGAGCATTTTTTTAAATATCAAATGCTTTCATGTCTGGGAAAAAGGACCACACCCCTGAGCCTGGAGCAAAGTCTAGCTGCCTGTGTGAAAGTGTGTCCTGACGTCTTTATCACAAAACATAGCACTGCAGCAATGTTAACGAGGCTGACCTTTACGACCCCGATGCCACCTCTGACTCACATTCTCTCTCCTGGTGTTTTTACGTCATCCGCTTTCTAAAACAAGCGGCTCCACCAGCAGGAATCTGGTGGAGCTTCATTTTCTGCTGGTGACTTCGCACCACCATGGGGAACTTTAACCTTGGCAACAGTCTGCACCTTTTCTAAATAAGTGGGGATGAAATCCAAAAGAGCCAAAACTGCAGGAGGAATGAAGAACAAATTCAAAAATATTCTCCCGACATTTTAGAGTTGCCACATTTTGAATCCATCCAGGACTGACTAAACTTAGAGCTTTACATCTGGGAACAAAGATACATGAACATAAAAGAGAATAACAGCTGTATTTTCCTATCACACATTACTGGAAACAACAAACTACGTTTAAATGAAGGTAATACAAGTCTGTGTCACTGTCCTGAGGATGTACAGCTATCTTATATCTTTCGATACCTTGCAGAATGACATGGAAGGAGAACTTGCAGAGATTTGTTTAGGATCTTCTGACCTGCTTTCAGCTACAGGGTATGCAGCCCTGGACATCTTTGTTCAAACAGCAAATCAATTTAGAGGGTAGTGAGGTGAAACGATATCAGAAGCAAATATAAGAATTACAAGTGTCTGTAGTAAAGCTCATAGTAACCTGATGAAATTTAATACGCCATATAGCATGAACGCAAACCTTGGGTGTGTTGTCTGCGAGAGGGGCTTACTGTGCCTCAAATACCTGCAAAAGATACCAAACCCTATTTCTTGAACCACAACAACATAATGATGCTAAGGTCCAATTCTGGCATCCTAGTCTGCTCTACAATACACTCGACCACAAAGCATGAGTGGTGTAAATGTTGTCATCTGTACCTTCCCTTTAGGACTCTTTGCGGATGTCTGCAAGCAGCCCATTTTTCTGTGGCCTCCCTGACTTTGCCGACAGTGACAATGATACTCCCAGTCAATAGGTGGCGCCAAACACACACCAGAAGAGATCACACAGACGATGAAAAAACCCAAAAATGCTGTTTTGACTGACAGAATTTTGATTGACTGGTCAGAAACTAGAAATCTGATGCATTTCTAATCAATAAACGCTACACGTGTTTGGGGTAGCACAGGTAAAGTAAGGGCCTGCTTCTACAGGAAATACAAGTGCCGGTTTTTACAGTTAGAAATGCGAACTGCGCTAATCGATAATATAAGACGCTAAAAACAGTCAACTCTGTAATAAAGGTTTCATGTTTTAAACAATGATATTCTGTTTAACTGCAGAGCTGCGTAAGGAAACTTGTTTCCACAGCTTTCCTACTGACACCTTCCAGCTATCTAACTAACATATTGTTATGGCACAACAGGCTAATATCAGACTAATTTAAAACTAAATGGTTGGAGACCACTTGCTGGATATTCTTGAGTTATTTATACCATTTAGTAAATCTAAAAACAAAATAAAGTCAACGTCGTTATACCATCCTTCAAACTTCGAGATCTTGCTCTAGTTTTGTTCAGTAAAGGAACTAACAAGGGCTCAACATACAGGATGGAAGGACTCTGACATCATCTCTTACTCAAATACGGTAAAATACAGAACTTCTGCAGCGTCCAACATTGAAGGTAACAGCCACCAGCTTTTCCACCTCTGGGATAATTAATTTCTCTTGAGCATTAAATTATAGCAACAAACTCCTAGTATTTCTAAATATAGATTAGCGGCCTTTCTAAATAATTCAGTTAATGTTGGCAAGATACCAAGTTGGAAACGATTAAAATTTCCAAGCACATTCTCATTAGTCTATTAGAACCAAAAACGGTTTCTCTGACAAGACTCAACAAGCCTGTCACAGCCATTACCTGCTATGTTAAGACTAATGTCATGTTGAAACAGTGTGTCAAAGCAGTCATTTGTGAGTTCGGTTGACTTACAGTTTATCCCGGCAACAAGAAAGCAATGAATCACTTTCTTTGTGTACAGACTTTCCGATAACACGGCCCAAAAAAATCTTAGAAGTAAAAGGCCGGATTTAACGAGGTCTTTTCAGATGTCCTGTGATATAATCAGGTATGCAAAGATTGATCAGCAGCAGGGTCAGCAATGCAGGCAGTTTAAACTGCTTTTCTTGCTATTAATAAGCAATTCTGGCCTAAGGATGTCTTAACTGAACTAAGCCAGGGTTTTCAGAAATGCATAGATAGATACATTTGATGAGTTGTACTGCTAGAGTGACGTATGTTGCCCAATAGGCTTCTGGTGCTTCACATCTAACAAACTTGGACCCAGTTGATCATGCAACTTTATATTCAGGATCACGTGAAGAACTATTTAGAAACGGAGTTCAGGTATTTGCCCAATTGTCGTGGTTCCTTTCTGAGTTTGAATAGTATCAATAATAAACAGTCAGGGGAACCCTCTGAACTAATAGGAAACCTGAGAACTGCATAAATTTGATCCGTCCTCATCTAATGGTACAAAGCAGTAGGGTAATGGTGTACAGAGAGACACAGGTAAAGACATCTGCCATGTCTGAGACAATAACAAAGGTGAACACATGCATCGGTCATTCAACCAAAGATCAGAGTCTGCCAATTTTCCCTTGATCTGCAGGTCAAATGTTGAAGAATCACAATGTTTTTCTAACAATCATAACTCAGAATTTCTGATCTATAAATGCATCAACCAACAGCTTTTATGAGTTTAATTAAAACCAGATAACAGTAAGACAGGTGCACTGATGTTAAAATGTAGATAACTTTGTAATTTCTTAATGTTCGGTTTGATTTAAAACTACTACCCTTATTTGGCCAGGAAAAACCTGAATGATGCATATCTAAGGATACCTGAGGAAACACGACTGCTTCAAATATCAACAAGCAGTGTCTTAATGAGGCATGAAAGGACGTGACAGTTGGCATTGCCCCTTGATATTTTTTCAAAATTTCAGACTTTTACACACATATTTCAATATTTTTAGTCAACTATTACAGTATAACTGCAGATGGATTGATGGATGGATGGAAGGAAGGGGGAACAAAGTCTGAAATTGTGAATATTTTACTTGATTCACAGTAAAATAAACTTGCATATAGTTTAGTTCAGTCCAATTCATGCCAATACCTTCATTAGGCAAGATCTGGAGTCTGTGTCCTTGTGTTTGGGTTGCATATCATTAGATCATCAACAAAGACCGTAACTGGCAAACTGATTACACTTCTTGTGAATCTTTTCACGTTAACCACAGAATCAAAGATAAATCCTCTTACCTGAAACAAAAATCAATTATCGACGTTTATTTCCGGTGCTGAATGCCGCTTTTAAAAAAATAAAGAAATTTCCTTAAAAGCCCATCGTTCCCACAAATAAACTGCTGGACAGTTCTCGCAGGCGTGGAGGAGAAAATAAAGCAACCATGCACTGATGAATGTTTTATATTCAAGATCCAGTCCAGGTCTGAAGAGGAGAGCCCAACCTTCTGGGCTCCCAGCGAAAGTGGCAATATCTTAAATGCACACAAAGAGGGAAAAACCAAAGCAGACACATGGTGCTGAGTATTCCTAGAAAAACATCGCCTCTGATGTGCTCCACCCTGGTTTTCTAAACAGGAACCCAACAAACCTGCGTGCGGCACCAGCAGAGATGTTGGCACCTTCAGCTAAGCGTCATCAGTCATCATCAGGCTGCATGACAGCCACCATCTGCTGAGGAAACGCACCCAGGGGTATGCCAGAGTCACTGGGCAATCTGATGTTTCACTACAGTCACATCTAAACAACCTGAAACATCAGTGGAATGTCAATACACGCCCTTTGTAGCTGCAAACACAGGCTGCACCAGCCGTGGGAACCTGCAGCAGTTTCTAACATTAAACTACGCCAAGATTGACCAAACATTTAGTTTTTTACAAGGTGGGAAATCAGAATGTCCGTATCTGGAACACAGAGAGCAGACTGCTGCTTTAGCAGCAGTAATAATGCGGTTCTGCTTTATAAAAGCATCAGTATAAATGGACCAGCACAATGAGAACTGTTTTTTGTTTTTGTTTTTTTATCGGAGACAATCGCCAGCTGGTAGCTTAGCCAAAGTTACCGTCAGTAAAGTTAGCCTCCCGGCGCAAAGTTAGCCGCTGCAGTGACTCTTCCCAGTAAAGGCCATAATAACGGGCCTTCAAGCCCAGTTCGCTGTATCATACACATATAACAAGAAACACGTTCAATTCCTGTACGGGCACACGACTGTTTATCAGAAAAAAAGGGCTAAAGTCCGCTGACAGGGTACCTGCTGCTCCAGTCCAAGCGGCCTGTCCGCCATTTTGAGACATAAAAAGGAGGTGCAACAATTACAGCCACATCGTCATTTTCCCCACCTAACGCCACAATCCGACTGTGGCCGCCGCTAGAAAGGGGAAATAACAGCACTCACCCTTTTTTCTTCCCCCTTAGTGGATCTCCTCAGCCGTCTCCGACGTTAACGCGACCCGACAGGGCGTGAGATCTCCTGCTCCAAAAACGTGATCTTGTGATGTGGAGGTAAACTGTGTGGACCGTCTTGTCTCCTCAGCTTCGACTCGCTTGTTTTTTTCTGTGCGCTACCGCAGTCGGAGCGCGCGTGCCAGTCGCGTTCACCGCTCGACGGGAGCGCGCACGCCCTTGACAACATAAAATGTATTTATTTTTGTTCCTTGAGGTTAACTCTTTCCTTCCTGCACGGAAACAACACGTATGAAATGAGGTATTGCTGCGGGAAAAATAAACATGTTGGAAGTACAGATATAGATATTTATCTTTAAAAAGATAAAACCTTTACTTTTTAATCTAATAATAAATCTATATAGCATGATATTATTCTTATTAGTATATACATAAAATTTTTTTCATATTCTTTATTTTAGGGTATGAGCTACTTTAGTTGTGCAACACATAGCTATTTCCGTTATATTTGATGATTGTTTTATGATTTAGTTCTCTTTTTAAAGAAATTTTATTGATTTTATTTCCATTTATTTTGTTATTTAGTGTGACATACATTTAGGCTTGCATCATAGGGCTACTTTGGTATTATTTGATACTGTTTTATTGCCGTTTTGCAAACTAATTTATTATCTACTTATTTTCATTTATTATCTATTATTTTTATTTATTGCTTGATTTTGTGCGTGAAATACTTTTTTTTGCATCATCGGACTGGATCACTTTCTGGTTCTTTTCAAACAAGATTTCTGACATAATTTCCCAGTTCCCTTGTCCCTGTTTATTTAGCAAGCAGATTTACCCACCTTACATCTCATAAAAGTGCATGCAAAATAAGATCAACATATAAACTAATAAATACTCATTTTCTCGAATTACAATTCCACACTTAACAAATTTTCCAGATTCTCTGCCCCTTTTTTTAATATTTGTGTACTTAAGTTTCATATAAATTTGATATTCTTAGACTGAACATTGAAAAGGACGCTTGGCATTTGCCAGAGAACACCAGGATTGGTAAATTCGCCACTGGCGCCTTGTGCTCTTCACAGATGAAAGCAGGTTCACACTGAGCACTTGTGACAGACGTGACAGAGTCTGGAGACACCGTGGAGAGCGATCTGCTGCCTGCAACATCCTTCTTCATGACTGGTTTGGCAGTGGGTCAGTAATGGTGTGGGGTGGCATTTCTTTGGAGGGTCACATGGCCCTCCATGTGCTCGCCAGAGGTAGCCTGACTGCCATTAGGTACTGAGATGAGATCCTCAGACCCCTTGTGAGACCATATGCTGGTGCGTTTGGCCCTGGGTTCCTCCTAATGCAGGACAATGCTAGACCTGATGTGGCTAGAGTGTGTCAGCAGTTCCTGCAAGATGAAGACATTGAAGCTATGGACTGGCCGCCCGTTCCCCAGACCTGAATCCGATTGACCACATCTGGGACATCATGTCTCGCTCCATCCACCAACGTCACGTTGCACCACAGACTGTCCAGGAGTCGGCGGATGCTTTAGTCCAGGTCTGGGAGGAGATCCCTCAGGAGACCATCCACCGTCTCATCAGGAGCATGCCCAGGCGTTGTAGGGAGGTCATACAGGCACATGGAGGCCACACACAATACTGAGCCTCATTTTGACTTGTTTTAAGGACATTACATCAAAGTTGGATCAGCCTGTAGTGTGTTTTTCCACTTTAATTTTGTGTGTGACTCCAAATCCAGGCCTCCATTGGTTAATAAATTTGATTCCCATTGATGATTTTTGTGTGATTTTGTTGTCAGCACATTCAACTTTGTACAGAACAAAGTATTCAATGAGAATATTTCATTCATTCAGATCTAGGATGTGTTATTTGAGTGTTCCCTTTATTTTTTTGAGCAGTGTATATTGCACACTCTTAACATATGCCGTGTTTTGATTATTATACTTTAGTATCACCAGATGTCCTTGCTTATAAGAAACCCCAAGCAAATATTTCACTAAATTATTTTATTTATTATAAAAGAAGTCAGACCAAAAAAATAATTAGATATGTAAAGATCATCACACCAATACCAGACACAGAGCCGGGGGTCGTGGATTCAGCCACTACACATTCATAAAACCTTTAATTGACATGGAGTGGAATTCATCAGAAAATGTCTTTTCATGATTTTTCCTTCTCTGCTAAATACGGTAAAACAGTTTGGACATTATTGTCAAATACACATTCACACATGGTTCCCATTCAGGCCAACTGAGTGCATACATGGTATTTCTTTTTGTCACTTATCTGTCAGATCCATTTATTCCCATCTGTTGTGATCTGGTAATTTTTTCAGCATGACTTTGTAGAGAACAATGTTTTATATAATGTTTTTTTAATCAGATTTTTTCAAAAGAAAGAATGTATGTACCTGCAGCACATTTTTAGTTTTCTACCATGTCCTCACTACAAGAAAAAAAGTTAATGGCGCCCCCTCATGGACACTGTTGGTGAAACTGTTGAGGAAGTACATGAACAAATTAAAATTAAAGAAAGAAAATCTGATTCAAAAGACTCACGAAAAAAAATAGAGGGAGGTGTCAGCTTTATATTCTGCTAAAGATCACCCCCCATGGACTAAGTTGCTTTCAAGAGCATACATAAGAGGCCATGTACAGGCCATGCAACTGATGTGACAAGTTTTAGGAGAAAGGATGATGGTATTGTGAAAAGCTTGACGTTTACTTCTGAACAAGGCTTCCTGAAATTCAAAGTAGTCCATTTTGCATGTCTTGTGCCAAGTAAAAAAAAAAACAACCAAAAAAACATTTTCTACAAACAATCAAAAACTCCAGCACCCTCTCTCTATTGCTTTAATCACACATCTGCACACTGCAACAATTAAGTAAATTACAAGAGATGGGGAAACAATCCATGTATGCAAACATATCTTTATCAGTCTTTTTTTTTTTTTTGCATCATACCTGCTTTTGCCCACTTTTGGTCATGCAGCTGCACCAAAAAAAGTGCTGCTAAACCCTGGCTAGTTTTTAAATTTCTGAAAGCCAGAACAAAATAATAAAACAAAAACAGCCCAAAAGTGAGCGCTTGTGCAGTGGCAAGTAGAGCAACCAACCTCATACATAAGCAGATTTACAACAATCTATGGCCATGAATATTTTAAGAAAATACGCATCAGCGATTTAACAGCTTTAATGTGTGCAGTGGTATAAAACATTTGGAAAGCAACAGTCCTGCTCGGCAGATTTTCCGTCAGACTACACACGAAGACGCACACCGTCAAACACACATGCATGTTTATTCTGCTTGAATGTAAAAATAAAAGATTGAACACAGCTAGTATATATATATATATATATATATATATTCATATATATCTGGATATATCTACGGTTTAAAGTGGACGTACTGAAGATCTGTGATTTCCCTTAACACCAAGTACCTGTCTAAATCCAATCAAGATTTATACATCTCTTTCCCCCCTTCTATACATTTCCATAAAATAGACATGGCTTAAATTTACTGATGATCAACACGCACAAAAGAAACAAACAAACAACAAAAAAACAACTATCAAATTAAATCAAATTAATCAGATCAGAGCTCGCTATGCTGAGGGCTTGCTCAACAGGACATGACCTGTCCTGGGACTTAGCACATACAAATGACAGAACAAATTCATGACTCATCAGGGAGGTGTAAGGATGAGGTCTGATTGCTACAAAGTGACTTAAAGAGGGTATAAAGATGTGAGTTTACATTCTGAGGCCCATTGGCAACAAATCTCTAGTTAACCGCCTTTATTCTGGTCTGTTAGTGCACAGTAGTAACAAGCCCTGAGTTCTCGGGCAGGCTTGGTGCGGTTTCATTCAGAGCACCTTTGAGAAGTTAGGGTGGGGGTTCTTACATGATTTGGGCATGGTGATGCGGCAGATAAGGCTCTGGTACATAATGTCATGGTCATTCTTGGTCTTTCCTCCAGTTGCAGCCATTCTTTCAAACATAATTTTTCTAAGCAGTCGACACTTTCAGGGAAGTCACCACGTTCGCGAGCCCAGGATTATTCTGACTGCACCTTTACACTGAATCTATTGTCATTTTTAATTCCTCCTCCCTCCCTCTCCTACTTTGTAGGAAACTCCTGCTCCTGTATTCATTTGTCCTATAGTCCATACGGTTTTTCTTCCCAGGACTTCTCTGACCCCACCCTCACCCTGTTCATTTGATTTACTTAGTTTTCAGGTCCACAGGCTCCATCACTTGGCTGTTGCATCACAGCCTCTCTCGCTCCCCTTTTCTTTCAGCAGAATGCAGCTGTGTCTGAAGCTACTGAATGTTAATCAACGGGGATTTTGTCTTCTAATTCAAGTGGGCTGCCCTCAGCGGGCTCCTCGTTCTTTCCCAGCTCCTGCAGCTGCTGCCTCCTCTGCACCTCCGCCTTCAGGTTCTCCAGATCCCTTTGACTGCAAGGGGAAAGAAATATAACATTTATTTTACTTCCATTCCCACAAGCATAGTTTTTACAAGTTATTTATCCACATAATTCCTAATGAGATGTGTTCAATCCAATGCCTGTCCTGATGTGCACCAAAACTGCATCCCATCTTATATCTGAACTTTATTGCAGAAGAAGCAGTCTTGCTTCTAGTAAAGTTTAGGGATGGTTGCGATCATGAGATTTTTAAAATTGTGGGTATATAATACCCGTTTATAGGTGTACTGTGTAATTTTATGTCAACAGTTCCCCAGACAAGCTGTGTGGCCATATTTCATGAAGCCAGTTTTTTAAAGTAGCATGTTTCCATGTGCATGGCTTGCAAAACCTGTTTGTGCACATTTTGTTACCGATCGAATAAATATATGTTTTTCCCAACAATTTAAGTGTTTTTCAACCTTTAAAATGTTGCTCAGAGTTAAAGAGAGACTGTACTGGCTACTGCAGCTCCCTGTCTGCGTTATGTGCCATGCAGATGAAACACTAGTCATTCAATTTTAAGATGCTCGAAGCAATACATTTATGAAGCAAGAAAACAACTTTTTCTTTAAATTTTGTCCTTACACACTTATTTGGAGCCGCATTGCAATATATTAAAAATCAAATTTTAAACAAGTGATATTAAAACAGAGGGCAAACCCGCCAACGCTAATCTGGAACTTCAGAACTTCAGTAAACTGCTCTGGATGGAAACATTGCCAGTCGGAGCAGCATATTAAGGAGTCCTCATGGATCAATGTTTCAATGTGATGGGACAGACTAGACTTGGACAACGTCCAGAAGGTCAGACCATGTAATACAGATGAAATGTTGAATGTTATTTTACTGAACTTTAATGCATGTCGATCTTTAAGATTGATAGTCACATATTTTTATTTTTAAAAAAAATTTTCTATTATGTTCCTTGCGAGTCGCAGACTTCCTTGTAATCACGGCTGTTCTTCTCTGACGTTACCTGAGTGGAATAAAGATGATGCCGTTGATGATGTTCAGCTGTTCCAGGATGCTGGCCATACTGGGAGCAGTGAACTGGAAAAAGGGTGACATACGTCCTTGAGTAATACAGATTTTCTCTAGCCACAGAGAGAACGTGTCGGAGTCAGAGCAGTCACCTTGAGTGGCATGATGCTGGCGTTGGAGCCGTTCTTGTAGATCTCGTTCATGGTTCTCTGAAGAGCTACAGCCTGCTGGGTCAGATACTTCAGGTACTCTGAGCTCTCCTTGGTTTTTTCGTGGGCCTCGCCCATCTGCGAGGGAGGGGGGATATTGAATTAAGATATTAGTTTTGGCAGATGTGACAATGACTAGTGTGTCGACCCCTGCAGGGCCTACCTGGTTCTTGTAAATGGTGTACCCCTCCTTCTCGTGCTGTAAAGCAGAGCGAAACTCTGCCTTACTCTCATACACCCTCGCAACCAGATGATGGCTAAAAAGACATGATGCGAAGTATGCCATAATGTAAGAACTTAAACATTTTTTTTCACTACATGCACTGCTAGGATAAGCTTAGCTCACCTGAGGGCTACTTTGAGGGAGCGAGCTCCGTGATACTTTGTGTTGATGGTCAAGGCGTTCTCCAGGAATCTCAGCGATAAATCGTACTCCATCACTCCATGAAGCACAAGCCCAATATTACTCTGTACAAACCAAGAACAAGAAAAGAGACATTAGGATTCATAGTGCCTTCCAAAAGTTTCATACCCGCTATTTGTTTTACATTTAGTCAAGTTACAACCTTAAATGTCAATGTGTGGATTTTGTCTAATAGACAAACACAAAGTAGTGCAGAATATTTAAGTGGAGGGGAAAGGATGCATGGGTTTATAGATCGTTTCTAAAAATAAAAATCTGAAAAGTGTAGTTTGCTTTTACATTCAGCCCAGAACTCTGTAGAACCACCTTTTAGTTAGATTAGAGCTGCAGGTCTACTAGGGTTAGTCTCTACCAACCTGCACATCTGAAGACTAACATTTTTGGTCATTTATTTATTTTTTTTTGCAAAATAAATTCTCGAATAGATTTAGGTCTGAACTTTGACTGGGCCATTCTAACACGTGAATACACTTTGATCCAACCCCTTTTATTGTAGCCCTGGCTCCGTGTTTAGGGTCATTCTCCTGCTGGAAGGTGAACCTCAGCCCCAGTTTTTTCCCGGATTCCTTAAATTTTCATCCATCCATCTTCTCATCAACTTCAACCAACATCCCCACAGCATGATGGTGCAACTACAATTTTTCACAGTATGGACGGTTAGTTTTCCACCACACATGATGTTTTGCATGTAGCATGCTTGTAGACCAGGGCACTTTCCACCACATGTTGCTGTGTCCCCGACATGGATTGTGACAAGAGGCCTTCTAATGGCTTTCTTTCATCACTCATGCCATACCTTTTTTATTTTTCAGAAAATGGATTGAAAAAAATGCTCTGTGAGATGTTCAAAGCTTGAGACATTGTTTTATAATCAAACCCTGCTTTAAAGGTCTCCAGAGCTTTCTCCATGACTGGTCTGCTCTATTCCTTGGTCTTCATGATCCCCTCTGATGCCTTCACAGAACAGCTGGATTTATTACCAAGTAGGTGACATGCAATAAATGGGTTGTAATGGATTTTATTTAGGGGTATCAAAATATAAGGAAGCCTTCATGCCCTACTCTGTGTTGGTCCATCACATAAATGTCAATAAAATGTATTGAAGCTTGTGTTTGTAACCTGACAGAATGTGGAAAAGTTAAGGGGTATGAATGCATTTGCAAGTCTGTTGAATATTTTGCAACGGAAGCTTGCAACAGACTGCACTTACATCTATCAGTGCCATCTCTGGGTGGTCCTCCCCGCAAACCAACAACATGAGGTAACGAGCCCGATAAAGCAGCTTCAGGGCGGTTGAAAGCTGGCCATTGGCGAAGCAATAAAGAGCCAAGTGCATCTGACAGGGAGGACAACAAATATCCAGTTCAGAGTCTCAACTTTATTTACTACAACACAGACAAGGGACCCACTTTCTGAAAACTCACATATTCTTGAATTGTGTTGGGATGCTCGATGCCAAGGACTCTTTCACTCATCAGAACTGCCTTTTGCTGGTTGCTGAGAGCCTACAGATGAAGAAACAAGCGTATTTTATAGGCTAACAGAAACAAAACCTTGAGTAACACTGTCCTTTTTTTCTTGCGTACCTCAGGGTGGTCTCCCATGATATAATTAAGGCGGGCCAGCAGGCGTAGGCAGGCGCAGATCTCCACGTGCATGGCCCCGTAGACGTTGTTGAAGAGGTTCAGAGCCTCGTTGATCAGTTCACAGCCCTCTTTCAGAAACCCTGAAAGGGTCAAATTAACTGTTAAGTAAAAACTCTATATAGAAAAAGCTGTAATTAAAGAAAACTTTATGTTTGACTCCATTTAAGCGGAAGCACCAAAGCATCACCTTGCTGCACTTTAGCCTGGCCACTCTGGAAGAAGTGGAAGGCGTCTGAGGCTTTGGGGTTCACGTGCTTCACGACGGGGAAAATATTCAGGATGTCTTCCTCTGTGAAGGCAGGCTTGTGACGGCTGTCAAAGTTATACTCCTTCAGCAGGATCTAGAAACAACAACAAAGCTAATTATTTAATTAAACGAATGAGAAGGAACATTTTCCAAGTTAAGTTAAGGTGGCTGATCTGTTCTGGTTAAAAATGTCTAAATTTTTAAGCCTCAACTACTCAGGTCTCTATGTTCATTTAAAAATGTAAAACATTCAAGTTCACTGTGAGTTTATAGCATTTCTATAGTGGGTAGGCTCTAAATGTCCTGGAAATACCAGAAGGAGGAAGGACACTAGACAATAGAACAGGGGGAAAGTCTGGAAATACCAATACAAAAACACTAAATCAAATGTGTGCTCCTGTGTAGGAGCCGTGACTGTTACCTGTATGCCAGTTTTGACAGAAATTTCTCTAAGCAGGGTGATTTTCTGAAGGCCGTATTTCTCCACAACCTGGTCGACGCTCTCACTAAAGGGAAACGCATTAATAACAAGTCAGCTTTCCGAACCCAGTCTCTCTGATTGCGCTGATGGCCGGACAGATGAGACTCACCACTGTATTTTGAAATGATAATAGCTCTGAGCCTCAGCAGCGATGTTCTTCCACAGCTCGCTGGGCGTCAGGCTGGCCCACGCCGTGTTGTCGCCGCCGCCGGGGACCCTGTTGCGGCGCTTGCGGCTTTTGCGACGCGACACTAGCTCGTCGGCAGCCAGGTGTGCGACAGCATCGGGGAAGGAGCTCAGGAAGCAGTTGAGGAAATGGCTCACGGCAGCAGAAAGAGCTGATAACTCCACACCCTGTGTGAGGAGAAAGCATTTGAAAAGATCTGACCTTTCACCTCATTCAACAGTTTTTATCTAACAGGTGGGTTTTTTTTTATCTCAGTTTAATTCGGTTTAAAAGTCCTGCAAGATATTTCTTTTTGTCTTTTCCTTCATATAATCCTGAAGCCAAAGTGAGAAACTGCCAAGGCATTAAACCGACTGAGTCAGAACTGAAAAGCTTCCAGTCTGATTGAACTTTCGATCACAGCTGAGAGCCACAAGAGTGAAAGAAACAACCTGGTCCAATGGGACAAAAAGTCTCTATAGCCAGCCTCTAATGAAGCTCCCTTTACTTAAAGGTTTTTCTATACAACTTTGCAGATCAATGACTAGCAGCTACAACAATTGTTTGCCTTCTTTAGCATACTTGAGCACCTACTACTTTATTTGCATTCGTGCATTTTATCAACACTGCACTGTTCGGAAGCTAGAAAAGCTACAAACCTGGAGGTATGTCCTGAAGATATGTTTTGCACACCTTGTGATCAGCTCAATGACCCCTATTCTCTGTGATAAGAGGGAGAAAAGAATAAAATAGTAACCCGATGTTCTCTACAACTGCTTCATGTGAGGTGAAAAACGTTCATAACTTTGGAGTCAGACTCACGTAGAAGTGCTCTAGCTGGGGTTTAGCTGGGGTCTTGTCCACAAACTCCAAAACCGTCCCTAAATAGCGGACATTGATGCCTCTCTGGTGCAAGGCCTCTGTTAGTGTGGCTCCATCCATGGGCAGAGTGCTATGGTCCAAACAGTCTTTAACCTGGTTGATTATACACACACACACACAGAGATTTAAATTTAGGTACACACACACACACACACACACACAGATTTAAATTTAGGTTTGCACAGAAATACATTTCCAGACTCAACTTTCTAAATTTGTCTGACAGTTTTACATCATTCTGGTTATTTGAGGGAAAACCTTCACTAAGCTGGGTTTTGTTACCTGTATGTTCCTCTAAAAATAAAGCAACATGAGCCTGAAGTTATCCTTCACTTCTGCAGGGTGGTAAAGGGCTATTTTACCGAGTTTTTTTGTCATCTGGGCCAACTTTGATATGTTATATTAAACGTCTTTCAAATAGAAAGACTTTCCAATGCCAGACTGGATAATACTAAATTAAATACAGATTCTTAAAACATATTTTGTATCTGTGGTTCCGGTGGAAACTAAACTAAAGTGACATCCCTTTTCTTGACATCTAAACCAGACCCAGTTCAAATGCTGATTTCAGGTGGTCTAAAAGGCCAAACATGGGTGAAATGGGCCTTTGTTGATATGTAATTTAATGTGGACTCACCTGTGGCTTCCATCAGTAACTCAAAAACCAAAAGATCAAACACGTCAGGCTGTGATTTGGCTAATTGTAAAGTCCGGATGTTACCTACATCTAAACCAAAGGAGGAAAAATCCTAAATTTCTTAGATAATTTTTTGATAATAGAACAATGAATCTAGTCTGGTAGCTCAAACACTTTCCCCCTAAATTATCCAAAGTTAAATGCCATACTGTGTGGGAAACCAGTAGCCCTCACTGACCAGAGACGGGACCTGACAGGTCACCAGGAAGGCGGCGGCGTCTTTGAGGAGCTGCTTCTGCTTCTGGATGTCCTCCAAGGCGTCCTCTGGAAAACGCACCCCTGATTCAACAGGAGAAAAACATGTTAGCTTATGTTTTGTTTTGTTCGATAAACAGGTGTGAAGATTACTTAAACATGTAGTGGTCTGGAGGGATTATAAAATAAAAATGTTTGATGGCCTCAATAATATCGCTTTTAGCAAGCTGCGCATAATCGCGACCAGCTGCTTGGGGCAGTGTGTCACATATAAAACAGTCCGACGTGGAGACTTTTTCCTGCCGACCAGTTTATGGTCACGCGTACGCGGTTGTGAAAATTGAGCTTTGTGCAAACCTGTCTAGCAGATGTCCGCTTTGAATCCTCCTGGAGTACGCGCGGAAAACCACGGAGTCAGGTACGCCCGACTATGTTCTGCCCTTTAAGGAAACTTAAGATCTATGACCTAAATTCTCAATGTATTTAAACTTTTTAAGGCTTGAAATTAAGATGATCGAGTTTAATATCTTTATAACTTTTGAGTAAACAACAGAAATCATGGATTCTATGAAAATCAAACCATTGTTTTGGTATTTTCATACAAAAAACCCCAACTAAATAAATATTACAAATGGTGATAAAGTTTGCCAAGTTTGTGTGTTTTCTCTACAAACACCAGTGGTTTATTTTTTTTAGCTTAGGGAGGAAGCCTTTTTACGTTTGAGCTTGCGTTGGGCAAATATTTTATCGTTATTGGGATTAGCGTGATTCTGATTTATCATGAGAATGATGAACTCTAATTGATGATGTTCACAAACCCTAAAACACACATTGTGGTTGTGAATGTTTTTTTCCAGTGTTTCAAGAGCATCAAATAAATCAGCATATTTGAAAATAAGGTTTAATGTAGGTATTGTGCACCATGTAGTGGTGCAGTTACACCCCTTTATGGAACTGGTGTACTAAAGTAGCCAATTAGATAGTCTGGTATTTGTTGGTTTCGGTTCTGGCTGTATGCACAGCAACCAAACAGTGATGACGGTCATGAGAGGCAGCCTTCCGAAAGCCTAAAGAAATACTGATTACAACCTCTTTAACAGACTGCAAGAACGTCTGAGGAAAGACGCTGGGTGTAGATCCTTAGTCATCCAGAACATGGCAATCTAAGAGCTTAAATAAAAAGATGTCTGGACTTCTTTCCTCGCTTCTTCAAGACCTTCCCCCTCTTATCCAAAATGCTTCTTCAGTTAGAACACAGGATTGGGAGTCCCAGAATTCATAAATCGCCACATGATTTTGTTTCCTCAGGATTGATGCATAAACCAGGCAGGTTAAATGACTTCCTCCCTGTGCAACAACCCTTTCTAACCAGTTAAATCCTTGTTTTCACGCTCACCTGGGGAGAAGATGTCTGGGTTGAAGCGAATATCAAACGAAGTGGTGCTGATGGAGCCTACGGCCTTGCAGGCATTGAGGACCACCTCGCGGCTTTTGGGATCTGTTGGTCAGCAGATTTAAATACATTAAAAAAAGATAACAAATGGTAATAGAATTGGCAACATCTTGTCTGAACTGTTCAGTTTCCAAAGCCACATCTACATTAAGTTTAAAATAGCCACTTTTAAATGGGACCTTTCCTTTTGCAACATTTTTTCAATTTATTTATTGAAATAGCAACAATCCAGATTGAAATAAAGATTATGACCATTAATCACATCCATCCATTGCAGCTTAATGTAGACAAGGCCTAAGTCCTGGACCACCACCATCAGACACCCCTGATTAGGTGAGGCTGTTTTAACAAACATTTATTAAAGACCACCTAAGCAGCACACAAATCACTCAGCATAAGATTATTTGGTTTAAACACCACAACCGCTGATTATTCAGTGTATTATGGTCAAATTACTCCAACTGCACAGGGATCACATGCTGGAGGTGGGTGGATCAGCAGCCAACTCTTCCCCAACTGTAGGCAATTAGGAGGGACAGCTAATCCGGTGGAGAGCAGCATTTAGTTTGCATTTATCCATTACTTGCATCATGGTGTATCGTCTACAATCATCGTCCATGCAATCATCCACCGGAGGAGTAGCTCTCCCTCCTTTGTGCCAGCCCCAGATTGTTTTAGATAATTCTGGACGTACCAATACCAGATCCATCTTCGGTCACTAAGGTCTCCGCCAGCTCTTTGGCCTGAGCTAATCCTGGAATACTTTCCTCAAGCTCCTTACCCTCCAGTGGGCTTTTGCATTCCCCGTTCTGGGTGCCTGCGGGGTCTACAGGCCCGTTTGTTGTGGGCTTTGAAGAGTTTTCTTCACTTTCAGTTGCCACTTGTGGGGCAGTGGAGGCGCTGTTGTCAACCGGGCCTGTGCTATCTGTGGACACTTCTGCAGCCGTAGTCTGTGTCGTATCAGCTTTGCCATCTGTCGGTGCCTCTGAGGTCTCGGTAATGGCAGGCATGTCCGTTTTGTTAGAGTCCTTGTTTGCCTTTTGCTGCATTAGCTGCAGTGCTGCCATTTTCATAAAAAGTAGATATCTGAAGGGGAACAAAATAAATCATTTGAATTGAATCTTGGTGGTAGGAACACAAAAATCTCCAGAAAAACACCTCAACGCCCACCTGTGCTCTACAAAGGCCTCGATGAGCTCTTGGCGAAGACAAGCCAAGCGATGACGGTGCTGCCGGGGGAAGCCTTGGCGCTGGCTCTCTGCAGACAGTTCCTCTCCCTCCACAGGCAGGAAGTTCAGATCAGGAGGGAAGGTTCGGAGAAGGTCCAGGATGTAGTGTCTGCCATCATTACCGATGATGCCTTTGCATTCAACAGAGGAGCACAACTCCACCGACTCATCCTTCTCATTGAGCACGTTGTGCTGCTGGACCTAGAGTTTACAGAATATGACAACATGTTAATGGAGCCACTGGTGCCAATGTGAAGTACGTGTTTCAGGGGCATTACCAAAACAGACTTTTATTTTCATTTCTTAAAATAACAGGACACTGGCCTAAGTATCGAACATATGTGGACAGCACAGTGTTGTTACA
Source organism: Crenichthys baileyi (assembly GCA_036173005.1). NCBI lineage: Eukaryota > Metazoa > Chordata > Actinopteri > Cyprinodontiformes > Goodeidae > Crenichthys > Crenichthys baileyi. The sequence continues at coordinate 300,308 of JAHHUM010002957.1, read as the reverse complement.
GTCGACAATGCGCCCTCCACAACAGGATCCCTTTCACAGCAGGGTTATTTTTTAACAAGCAGTGTAATTTTTACAAGGTAAATTTAAGGGGAAATGTTTTGGAAAGTGGTAGACAGGCAGCGAGTATGAGAGACGTAGCTAGGCCATCCAGAGCACACAAGCGATAGCTAGCCAGTCTGCACAAGCAGGAGGTCACTAGGGGGGAGCAAGAACAAAACAACATTCTGTTCCTTCAAATCTGATTTGGTGAGAGGGGACTTGCTGCAGAACCAGATAGGCAGAGCTAAAACAGCTCCAACTCCGTCTAACCCTAACCGTTGGCGGGGTGGGTGGCATTGAAGCCGGAACCAAAGTTGGGCGGGGTTGAAATTGGTTCTGCAGTGAGCACCACTTGGACTTGGAAGTTCTTGCAGCTGGTTCTTGACTTATTGACTCATATTCTGGCCAAAGGTTTAGTGTATGTATAGGATTAGATGTATAAAGGTGCTGTGCTGGTGTGGGAGAGACCTATTAAGACTTCTTAGGAGTTATGCACTTCAGTTCTTGTAGAGTATAAAATGTCCCAGCGAGAAATAACTTTTTTTCTTCCTGCAGCCCTGAGTAAAACAACAAATTTCTCTGTTCTTGCTGAGTATGTAGTAGCCTTAACAATAAGCCTCCAGTAAACCGTAGCACAGGGAAGAATGTGTACTGATCTGCATAAGCCCCAAGTGCTCAATTACAAACAAACCCAGATCTTTAGCAGCCTTTTCGAATGTTTTTAGCTCCACTAGTTTCTGACCTTTAATGGTCTGCTGGTCTTGTCGAGCAGCTCCAGATATTTGTCATGAGACACCACAGTCTTCCCAAAATCAATGGAGCCATAGATGACGCTCTGCTCCTGCTCACGCTCCAGGATCCCTGGGATGATAGACTGTGCCGTTACTCTATAGCCTCTGTAGTCCACTACCACCGTCCCCAGGGTGTAGAGACCCTCCACATCTACCGCCCCGTAAGCTTGTACTCCGTTCAAGTCATTAGTTGGAGCAGCATGGGCGGCGGCGTCGCCACCGAGCTCGCGATAATGGTCCCGCACGTCGAAACCCAGACTGAAGAAGATGTTGTTCCAGATGAACATCTGCATGCGCGTTTCCTCACCGGGGTTGATTGCCATCACGTTACCATCAATTACTGCCATGGCCCCACGAGTGGCAGCAGCCGCAAAGTCACTGTGGACCTGTATGAAAGAAAACACACATTAAAATAAACACTCTATTCCTACATTTGCATCAAAGGCCTGAGAGACTCAGCAGCACCTTGAAGATGGCTCTCTCCCGCAGTAGTCGCTCAGGCAAGTTCTTCCGAGGCAGCTCCCTGGTGGTCTGCAGCTCCTCGTTCCAATCTCTCGTCTTAAGGCACAGAAACACACGTTTACACTGTGGAAGCTCCTAACAATACCATCCACAGCTGGATCTAGCTGCACCCACCTGTCCCGGAATGTGCTCCTCATAACCAAGGCGGGAGGTGTAGGCATCCTCAGCTCTGACACAGTCCATAGCATGATCGACCTGCGGTGCTGTCCAGCTGTACACCTGGAAAGGCGTGGCTATCCTCTCGAATGGATGTCTCTGGACTCTGCGGTGGAAAACCAGTGAAAGATCTCAGCTGTTTGGTTCCTCTTAACATCTTTAAACCTCTCATCATATCCATGTTTATCTGAATTAGCTGACATAATTAGAGTAAAAGTAAAGAGCAATAAATCACAAGAACCACTGAGTTTTACAACAGCTTTGTATTCATTGTGTAATTTTTCCCCATCTTCTGTCTAATAACTATGATATGATGCCTTCTGGCCACGTTCAAGCACTAAGACGTATTCCCGCGGTTCAACAGAGTTCAACAGACCAGAGATCAACTTGTTTTTCTAGTTAAAAAAAATAAAAATACACATACATAGTAGGGAATTACTATTCAAGCATAAAACAGATGTGGGGACGTAAAAAATGTTTAACTATAATCAAAACCTATGTTCTAACCTCTTCTTTTGTAGCGAGGTGAAGTTCTTCTTGAAGGCTGGGCTGATCTGGCTCAGCAGCTCCACCAGAGAGTGGCTCAGGAAGCTGGGGTTGGCTGGTTTTGGGTTGAAGGTGTAGGTTGTTGATCTGAAATGCAGACGACCACTATCATATGGAGCAAATCCATATCTACATCTGCATCGGACTTAGTCCAATCTACATGAGTTGTGTATTTTGTTTTATCGGCATCTAAAGTCAGTGTTCTGCATATATACTTTATATCTTTATGAACATATTCCTAGTTAAAACAATGAAATAACATATTTGCTAACAGTTATTGTACGTCTAATCATCCAACCACTCTCTGGGGGATTCCAAGAGTCTTTCCATGGCGTTTGATAAAGTCAAGCATTAGAGATTCTGCAAGACGGTGACTGATAAAATCCTGGCAATTTATCATCAGACTTGGCAGCACTCGCTCGGTGGAGTTGCAAGGAACTGGAAGACAGACATGCGGACTCACTGATTGAGGTAGAAGCCTCGTGTTGAGGCTGTGACGCTGACATGGCGCTCCTCCACCGTCACAATGTACAGGTACATGAGGTCGCCGTGCATCTTCCTGTTTCCAGGTGGAGGGTTCCAGCCACTCATGGTGAGGACCTTCAGGCACTGCATCGGCTGTTGGAGTCACATAAACATACGTTTGGTTTTGGACTAATGAGAAGCTCTCGGGTTATGTCGTTGTATAAAGCCAAGAGATGAAGCCGAGCACTGGTCAATTTTAACCTTCCAGTCTTTGTTCTGTGGCTGGAGGGGCACCACGGGGCGCTCTTTGCTGCCGGGCAGGATGTGTTCTGGAGGGGTGCAGTCGATCTGCTCCAGCTCGGTGCCTTTCTTCTTTCGCTTGCCGCTATCTTAACACACAGGGAGGGCCACAGTGAAACCTCCACAGGTTAGCATTAATGCTGTAAGACTCTTTGCGAAACAAATCAGTCCGATCCATATTTAGTTCGAACACAACTAAATCATATAATCACCTTCAGATTCAAGTATATACAGTCCAAAATTATCCTAATTATAGCACAGCACAATCCAAGTCAGTAGATCATGTACTGTCAGCTGACTTTGAAGCAATCCTTCGTTCTGAACAGGCATGAGGCAACAGTGGAGAGGAACCCCACCCTCTAATCTGCCGCATTGGAAACTGGCGAGATCCCAACCCAACAAGAGCTTTCGAAAACAAACCTGCAGCCTTCTGCTTGCTAGAGAGTTTTAACTAAAACTTTACAATGCACCATACCTCCGAGGTCTCCATCAGTGAAGATGCTGAGGAACGACAGGGAGTTGCAGTCCACACCATTGTAGGCATCAGAGGGGTCCAGGCTCTTCAGCAGGTCCCTGATGTGGCGCACATGAATGCGAGCTTCACGCACAGTGTATGGTTCTGTTGAAGAAGGGGAACAAACCCTCTGTTAATGCACAAGTCATAAAGCTTTCCTACATGTAAATACATTGCTTCTGGTACATGCAAAAGTTCTGAAGATGATCACAAATACATAAGGCCATTTTATTAACCCCAATCAATCAGTTCTCTACTACACAATTACGAATATTCAAGCTATTTAAATTGTGGCCACCATCTAATGAGGCTTGAATTCATCCCAGTAAAAATGCTCCAGAATTCAGTTTTTTTAATCCCTGCATATTTATCTGAAACACTTGATAAAAATATTGAAGACATCGCCAGAATAACAGAGTTTACAGACTGTATTTGTTATCATACCAAGTATATTTGAGTTGACAGTGTGTGGTTAAATTAGGAAGAACTAGAGGAACTAGTTCTTTTAGCCCTCAGTCAGTGAACACTTTCTGCACAGTGCCTGTAGTAAATGAAATGTTGAGAGATGACCTTCAACCACTTTGAGCAATGATCCCTCCTGCAGACCCTCGATGGACTTGAGCTCGGCGAAGTTGTCCAGCACGTTTCCGTCCAGCTGCAGGGAGAAGCAGGTGCGGTGGCAGGTGTCCTCGCGGTCCATCAACACCTGGTGGATTTCCTGCACCATTTCCTGAGGGGACACCTGTCGAACAACAGAGGTCAGGAACTGCGTGTGAAGGGAAGGCTTAATCACATCCTCTGTTGTTTGTGAAAAGGTATTTTACTTAGAACCCACCGAGACTCCCTTAATAAGTTGCCTTAGTTGGTGGTTTATCTGTGTGAGGAGCTAATCTGTACCTGCAGGTCGAACGGCTCCGTCCCAGGCGCCTGGATCTTAATGGTGAAGCCTGTGTCCTGGATCACGATCACTTCCTGTTCACTGGAGTCCTCACCGCCATCCGCCTCGCTGTTCCCGTCCTGCTTTAACTCTCCCTCCTCCGTGTGAGCGCCATCACCGTTCACCATGGCTGTATCTGCACTGTGACCTGCATTTAAAGAAACGTAGAGGTTCTCAGAGCCCACATCAGGAGAGACTTTTTTTTTTACACAATGTTGGAAACTGTTATTTTAATGGAAGCACAAGTTCTGTCAGCAAACATTTACTTATTTCAAGGTTCCTACACAATTTTCCAGTAAAACTTTCATACTTTTCCGGACTCAGCTTTCCAGTGCTCCCAGTATATTGTGTTCACCTTAAAATATAAATTAGAAATTTTCACGATGAATTTATGGCAAATATTTCCAAAGCGGGCAGGTTTTAAACAAGTAATCTGCAAAAGCAAGAAAATAGAAGAGAAAAGACCCAAGGAGAGAGAAAAGAAGGTCACAAGGAAGGAGTGTAGGTAGGACACAAGGAAAGAAGGAAGGAGGACAATAGGAAGGAGACAATGAAGTAAAGATGGAAGGACTCCAGGGAGGAAGAAAGGAACAACACAAGAGATGGAGGTAGGAGGTAGGGAACAAGGAAGGAAGGACAGAGGACAGAGTAAGGAAAGCAAGGTAGATATGATGAACTGAAAGAAAAGGACACAATGAAGGAAGGAAAGTTATAAGAGCAAGTCCTATAAGAAAGGACAAAGGAGTATGGATGGATGGACGGAATAAAGGACACAAAGAAGGAAGGACAAATTTTAGACACTGGGATCAAGAATAAAGTATGGTAACACAAATGTTTTTCCATACTTTAATTTACTTTTTTCCATACGTGGAAAACAGTGAAATCAAATTCCAAACTTTCCGCAGCTGTGTAGGAACCCTGTTATTCACACAAAGTTATTCCTGCTCTTGCATGGCAAACTCCATCACTCTTTTATATCCTTTTCTTTTCTTGCACTTGCTTCAGATGGAAATTTCTCATCTCCCAACCGTCTATTTGTTTTCTTTTTAAACTTAAGTAACGTAGCGCTGTCATTATGCTGGTCCGGGACAGAGAGGACACCATCCTGGCTCACAAACTGTTTGGCTCTGGACAATCTCACGGTTACCCTTATAAAAAATTGTTTAAGGGCCAACAAAGGAGAGAAACGCAGCACAGCTTCAATATTTTACCTCTGGGCTGTCACAGTAAAACAAATTAGATAGTCATTTCACTTTTAATCATCGACCGCAACATTGTCACCACAAAAGCGCAGAATCTGCAAATGATTGTATCAGAACCTCAATAATAAGTAACCAGATCATCTAGAAACAGCATTTGCAGCTGCAGCCTGTTGAGACAAACATTGTTAGCAGTTCAGCCAAAAGACCTTGAAAACAAAAGGTGTCAGAATTTAAATCAGCTGAAACATTTTGTTAAACATCTGAGCTCAAGATGTTGTTTGTTGTATATGCACAAACTGCAGTTTTCCCTCTCGAGTCAGGACCAAATGAAAAATACCAAGCATAAACATGAGACATTAATTCAAATGAAGATCAGTCCAACTATTTGTCTCTCAGACAACTATTTTCCCCCACAGGGACCAACTGCTGCCAGTAAACACGTCCTTGCTCGTTGCGGAGTTCAACAGTGTCAGGGTTACTGAAGACAGAAAGGAGGGGGGCTTCATAGCTGGACGGTGACCCTGGTTGGCTATGAATGCACTGAAAAGGTGGAGGAAGCCATGCTCTGAATAACAAGCACAACAGCTTGAGAGAGGTCACACCAGTTGATACATTAGAAGCAACTGAGGGCTTAGTGTCTATTGTAACAGTGTAGCTTGATCCGTTTTCATGTGTTTAATGTCTTATCAGAGCGGAAAATAATCTCCTCGACTGAAATACAATGTATATAATTATAAGAAATCCACAAAAATATAGTTTGTGAGCTTTAGCCAAGTGAATTTAACCCTAACATCAAAAAATCTACACAATGAATATCATCCTCCAGCTCTGTGCTCAGGTGTTCCTCAGGGATGAGTGCTCAGCCCAATGCTTTTCTACCTCAATACAAGAGAGAACAAGGAGCATACAGTCGGTTCTTTTATACCATCAGATAAATGCTAAGCTTACCACCCAAACCGCAGTCGACTTTGTCTGCAATCTATTCTAACTACATCTATCACCGTCTGATCCCACCAAGGATAATTTAATTAGCTTAAAAACGTCTAGATTAGGCACATCTCCATGTCATCAGTTGTCAAAGAATACTCTGTCGACATTGAAAAGATTGTTTAATTCATTCTCAAAATTTCATAATTTGAACACTCAACATATCTATCTATATATATCTAAAATGTATACTTTTCTTGACACAATGAGGATGTTATACGGCACATTCCTCTTTCCACGTATGTTTTCACTTTTAATAGCTATCACCATTTCTTTCTGTTGTACAATGTAGGCTTCGAGTCTAATAAATGTTAACGGTGTCAACAAAAAAAGAAAAGTAGCTTGAGCTTCTTCAGATGTGACCTGCTGCTGTGTTTTTGTTCAGGTCATCTTGGATGGTGGATCTTTGGGTTCTCAGTTGTCAGTAAAACGAGACCAACATGATTCTGAATCTGAAATCTGTTTGTTTTTCATAAACATTATATAATTCTTTAGTAAAACCTAATATTTCACATTTAATATATGTGATCTGACTTTTAATACACTCAATGCCTGAAGACTGGTTTGCTGAAAGAAAGAAAAATGTAATTAACATGTAAAAACATATTTGTGTCTTATAGGAAATATAGCATATGGTGTTTTTCTTTTGTCAGCAGTAGTAGCAGCATTTACCATAACAAAAGGCAACAATGTCTGCAATTGAGGACAAAATCTAAAAGACTAATTGCTTTAAAGCTGCGTCCATCAAGCTTCAAACTGGTGGAATAAAGTTGTTTATTAATACATGTGGAAAACAAGCCTAAATGTGCCAAAAAAGCTAAAGCCTCATGTTTACTTTTAATTTAAGGGACAGGATCCAGTGTCTTTTCTGAAGAGATGTCTGCGTATTCCTTTGTGACACAGATCCAGAACATCATAGAACATCATAATTACACAGATTTAAACAGTGATTATAAACCATACCTCAAAATAGCACTCATTCTAGAGGCTAAAGAGGCTCCCTGGACCAAACGTAATGAGCTGTCAGGCAAACACTGACCAGATCTCATAGACATAAACTGTTTGAGGCTGAGGAAGGGGTCTCCTCAGGTCAGGATAAGAAATTCATGAACCAGAGATTTAAATTAGACACAATTTCACATTGCAACAAGCAGAGCCTCGCATTTCCTCTAAAAAAACTAAGACTAAGAGTAAATTCACTCTTGGTTCATTCTGATCCACAGCAATGGTTCCCTTGACTTTAGGACCATGGCTGCAGCCAGAGCTAAATTAACCAGCCTGACAACCCTGAAAACAAAAACAGCACACAAGGCCTCTCTGTAATCTGGTTTACTGGACCACAGTTGCAGGGCTCCTAAACATTTTCGATCTACAACATGTCAATACTTGTTCCATACCCAGACTTCAACTTCAGTACCCTCCTAAACATTTTAATACAAAATGTTTAACCTGGAAATGTTCATGCTGTAGTGAGGATTCATTATCTGCATGTGGCAACAATCATGAAATAACGCTGACGATGGAGTCTGATTTGGTAGTGATGTAATGGGTTATTTCACTGCTTTTTGGGCATCTACTTATCATGCGTTTTTATAGCTCTCTGTACCATGCCGATTATGCTTGGTTTAGGATACATGGATTTGTCATTTAAATGCAAATCTATGGAAAAGCGCAATCAATTTCAAGTAATTAAGATTTTTATATTTTATAAAACTGGAAATGAGTGGCAATGTCTGTAAACTCAAACACTTTTCCATATTTAAAGGCACTGAGAAAACGATGAAAGCAAATCCCATCCTTTTAAAGACGGTGTAGGAGGCCTGTAGGTGGATAGACTGATTGCAGACACAATTTTCTACATGAATATGTTAAAAAATCACGTTCATAATTTATGAATGATTAATTCCAAAGTATTAAAACGAGGACCTTTCCAACTAAACTGGGTCACAAAATAATAAAAAGCAGGTACAAGGCATGGGTTGGATCATTGTATAAATCAGCTCGTTATACTCATATTGTATAACAATATTGTCCAAAACTACTTCTTAAATTTAACAAGTGCTTCTTCTAGCTTTTGCTTAACTCTATATGAAAATAAATAAAAATGTTAAAGATACTATTAGGCTTTGATAATTAATATGTTATATCATTGTAGCAGCAGTTGTGATGATTGTTGCCTTTATGGTTATCAGATCCCAGCGTGAAACCCTGGTATTCTTACTCAAGATTGAAATGAAAAGGCAATACCACGCCATGCCCAGGAAGTATGGATCAATTTGCACTGATCAATAGTGCCAATGGGGTCGGTGATTCTTGGATTAACCAGGCTGCTCTTCAACTCACGAGAGCGTTAGGCTCTTTGAAGCCCCCCACTGAGAGGCTGCTCCTGTTACAACTCTTCTCTGACACACGTTCAGGCCATCAAATCTCATTACAGTCTCATGCAAACCAATACAGTCTGATAGCAGACTGAAGAAACATTTGTTCACAAATACAATGTGACTTAACTGGAGTTAATGTTTTGTTGCTAATTAGAAAGAACAAGACATACATTAAAAGGAAATCAAAAGAAATATGAAGGAAACTTCATTAATGCAAGTGTTGTCTTAATCCTGATCAATTAATTTCATTTTCCTTATGATTAATCTGCTCCTCAATGACATGGCAACTCAGTCCTAAAACCCCAGTTAAAATAAAACCAACACATTTCTTGATCCCCTCAATGCAGCAGCAGCTGAGTCCCTGCCCTGACAGCCAGGCACAGAGACAATTCAATGTCCTCTCCACATGTTGAACCACAAGCTGCAGTGTGTCCTGAGGCTCTGCAGCTTTTAAACTCCAGCGTCTGACCTGACGGAGCTCACGTCAGTTTCATCTGCCTTCGCTGACAGCGCGCAGTCGGCACAACAACTTTTATCCTCCACCTCACTCACCTTTTTACGCGACTGTTGGTGTGTTTTTAGCGTAACCTTTCCTCCTCTCGGCGCATCATGACTTCTGTTACGGCGAGCTTCCGCTTCCAGGGGTTGTGCCGTAAAGCGTGCCGGCACAGCGGCGCTGAAGTTGGTGTCCGATTCGGTGCTTAATTAAAGGGCTATTACACTGCTTTTAAGGACCCTGGGGGACCTTTAATCAGCTCTGGTTTAAAAGTTAAATTAGAAAGGTCAAACCTGGGCACAATTACTCTGCGCTGCATCCAGATTATTTAAAACACATTTTATAATTTGTAAAACCTTTATTACAAATGTAAAACACTAAAAAGGACCATCTATGTGCAATAGCTCACTAAAAACCAATTTTTTCAAACAAAATAAAAGGAGTTACAAATAAACTGTTTTGTAGAGTACGAATTTGGTGTAAAATCATTTAGTCCAGCTTTGACTTGTGGCTGTAAACCTGCTGTTTACAAGAAGGGGCCTGTCTAAAATGCAAAAGAAAGCCTTTTTTTTACAATTTGGCAAATAAACAGTGAAGAACTATCCAGGGGCATTTATTGTAGTCTAAATACCAACATTAAAAACCATTTTGCCACACGTGCAAAAATTGTCAAGATAAATGTACTCTTGGGCACACAATCAGAATTTAAAAATAACAAATTCGCTGTATACTTGTGCTCCTACTTACTATAAAAAATTACTGAAAGTTTGTGGTCCTACTTCTAAAATTTAAGTGAAAGGCAAATATCTGGTCAGTTAGTACATAAATGGTCAAGTTAATAGTATTAGTTGGCTTAAAAACACAAATATCTTTTTAAATAAACAAATATATTTTGTGTCACATTTTCCATTTTAAAGGAGATTTTAAAGTTTCAAAGATCCATTTTTGAATTGCTAATGGGGGAGGCTGCCCCCTTTGGACATCCCTGGTCTAAATCCTTAAAACAAATAATGAAATCACACGTTTTGCGCATATAAACAGAATGAAGTACCACGAAATTGGAAACAATACTTTAAATAAACCTTAAGCAGTGCGCACAAACCCAGTCCAAGTTTGCCCCAAGTCATTCAGACCTTAAAGTAGAGCTGCTTGAAGATTGCCCAGAATCCTAAAAAAGAGTGGAATAGCCCTTTACTGGAGTGCCGAATCGTGTACCAACTTCAGTGTTACCCTTGTGCATACATATGCATCATAATTCTAAAAATATTCATGTAGTTTTGCAAATAGTTACAGTAAACAAAGTTTAGACCATCATTAGTAACACTTTTAATTGCGCTTCACGTGAGAAGGGTGTTTTTACGGCAAAGGCGCTTTTTGCGACCCAACACCGATCAGAGCGTTGCTGCTAGCCGCCGAGCGGCTCACAGTAGAAAACCCGACTTTAAACAACGGAGGAGCACACCTGACAGTTACACTACCACACACACACACAGGCCCTTTAGCGCAAAACTCAGCGTGTGTCCGAGCCGTCTCCGTGTGTCTGTGAGCAGAGAGAGGCTCCAGTGAAGGTGACCTTCAGTCGGCTCCTCTGACACGCTGTTACCGAACATGTGCGTCAGGGCGAGCTGGCTCACGCAGTCATGTGCTGCGCTATCGAGTCAAGCTTGAACACAGATATCCGGCTCTTCAGCGCGAGTTTTCAGGCTTTCAGGCCCTGAAAAGACTCGGACAGAGCAACAGGAGCGGTGGTTAGGTGCATGCTAGCTGGTTAGCCAGGGAAGCTAACTGTGTGGAGCTTGGAGCTGCTTGGGTTAACATGGTTTAATGGAAGTGTCCGGCTAAAGTGCATGACAATTACTACGATAAACTGCAGTATAACTGTGCTCTGTGTGAGAACTTGATAGAAACTTTGTATTTTTGATGCAAGACACTACAAACTAGCGATTTAGGTCAGGAGATGTCAGAAAAGTGCCCTGGCCTAAGGCAGAAAACATATATAATAATAATAATAAACTATAGCATATGTATGCACAGGGTTATAAAATACTACACAAGACCAACATTTTCAAATACTTTCATGCAGGAGTTTAGGTATCAATAAGATAGTGAGATACTTCTCATTCAGGGTGAGGGAGCAGCATGTTTACTTTTTACTCTAAACCTCCATACTTTAAGGTGTGCAATATGAACTGAATCAAAGGAATTTAAAGACCATATTGATGCATGCAAATGTGATTAAAGACAGTCAGGGAGGCATTCAGTATTTCACCGGTTCGGAGGACACCGTGTTGTTGCTGCATCCCTGATGACCTCAGTCGGTCTGCAGCAGGACTCACCACAGCCACATGACTCCTTCACGCTGCTCTTACTGGTCCCTGTACCCTCCTGGGCTCCGTCCCCAGCTCCATCCCGCTGAAGATCGACCGGATTACAGTCAGGCACTGACGCCGGGATGTCATCTGTCTTGCTCACCATGGTCGGCAGTCAGTGTGTGGCTCCAGAAACGCCCCCTGCAGCTCTCAGCAGTGTGCGGCTCGTCTTATCGTAGGGGTAGAAAACAAGAATCAGAACCGGTCTGCTTCTGAGGATCACACAGGGTCGGGAGGCTACATGCGACTTACAAAAACAAGGCTACAGAGGAAGGACAGAGCTGTACATGGTGGTGGTGCTGAACACACGTGGTTTCCCTCTCTCCTCCTCTTGACCTCTTTGCCTTTGCGTGGATAATCTCCACCTACTGAACGTGGCGCTACGGAAAGCCACATGCGACAAATCATCCTGAGCAGAAGCAGACGCAAAGATGTGAAAAGGAGGATTTTGAAATAAAAGTCACGACGAGAACTTGCTGTTTTTAACAGAAAGTGTCGACAGAGCACTGTCATTATTTACAGTAGAGTAATGTTAGTTTAACTGAAATATCCACAAAACTCTCTTGATAATGGCGAGGGCTGAGAATTAGGAACATTTACAGAACCTAATTAGTAAAGTATGTGGGTAAGTATGTGGGATTGAAAGTACAGTAATTAAAATAAACATTTTACTGGAACATCCTCAAGGATAACATAAAAAAATCAGCAGCTATATGCACATTTAAGTAAATATACACCACCCCTTAAACAGATAATAATAATAATAGATTTATACATTTGTTTTCAAACATCTGTAAGTATTTTGTCTCATCCAGATCTTCATAAAATGTTCTTTTTTCCTGGTTTTAGTCATCTGTACATTTATTTGTTTAGTTAATAAACATACTTAATACTAAGAATTAACCTAAATTTAACAACGTTTTATTCCTCATTAGTTTAAATATATGTGTCAAAATGATTATGAAATTATTTATATTCATCTCTTAGAAGTTTTTTCTCCTCTCACATGTAAATTCCAGATGATACTTTTCTTTTCCCTCTTTGAGTTTCCCTGTTTGCCTTAAGCACACGATCATAATGTGACATTCAGCTCAACATTTGGCACCAGCCGGATGTAAAAGGTTTAACCCTAAATTCAAGTCTGAAATTGTGTCATGTAACAATAAATATATGTGTTAAGGAATAATTTTATGCGAAGTTGAAACCAGATATTTACATACACTATGAAAAGACATATAACCTTTTACTCCTCACTGTCTCATATTTATTCTAACTAAAGTTTCCCTGTTTTAGGTCACTTATGGTTATCAAAGTTATTTGTATTTAATAATGCCAGGATAATAATCCAGAAACTTTTTTAGATATTTTTTATTGTTTAAACTCAGAAGTTTCCATACATTTTTAACTTTAAACTGTATAAACTGTAAAACTACTGCCAGTTTTGACTTGGGTCAAATGTTTTGGGTGTCCTTCCACGATCTTCTCAAAATACTTTGCTGAAATTTTGGCCCATTCCTCCAGACAGAACCGCTGTAACTAAGTCAGATTTGCAAACTGTAATATGCCATTTTATTTTGCTTTTAGATGGCTGAAATGGCTTCTTCCTTGCTGAGTGGCCTTTCATCCCATGTTGTTAGGAGACTCGTCTGACTGGGGATGATGACACTTGGTTGCCATCTTCAGCCAGCATCTTCACAAGGTCTTTTGCTTTTCTTCTGGGGTTGGTTCACACACTTTGCACTGAAACAGGTTCCTCTCGGACTGAGAACCCATCCCCTTCCTGAACAGTATGAAGGCTGTACATGCTTTTTATACTTGATGAACATGGCACCTTCAGGCATCCTGAAATTGTACCAGAATGAATGAACCAGATCTGTGAAGGACCCCTAATCTCTTCCTGCTATCTTGTCTGATTTCCTTTGATTTTCCCATAAGTTCACACAATGAACACTTTGAGGTGTTGCCTCCATTTGACTTGTGAATTAACCCACCAGAAGCTTACAAAGTTAAGAAATCTTAACTGCATAGTGACGCTAGTGTAGGTAACCTTCATTGCTTCTAGGAAGCAATAAAATCAATCTTACAAAAAAAGTTTTTTTTTCATTATTCTGGAATTTAAGAAAACATTTTACTGAATGTCAGAAGGTGAGAAAAAAATGGTTATGTGTTTTTTTACACAAAAAATCTGCTTTCATCTGCACGTTCTTTCTAGGAGGCCCTCTTTCTTGGACCAGTGGGCTCAGGTTTTATTGTTTAATGTGTTATTCAATTGCTTGACAGCAGGCTTTCAGGTTTATTTTCAGCAACAACAACAAAGTAATCGGCACACTCAACCGTCTTCCATTTATTCCATTTTCTCGTACAGTTTCACTGTAGGGTGCCGACACAGTATATACGGTAATCAATCAGTATCTCATGCTCAGCCACAGGCCAAACCAGTACAAGGATCTAAAGGGACACCTTTCTATATTTTATGTCCCAGCATTATTGCTAGAAAGAAACAAGAGCACATGTCCACGGAGAGGCTTGATGTAGCCAAATACAGTCCAGTGAAACATTTTTTATGATCCAAAATCAACTTGAGACCTAAACAGTGAGAACAGATAGGGTTCTTTTCTGTATAATGAAGAGAGAGTAAATTAAATGTTTTTTATACTTCTGTCATGTGAGATTTATGGTGGTATGTTGTAAAAAGTGGAAACAACTTAATACAGGCTGCAAACAGTCGCTGCAGCTGAAATATTAAAGGAAAAAATGATAAGTGTTAAGGCGATTAAGATTAGTTAGAGCCAAATGTAGATCATCTACTGTAAAATGTGGATGAAGGGTGATGCAGTAAGGAAGTCTAACAGTCTAAAGTCCAGAATTCCTACTTTCAGTGCAATAGATTAACAACCAGAGGGTGACTGAAAATACTTCATAAAATAAGTCATTTTAACTAAGACAGTTCATAAGAGACATAATAATCAATCTGTTTGCTAAGTGAGAAAAAAATCTGTCAAGACAAATAATATGAAGCAAACACAGAAGGTTAGATTATTACAAAATATAAAGGTAATGCCTCTTTAGTTTTTTTNAGCAAGGATGGGGATGGGGATCTGTGGGAGCCAAACCTGAAACACTGTCATGATGGCAGCTGGAAACGTGTCAAAGTTGGTGGGAGTGTAATCTTCAAAGATGAACCTAGAGGGAAAGCAGATAGAGAGGCAGGGTCAGATATGACCAAGGAGGAAAAACAGGAGGAGGAAGGAGAAGAGGAGGAGGAGGATGCAGAGAGCTATTTTCATCCGGACATAGCGCTTCTTCATTTTCATGTTCTTCCTTCAAAGAAGCCATTGAGGAAACTGCTGTTGCATTTCTAAGCTGGTAAATACTGCTTCTGAACTCCCGCATGATCGGAAGTGTAGGTTAAAACAAACTGAAAAATGGAAACTAGTTTTATAAAAACTCACAATAAAGGATGTCAATACAAACCTTCCTCCAAAGAGCTGCATTCCAAGCAGTGCAAACACCACAGTGAAGAGAAAGAGAAGGAAAAGCAGGCTGATGATGGACTTCATGGAGCTCATCAGTGAAACAACCAGGTTCCTGAGAGAAGCCCAGTACCTGGCAAGAAAAATAAATATTAGAAACATCAATTTCTCTAAAACCAGGGTTTCTATAACATCTTACAAAGTCATAAGAGGTTTTAGGTCCCACAATCTTAATTTTAGGTGTTCAAAAGCACTTTTTTGAACTAGGTCTTAAATTACATAACATTAACATGTTTTTTTTTTTCATGTTTTTAAGGCTGACAAACTCACTTGGTGATTTTGAATATTCTCAGAAGTCTCAGCGCCCTCAGCACACTGATGCCAAATGACATACCAGGCCTAAAGAAGCCCCAGACCACCTCAAAGATGCTGCCGATAATGACCTGCAAAACAAGTCACATATAAAGACCAAAAAAAATGGCCGTTGTTAAGGAAAATTTAGGTATGGGTGGGATATGTTTAGATCTTACCAGCTCAAGCAGAAAACTTGTAGTGATAATGTAAGTTTGCAGGTTGGCCTTTTTTGGTTTGAGTTATTATTGAGTTATAGTCTAAAAGAGCATGCAATTGTTTATTCCAAGTAATTTATCAAACTTATAATGCCAAGTGCGTGCCCTAAATCCTTAATTGTTAAGCATGAAAATTAAACTTTTTTCTATATTTTGCTTTTGTTTTTCTACAGTTACATGGAGTCAGAATAAAGGATGAAGAATCTCACCCCACAGTCAAAGCAGTTGAAAGATGAATGGAAGTAGAGCCGGAAACCCAGACCGTACATTTTCAAAAACATCTCAGCAAGAAACAGCCCCAGGAACACAAACTCTGCATAGTCTGCAGATCAGAAGAAAACCAGAGCCAGTCGTGTCAAAAAGTACAATGAGGCAGCATAAAACAGCTACATCATTACACATGACCTAATCTTTTTTCTGTTAGGTGTTAGTTAAAAGAAAAACCCTGTCAGCTGTTCATGAGCGAAACACACAGAGGATGATGGTCAGCCAGTCTGGCTGGTCATGGTGCACGATGGCTACGCAGATGGTGTTGAGAGCCACCAGACTGAGGACCATCAAGTAGAAAGTGTCCGTCTTCACCATGCGGCGGATGGAGATGCGCAACATGCGCTCTTTACGTCGCAGGTAGGCAGCTGGGCCACGACGGCCGCTGCGAAAGTTCATTCTTGATCTTGACATGCCTAAATGGGTGAAAAAAAGCAAACATCAGTGGAGGGAGTAAAAAGTATTTAATACCAATTTGTGCTCGAAATTAAAGGGATAGTTGTCTTTAGGGAAAATGCAGAATACAGAACCCGCCACAATTACTGACAACCCTGGTGGAAACGTTTGAAATGCCTTAAAATGAGTTCCTCCTATTGAGAGCATAATCTTAGTATGAAAAATTCACACCAGTTCTCGAAATGTTATCTGTAGATTTTCTACCCTCCATTTCCACTCTGCTCACATCCTGTGGTCGCAAGATAAACTTGGGTGTTTATCTAGTCTTGTTTGTCACAGTTCCTTTCTAATTGAATGGCATGTTTTCTTTTCTTTCCCATTTTGAAGAATGGCTAATAGAAATGGGCCTCTGTGTATTTACAGCCCAATAAAATATAAAGTCATGGGTTACTAATTAAAAGGGTTAAGTTAAGTTAAAAAGAAATGAGAAATGTCCTTGACTTACTGGCGGTGGACATGTCTGTGTACTTGTCACTTCCTGGTGCGCCTCTCCGTGCACCCGTCTTTTTACTCGCTCTTTTCAGCACTGAAAAAAATGCAAAATGGAGGAAATGAATTTAGACCCCCCTGTGAAACACTAAGTTTTAAATAAGACAAAGAAATGTTAACAGTTGCTCAATGTGGGTTTAATTTCTAATCAGATGTATGAATTTACAAGTTCCACATTTTTCTATCGCTAAAGTTTGGTGAAGTACTGTATATTTAAAGCACTGTACAATATTTATCTGTGATATTTATCACAAGTCATAATTATATTGCTTCTATGATTAAATGCATATAATTGAAATAAATAAATTGTGTTATGTTGCTAGTATTGCATTTTTGTTACCACCACAACAATTAATAAATCTGTGACATTATTCCCAGACTTGTGGGGCAAATTAAATGCACAATTATTAAGTTTGAATTGTAACAGACATTAAGTCTGTAATAATGTTTTTAAATCAACTTTAAAATTCACTTAAAATAAGACATTCATATAAAAAGGGTGGTTTTCCAACATTTCAGTAACTTACCATCTAATGGGGATCTGCCTGAATTTTTATTTTCCTCTGCAAGCATGACTTCCTCTGTAATACAATAAAGCTGGATGTTACACACAAAGCAACAATTCAAACCTTAAGAAGTAGAGCTGTACAGTTCTCAGGGTTGAATAGTTTAGGATGTCTGCAAACATTCGCAGGAACTGATGTAAGCTCTACCCTTAGAGGCCGGTCTGACCTTCTCTGAAGACTGATTTCTCAGTCTCTCTTATGTTCTATTTCTCTTTTCTTCTCCTTCTTCCCACACTCTCCCACATTTGTGCACACATAACTATGCACAGCGTCTACATTGTGCACACGCTCGGGCATGTAAACAGTGAGATGCCCGTGCACATACGTACATGAACACAAATTTAAGTCAGTGAGTCAGTATCACCTTTTTCTCACCCTCTGCTTGCGTGGGAGACAAGCAATGTAGAATGCCATTACAGCACTGCATGTTTGTGCTCCTCAACTCTGCTACTCTGAAGATCAAAAACCCTGGCAGAGAAGTCATTTTCCAAAACAGGGTAAGGCTTGGGTACTTCATGCAGCTTTGAGTAAGGTTTAAAGCCAAAGATGCATTTCATGTTATTAATTTATGGCAATACTACAAGATGTATATTTACCTTTTTAGCAACAAGACCAAAATGACTTATTTAACATAATAAAAGCAGCTTAATCTGTTCTGCCTAAATATTATAGTTTTCAGTGGAATTCAGTTAAACACTTTGACCCACCTGGATCTTACTGGTTAACGCAATACCCTTTCAATAGCAGATGAACCTGTCCTAGTGCTTCTGTGTTTGGCTGTGTTCCTTTTCAGGGCGGAGTTATTGATGGAGCTATAGTTGACATTATCCTTATGTACTTCTTTAGTTTTCCATGACGCAGATATTGCTACCCCTGACTTTGTTAGTCTTTGTTTTTCTTTAAATAGAAAGTACTCCTGACCCAATAATTCTACTGTAGCTGTTTTTCTCTCCAGGACAAAGCAAAAAATATAGTTTTTGCTGCCCTCAATGATGTGTACTCTCCCTTTGGTCTTTCCTATAGAAGGTACACCTGACCCAGTGCATCTGTGTTTGGCTGTGCCTCTTTCCATGAGGTAAGCAACAGAGCTATTGCTGCCATTAATTTTGAAAGCTGTCTTTGTTTTTTTCCTATGTATTTCCTATAGAAGGGACACCAGGCCCAGTGATTGTATGTTTAGTTGTGTCTCCTTTCCCTGATGGTTTAATTGTTCTTTTCCATAAAAAGTCTAGTGCTTCTTTGTTTGTTCTATTTGTCCCTTCTGTCCTTTCAAGCAGGCAGAAGGCTCACACCAAGCCTTGTTCTGCTGGGGGTCTCTTCCTGTTTAACCACAGGCTTGCTTAGTAGGGATTGCTGCAAATTCAACAACTTGATGCAGTCACCTGGGCTTGCTTAAATATATAACGTTTTATCTATCTATGGCGTTTTATGATCAACTGAATTTTACCCTGCTATAATTTGCAGTCCACTGGACTTTAATTTTATCTGAATCTGACTATATGATTAGACTTTATTGGAATAAGTTGGATTTATCTGAATTCAATTTGGACCAAATTGGATTCTAGTTGGGTAAGAACTGAACATGCTTGTCTTGTAAAGTGCATTAAGTTTCTATTTGTTGTGAATTATTATTAAATTATTATTTTATTTTAGTGCGAAGTTCTTTGGTAACTCTATTGTGTGTAATAGTGCTATAATAATAAAGACTGATTGATTGATGAACAGCAGAACTAAACTGAGTTACTAAATTAAGTGTTGCGGCAAAATCTTTTATTTAATGGGGGGAAAGGCTGTGCTATTTTTGCACTAACATTGTTCAAAAAACTATATTCTAACTTACTACTGTATAGGAAAATCTAATTAGGTAATAATTCTATTACCCAGTACTACCATATGGTAAGATGCAAAGTTTTTCTGCGTCCCAGTACCTGCCCTGTCTATCCAGGCTCGGTAGCCATTCAGTTCTCTTTCCACCTGCTGCTGACGACGTAACTTCATAAAGGCTCTCCTGTTCTCCACCCTCTCCCTTTCCTTGGCAAATTCTCTGAGGAAACAGGAAACAACTGTCTTACTCAACAATACTAACACCATGAGAATATTTCTTTGCAAACATAGGAAGAAGCCGACTCACCCTGACAGAACTCCCAGCACTAGATTCAAGACAAAGAATGAGCCAATAATGATGAGAGGAATGAAGTACATCCAGTTCCATGTTGGACCCAGAGCATCATTGGTCTGCAATGTCCGTAATGGTAAAATTATTAAAAAGTTCACTGTACTCAGTCTGATGTATTGTGGCCTATTATTTGACCTGTCTGCTTGGACTCACGTTGTACAGCACGGCTGTCCAACCCTCCATGGTAATGCACTGGAAGACAGTGAGAACAGCAAACAGGATGTTGTCAAACTGCGTGATTCCATCATTGGGCCCGATCCAGGTGTCGTTGCAGTCGTACTTTTCCGGACACTTCCTTATCCCGCATGCAAATGCCAACTCTGATGAGTCAACAGTCTCATTATCTAAAAATAAAAATAAGGCACAGCTATTGAGTATGTGAAATTGAGATGCATTTATAATGCATGCAGTAACACTAGCACTAATATGATAAATTTTCAATAAAATTATAAAACATAATAAAACTGAACTCAAATGTTAAATACACAGATGGGCAATAAAGCTCAGATATAGGGGTTAAACTGAGAAAACTCCAAACCAGACAGGTTGTCCAACATAAATTAGCTTTTCTGAAACAGTTTGATAGGAACTTTTGCAAAAATGTCAAATCAGTTCACTGAAAGTTAAGCAGGTGTTTTATACAAACCGGTGGTTTGTATAAAACACCAAAAAAAGCCTATCAGTACAATATTATTATACAGCTGTTGTAATTATAGATTATTGATTAATTGAATATTTATCAAGAATTATAATTAAAATCATAATCCGATAAAATTAACTCCTTAACCAAAATCCTTGTTTATGAATTGAAACCAGAACTGTCCTCTGGTGTTGTAATTATGGCTCAAGGCCTCTGATAATTACAATTATTAAATGTCACTGTTTAATCAATCGTTTCTGCCGAAATGTGGGGAACTTTGCCTTATTTTGACTGACAAATCACTCTTGCACAAAATAAACACAAAACGCCTTCTCATTATCTACGTGAAAATTTATTAAATCAATCAGCCTGATACAATCAACTCCCCGATTCAATAACCTTCACCTACTCAAACATGCAAAGTTCTACACAAAAGGGTAAAATATCTAACTAACAAAATAAAGCAAAACAGCAGTGTGTGTGTGTATTGAATCAACCAGCAGTTATGGCAAAAGTGGTAATATGACAAAGGAATGTGGTGTTGAACGAAGTTTGAAAACAGCCCGCCAGATAGCGTGGCCCAGCGGGACACGGGCTGTCATAAAACTCCCAAAGCAAAGTTGTAAACTCAGCTTAGACAAAGAGTCATAAACCTTTTGGCGGCAAGTTAGCAAGCAGTAAAGTTGGAACAAAGAAAATGGTGAATTTCACCATGAGGTTACTGTCGTAATCCAGTATTACCGGCGCTCCGGTGTTCGCTCGGTAAAGACACAACTTGTGAGACGCGGCGGCCTCAGCATTTAATACAATGTTGCATGCAAATACAATTTCATAACATCAGAATATAAGTTGCGATTTTGATCGCACTAAAAATCCTATCTCTCTCTACCTTGTCCAGACTACTTCTAATAAAGAAATCAAAGAAAATAATAAAAGATGGGTATTACTTTGTGGAGCAATTCTTCAGGGCTGCCCGCGTGAGGGGGAGAGGAGGAGGGGGAAAGTTGGAAGTTAACGTGCGTCCACGGTTAACTTCGGGAAGAGCGGTCAATCTTCGTCCTTTGGCCTCCTTGGCGAAAGGGAAAAATATGATCTGACTGTCAGCAGTCGACTAGAACAAAAAAACAAGGTGGCGATCCGTCTCCTTGAAACTCCGTGGTTTTTTTGGTTGCGTGTTAAACTAACACCTTCGATCGGTAAAGCTGAAATTTCTGGCCTTCTTATTCTAGGAATTTCTGTCATGAACGTTCTTTTCGTTGGCCAACGAAGGAGAATAAATGAAGACTCCACGTGGGGCCTCTTCTTCTCCAGAGGATGCTTCAGTTGCGTGGTAACCATGTCGAGGTCTCCAGCTGAAGGCAAGGTTTAAAGCGTCCGCCTTCCATATATAACCTCTTGTGACGTCAGACTTGGGACGTCCCCGTCCCACCAGCCGCAGTGCCCACTGGGATTTGTAGTGGTGGACAATACTGGATACAAAATGCCTGATGATGTCGGAAGGCTTGGCGGTGTCCAGCAATGTGTAAATGGACCAATATTCAGCAAACAAGTGGTCCAACACAGCTCACTTGCTTAAAGGCTCCAGCTGTCTGTTTCACGTGTTGGTGGTGAAAAATGTTAACACATAAGATCAGAATTTAATTAATTTCCCTTTGGGATTAATAAAATATTTTTTGAATTGAATTGAATTGAATTGAATTGAATTGATTGAATTTAATTGAACTGAATGTGTGTTGTTGTTTACTGTGCATCCATGAGAGACAAAGAAGACTAGTTTTAAACTCAGGACATTTTTATCTAGACACAGTTGCAATTAATATTTTGTAGTGCTCCTCCACTGAAATCAATTTTTGTTTTTTCACGTTCAGAGTGCAGAGAGACCCAAGGTCTCAGCTAACATGTGTATGTAGATTTAGCTCAGTCCGGATTGTTGCATAGTGAGCCAATGGGCATCTTGCACGGTACCCATTCTGGTTCACTAATTACGATATCAGAACTGGGGCAGTAAGGCACTCTATGTAGGTCGTAACTGGTTATCAAAGGGGTATTAGGAAGATCCGCTCCTGGACAACACATCCAGGATCCACATGGGTCAAGTTTGGGTTTTCTTGTATCAAACCTATGAAACCGAATACCATGGGCCTAATATGCAATATGGTCTAGGGTCACTTTAGCCGTTTGCAAATGAATCCTATTCTGTTTACCTTTTGTTTGGAGCCTTTTCCCATTAATATTATGAGGGGAAAATTTTTCCAACCAATTTGGTTTTGAACTGAGCTTGATCAAGTTGAATTCTGACCTCACAAATCCTATATTTCCATATCCTTATATACCCTTCCTATAAATCAAAACAGAATCAAGGTAATAAAAAAACAGGTACGTGATAAACAGCTTTGTTTAAATTATCAGGATGTGCACATGCTTACAGTACCTTGTAAAAGTACCTATATCACTTGGAACTTTTTTTTTTCAAGTGAGAACCACAAAGGTTTGTGGTTGTAATGTGAGTAAATATGAAAGTTATGGGGCTTCTGTCGCCACTTGATCCCTGACCTGTCTGATGTGTTCCTTGGTCTTCCTGATGCGAAAAGTTCATAGGTACAGTATAACATGCACCTGAATTTATACTTCATGGGAAAGAATTAATATTTCATGAGAACAAATTAGTATTTCGTGTGCACGCAGATGTTTTTTTTTCCCTTGTCAGTTCCCGGGCACCATAATTTTGCCACTGACTTGTCTGCTGTATTTCTTGGTCTTCTTGATGCTTTGTTTCCTAGTTTTTCTCTGGCAAACTTCTGAGGCCTTCACAGAATAGTCGGATTTACACTGGGCTTAAATTACAAATAGTTGGACACTCTTTACTAATTAGGTGACGTCTGAAGGTTGCATTGTATTTTTATTTAGAAGAATTAGAGTAAATCGGGCTGAATTCATATGTATAACACTTTTTTGATGTTTTTTTTTCTAAAAAAAATTTTTTCTAAAACATTTTTTTTCTAAAACATTTATAATTTTTCTTGCACTACTTTGTGTGGGTCTATCACATCAAATCTCCAATAAAATACATTGAAGTTTATGTTGGTAGTATGCTAAAATGCCGAAAAGTTCAAGTGGTGTGAATATTTTTGCAAGGCACCACTTGTGTAAAATCATATTGGTTTTAATAGGGTTATTTTTTTTCTAAAATATCTGTTAAAAATCTGAACGAACAGGATCAGAACTTCTGAGGGAAAAAACTGTTAAATAAAAAGTTAGGAGGAATTAGTTTTCTTCTGAATTTCATTCGAGGTTTGTATCTAAATCCATCTCAGAGCAGGGCAATGACAGTAAATGGCACGATGTGGCGTGTGATTATAGTGTAGTTGTTGACTAATTAAGTGGTAGCTAAATCAGCCAGCATCAACTCTAATAATACCGCTGAGCTTGCTGCTACTGTAATCAATAAAGCCCTCAAACAAAGTTATTCCAACCCTCTCTTTGAGAAATTTGACTTAAACCACATGTTTACCATACTTGCTGGTAAATTAGTCCCTGTTGGTCATAAATAACACAAAATCATACCCTGTGGATATTAGTCTGTAGCTACTGGTTAGTAGAAATAGGTACACTTAAAAACAGCACGCCTGAAAAGGAGTTCAAACCAGGATTCAGCATTTTACATCCAAATCGATGGATCTCATAGTGCGTTTAAATAGCTTTTATCAACTATGATGGAACTAAAGATCGTTTCTTGTTTCTAAACACTTATTTTCACATACTTTAAAGGAGAGATTGTTTGCAGTGTATAAGGGTTTTACCAAGAATTTCGTCTGATGGCAGGCAGGTTTGATGAAGCTTTCCACTGTAGAACTCCAGGCCGATGATTGCAAACATGAGGATGGCGAAGAACAAGAGAAGGCCGATCTGAAGCAGTGGGATCATGGCCTTCATGATGGACTTCAGCACAATCTGTAAGCCTGAAAGAAGGGATTAAAAGGTGAACAAGAACTCACAAATAACAGAATAACAGATCACAGCTTTTACTCCGTTGTTCTAATTGTATTGCCTTTTTTTACAACTAGTATGTTAGAAAAGACACAATTTTAAAGAGTAAATAAAAAAAACTTTATCTTAGACTTTATCTTCATGGAAGAAGAAGCTCAAATTCTGAGGCTTCCAACATTGCAGTATCATATGAAAGGTATTATAAGGTAATTATAGGATATCTCTTAGAAGGCTGCTCATCTTAGAGTATAGAATAAAAATAATCACTGTTTATAAGAAGATACTCTAGGTGCTTTTAGACTTTTGCAGAACTTTTCGTTAACTCTTGGAAGCAGTAACCCTTTTTTCTGTGTGTGTCTCCACCACTGGAACTACAAACTATTTTTAGAACTCGTTATACATTCCTGCCTTGGAGAAGATAGTCACTCTGTGTGACAGCAATCATCTGTGAAGGGATTGTTTCAGACAGCAGATGTGTGTGGTGAACCCTTGGGAGCTCAGGGGTGATGTGAGGTATAAAGCCAAAGAGAGTCCATGTGTTTTCTACTTATATGAAAAGATGAACTTACTAAATGATGAAGAAATGTTTGACCAGAGTTTAATTGCTACATTATATACCACACTTATTTGTCTACACGTATTAATGAAGTCAAAAGGAATAAAAACAAATTTATATCGCAACTTTTTTTTACTATACCAGGGGCAGTTTTGATCAGTCTATGTACAGTCTCTTTAGACACATGCACTCTTCATAAAATGACAAACAGGCAGATACAGCATTCAGACTAAAACATAAACTCGCTGGCCACTTTATTAGGACCCTCTTTTTCTTCAAAACTTCCTTAGTTCTTTATGGCATAGATTCAACAATGTATCACATGAAAACCAAATTAAACCAATCACAGTTTCTCCTCAGATTTAACCTCTTTCATTGGTTACACAGCCAACAGTGGTGTGATCCAAGTCTGGCTGTTTAACCAGTGAGAGAGCCGTTACATCCAAGGAGCAACTGTGATTGGTTTGGTTGATTTGGTTCACTGATTTGGTTTTCAGTGTGCTCATGGACCAGAAGGGTCACGCAAAAGCTAAATGGAAAAGGGAAAGCGTTAAGATAATGCACAGGGACCAGAAGGGTCATGGAAATACTAAATGGAGATGGTAAAGTAAAAAGAAAATGTAATTGCAAAAGGACTTGAAAATGTAAGGTGAAAAGGAAATGACCTTTTTAAATGTTTGATAAGGAAAGGTATTTATAATCAGATTTATGAATTTTGTTTTTTAAATCTCCGTTTAGAAATAGGATTTGAAAATACATTTTCAAATTGCAGTATTTAATACTGGATTAATAAATACAATTTACAATTCCTCTTTAATAATTAAATTTAAAATGTACGATTACAACATGCTTTTTAAATTGGATTTCTAATTGTATCATTTAAATGTTAAATTTGAAATGGTAGTATTTCTTTTTCACTGACTGCCCTGGTCCTCCATGATAAATGGCTCAGGCTTAGGCAGCAAACAGTCAGACTGCGTTAACAGTTAACTCCGCTCTACAAATAGCCTAATGCTTGCCTACTTTTTATGGATGCAGGACAATTTACCTTGTTTTCGCAATAAAAGAAAGCTTGTAACAGCTGCTATGTCCTCAAATTAACACCTTTACATTTTTAGGGGAAGCTTTATCTGGAATATAATACTCGTACTCGTACTTGTACTTGTCGTCTTCCGCTTTATCCGGGACCGGAGCAGACTCAGCAGAGACACCCAGACGTCCCTCTCCCCAGAAACCTCCTCCAGCTCCTCCAGGGAGAGCTCAAGGCGTTCCCAGGCCAACCAAGAGACATAGTCCCTCCAGCGTGTCCTGGGCTATCCCCTGGGCCTCATCCCGGTGGGACGTGCCTGGAACACCTCCCAAAGGAAGGCGTCCAGGAGGCATCCGATATATATGCCCAAGCCACTTTAACTGGCTCCTCTCGATGTGGAGGAGCAGTGGCTCTACTCTGAGCCCCTCCCAGATGGCCGAGCTCCTCACCTTATCTCTAAGAGAGTGCCCGGCTACCCTACGGAGGAAGCTCATTTCAGCCGCTTGTATCTGGGATCTCGTTCTTTCGGTCATGACCCAAAGTTCATGGCCATGTACTGGGAGGGTAGGAACGTAGACTGACCGGTAAATCAAGAGCTTCGCTTTTGGGCTCAGCTCTCTCTTCACCACAATGGACCGGCACAGTGCCCCCATTACTGCGGCAGCCGTACCGATCCGTCTGTCGATCACCCGCTCCATTCTTCCCTCACTCATGAACAAGACCCCGAGATACTTGAACTCCTCCACTTGAGGCAGGAACTCCCCTCCAACCTGAAGAGGACAAGCCACCCTTTTCCAGTCGAGAACCATGGCCTCGGACTTGGAAGGGCTGACATTCATCCCAGCCACTTCACACTTGGTTGCGAACCGTCCCAGCGCATGCTGTAGGTCTTGGCCAGAAGGGGCCAGCAGGACTACATCATCTGCAAAAAGAAGAGACGAAATCCACTGGTCCCCAAACCAGACCCCCTCCGGCCCTTGGCTGCACCTAGAAATCCTGTCTATAAAAGTTATGAACAGGACCGGTGACAAAGTGCAGCCCTGCCAGAGTCCAACGTGCACCGGGAAGTGCCGGCAATGCGGACCAAACTCCTGCTCCACTTGTACAGAGACCGGATGGCCCCTAATAAAGGGCCCCCGATTCCATACTCCTGGAGCACATCCCACAGGGCACCATGAGGGACACAGTCGAATGCCTTCTCCAGGTCCACAAAACACATGAGAACCGGTTGGGCAAACTCCCACTAACCCTTGAGTACCCTGTAGAGGGTATAGAGCTGGTAAAGTTTTCCATGGCCGGGACGAAAACCACACTGCTCCTCCTGAAGCTGAGGTTAGACTCTCCTCTCCAATACCCTGGTGTACGCCTTACCAGGGAGGCTGAGGAGTGTGATCCCCCTCTAGTTGGAACACACCCTCCGGTCACCCTTCTTATGAAGGGGGACCACCACCCCAGTCTGCCAGTCCAGAGGCACTGTCCCTGACTGCCATGCAATGTTGAAGAGACGTGTCAACCATGACAGCCCTACAACATCCAGAGATTTGAGGTACCCAGGGCGGATCTCATCCACCCCCAAAGCCCTGCCACTTTTTAACCACCTCGGTCACTTCAGCCTGGGTGATGAAAGAGTCCAACCCCGAGTCCCCAGCCTCTGTCTCCACCAGGCAATGCGTGACGGCAGGATTGAGGAGATCCTCGAAGTACTCCTTCCACCGCCGATAATGTCCTCAGTTGAGGTCAGCAGCCTCCCACCCCCACTGTAAACAGTGTTGGCGAAGCACTGCTTCCCCCTCCTAAGGCGCCGGACAGTTTGCCAGAATCGCTTCGAGGTAGTCCTTCACCATGGCCTCACCGAACTCCTCCCAGGCCCGGGTTTTAGCCTCTGCCACAGCCCAGGAAGCGGCACACTTGGCCTCACAGTACCAGTCAGCCCCCTCAGGAGTCCCACAAACTAACCACACCCAATAGGACTCCTTCTTCAGCTTGACAGCATCCCTTACTGCCGGTGTCCACCACCGGGTTTGGGGATTGCCGCCGCGACCTTAGGGCCGCAGCTACGGGCAGCAGCATCACAATAGATGCGGAGAACACGGTCCACTCGGAGTTTATGTGTCCAACATCCCCAGGAAACTGGTCAAAGCTCTCCCGGAGGTGGGAGTTAAATACATCCCTGGCCGAGGGCTCTGCCAGACGTTCCCAGCTGACCCTCACTATGCGCTTGTGCCTGCCAAGTCTGTCTGCCTTTCTCCTCTTCCAGCAGATCCTACTCACCACCAGGTGGTGATCAGTGGACAGCTCAGCCCCTCTCTTCACCCGAGTGCACAAAATGTGCGGCCAAATGTCTGACGACACGACAACAAAGTCGATCATCGACCTCCTGCCTAGGGTGTCCTGGTGCCAAGTGCACTGATGGACATCCTTATGCTTGAACATGGTGTTCATTATGGACAATCCGTGACTAGCACAGAACTCCAATAACGAAACACCACTCGGATTCAGATCGGGGAGGCCATTCCCCCGATCACGCCTCTCCAGGTTTCACTGTTGTTTCCCACGTGGGCACTGAAGTCCCCCAGCTGAATAATGGAGTCCCCGGGAGGGGCACTATCCAGCAACACTGACAGGGACGCCAAGAAGGCCGGGTTCTCCGCACTACCACTCAGCCCATAAGCCGAAACAACAGTCAGAGACCTGTCCCCAACCCGAAGGCGCAGGGATGCGACCCTCTCATCCACTGGGGTAAACCCCAACACAAGACGGTT
Source organism: Crenichthys baileyi (assembly GCA_036173005.1). Classification (NCBI taxonomy): domain Eukaryota; kingdom Metazoa; phylum Chordata; class Actinopteri; order Cyprinodontiformes; family Goodeidae; genus Crenichthys; species Crenichthys baileyi. The sequence goes on along the minus strand of JAHHUM010002957.1, from coordinate 271,632 downwards.
GAGCTGGGGGGCAACAAGCAAAACCATCCCAGCCCGACTATTTCTAGTCAATATCTCTCGACCTCCCGCACAAGCTCAGGCTCCTTCCCCCCCAGTGAGGTGACATTCAACATCCCTACAGCCAGCCTAAGCATCCGGGGATCGGGCTGCCGAGGTCTCCACCTTCGTCTGCCGCCCAATCCTCTTTGCACCAGTCCCTCATGTTCCCCCTGCAGGTGGTGAACCCACTGGGGGATGGCCTCGCGTCTCTCCTTCAGGCTTTGCCTGGCCCCGTCCCTTGAGGAGCAACCCAGCCACCAGGCGCTTTCTGACGGGTCCCGACCCCAGGCCTTGCTCCAGGGTGGGACCCCAGCTCCGCGGTACCGGGCAACGTCACGTGGCTCAATTGTGTGGTCCTCATGAGGGTGTCTTGAACCTGTCTTGAACCGCTCTTTGTTCAATCCGTCACCTAGAGCCTGTTTGCCATGGGAGACCCTACCAGGGGCATTTAAGCCCCAGACAACATAGCCTATAGGATCATTCGAGCACCCAAACCCCTCCAGCACGTTAAGGTGGCGGTTCCATTTATTTCCTTATACTGAAAAGGAAATAAAAATATCCGTATTCCTTTTGGTGTGCGAAAGTGCACAATTTAATAAAAGGCTATTACCGTAGATGTCAATGGAATGCTCTGTGCACCATGATACAGGCAATTAGGCAGTTAAATATTTGTTTGTTTACCATACAGCAATTGACTGACTTTCTGGAAATATATTGTAAAAGGAAAAAAAATATTTTCTTAAAAATGCAGAGCTATGCAAATATCTAAATATAAACGTCATTCTATTGTTTTTATTAAGTGATTGTTCTTTTTATTTTTATCTTTATCTAATCAAGTATTCAAGAAACAGAGTTTTATTCACAAAACCATTTATTCTCAACTGTAAGTTGGGACCCAAAAGTGGGTCTCAGACCAGTTTTAAGTGGGTCACAGGCCTTTGCCCTCGGAAAAACATGCTAGAGGGAAAAAATACAATCAATATTAGTGGAGTTTTACACACCTAAACAGTAGGAGATGATAGCACCCTGTAATGTTTGTTAAATTTTGGAACAATTTTTTATTAAATTTATTTTGACCGAAATGTTTGCAATTTGGGTCACCCTGTGTGTGTGTTGATGCTGCACAAAAACAGATGCACTGCAGTAACTTAAGGTTGTAATAATGTGTCTTGCATATTTTAACACATTTAAAAAAAACTGTGATAATACTGATAACTGCACAGTGTGCATGGGAACTTGATGCAGGTGACCCTGGTGAAAAGAAGGGACACTTTCAGGGAGTAAAATGCTGGGAACAACTGATTTCACAGCTACATGGACCAAATGGGATTTTATGACCCTGTGTTTAACAGACAAATAAAATATTGAATCATCTACTAAAAGATGCTTCACGACTTCAGCTTTCTTTTTTCTGCAAACATAAATACAAATTGATTAAAGCTTGTGAAGTTATGTAAGCCATTTGATCTTAAATGGCTTACGATCATCAAAACACATGTAATTTAAAGACATTCTGTCAGCTTTGTATTCATATTATGAAAATCTACTTGAACATGCTTCTATTTAAAGGTTAACAAATTTATCAAAGCAGATAAGAATCATGTGGTTAGTTGTGCAAAAATGTATACACTATCTCTATTTTAGTGCTTCTTTCATGCAGATACTATTTTTGCTTTACTGAGAAAAACATTCAGGTGCAATATCTGGCGGTTAAAGCTCAGTAAGTGACTTACTGGGGATCCCAGAGACGAGTTTGAGTGGTCTTAGGACTCGCACAGCCCTTAGGGTCCGAAGATCGACAGGGATGTTCATGTGGGCTCCAGCAGTGGCCAGAATCCTAGAGGACACACAAATTATTGGTGTGGCATGTGTTTAAAGATATTGAAATGTTGGGAATGGTAGACTTACAGTACAATATTGTATTTGTGCAACCACTGAGTCATTTTTAACACAATATTTGAGACATTTAAAACACACCCACGAGCATCTGCTTCTAAAACTTTCTCTAGATCAATGATTTTTGTCTGTGGTGGCTGAAAAAGGTAACAAAAGGAAACAAATGAATGTTATTGAAGAACATTGTCTAGAAACAAGTCATTCACTTTAAAAGCGAGGAAAAAATCTAATTGTGAACTTATTTCATAAAAAGGAGAAAGCTGCACAGCCGGTGAGTGGTACAGTGTTTTCATTAAATGTACCAGACTTGCATGGCGAGAGACAAAGAATGCACAGCCACATACACCTGGCAGGCATTTCTACTCACATCTTCCAACGCACACATCGATGTGCCTCCACCTACACACAAACACTGAGAAACAGCAGCAGGAGCAACTGACTCGCTATAGCTTACAAGAGAAACCACATGTGAATGTTTCCCATAAGACAGCAAAACTGAAAAATTACTGAAAAGAATAATTTCTACTAGAAGTAACCCAAGAGAAAAAAAAAAAATTCTTCATTAATGCTTTAATGAGGAAAAGGCCAGGAACCACTGTTAATCAGCTTTACAAAGACTACAAATTGACTTCAGAAATAAGATATATTTATCAGATTTCACCATTTCGCTCATTTACACACACACACAAACAAGCAAATATAAAAACTTATAAAATCTTTGGACGGTGCTGGGAAGTGTGGGGGAGGGTATATATATATGTGTGTGTGAACAGGGAGTAGAAAGCACATGGCAGAAACTCAAGTGTAAACCCACACAGAATCTCTCCTGAAAGCAGTGGGAGGGAGAGAGGCCAAGCAAGTGAGTGAATGAGTGAGGCTGTGTTCGCACTAATGCAGAGAAATCTGAAAATGCTCTCACCATGTTCAGAACCTTTTCTAAAGGGTTACTGCAGGTGCAAAATGCTGCGCAGGCTGACCGCCCCGTTACGATCAATCGTCAAAGATTTTTCAGAGTCATAACGACTAAGGCTAAGCAACTTTCTTAAAAGACAACAGTATTTTCAAAATGCAGACAAAAGGATCATTAAGTATAAACGAAAAGTGAGAAAAACACATTTTTACATAAATGTTCACAAATATTTTACACTGCTGAGAAAACAAAACAAAAGACTGAAGGTTATAAAAGACTTTATTTTCTGTGTAATTTATTGTGTAGATATGGGACAGATATTGAGGTCTGAAATATGTTTTAAAATGTTTCCTAAAACAACATATCCTTTGCTTAGTAAAATATTAATTCTGCTGTTTGTAAAAAACACAGACAGCCATAACTTGGAAAACAAACAAGTCATTGCTCTTACTAAGAGTGTTTCAAAATACAGTTAGCTAAGAGCAACATGTCTGATATGCAGTTGACTGATCTACCTGAGTAGATAGCCTGACTAATCACCTGTCATTTTGTTATTTTTTGTTTGTGGTCATTATGGACAATTTGTTTGTTTGTGGTCCCCTATAAAGACCAGAAAAAATGGTACATTACTCTGCACATGAAGCATTTTTATATGTATACAGTATGTTTGAAACTCTATAAAATATATTACATAAAATGTTCTAGAAAACATGATAACTAGGGATTCTCCAGATTGTATTCAGAGCAGTCCCAATCAAGGCATTCTTACTGTAAATGATTAGTGTTACAGTCGCTGACTAAATTCTGTTGCCCATCCCTGTTGTTGATATACTATGTGGGATTTTATGTCAAGCACATAAAATCACAGACAGAGAATCTGCCTGAATTTGCAGCAATCCTTGATACTGAGTATGCATGTGGCAACAGTGGAAAGGGGAACTCCTTCTTTACAAGACCAGACCTCCAGAAGAACCTGGCTCAGTGTGAGAACCTATCTGCCACTACTGACTGGGGTTTAAAAAGACAGAACAGACACACTAAAAACACAGAAGCACAGTTCCAGGAATACTTTCTATGTAGAGAAGAAGTAAAGAGTTAATGGCAGCAGCAGCACTTTCATGGGCTTCATCTAGGAGAGAAACATGGCTAAATTGATAAGCTCTGAGCCAGTAGTGGAATCTATGGGATGAAACTGAATGGCAGAAATACATAGCTCCAACGGTTACTGTATTTTGTTTAGGAGAGAGACAGGGCTAAGCATGGAAGGTATAAATGCAAGATTTTACTGGAAGCTGTGTGCTTTTCAGAGATGAAACAGAAAGTAGCCACATTTTTTCTTCAATAAACTATTCTTATATACAGGCCAACATATGCTATGTAAATAAAAGAATAGTACTCTGCAGACTGATAGGTTGCCTTTCTAAATGTGCACTTTTTATTTTATTTTTGTAAACATTCTTTAGAGGATCTTTTTTTATTTAATAGGAAATGTATTCAGTTCAATCTTGTTCACTATGATTAAAGAGAAAATTTACATTTTTGTTTTGTTTCCCTTTAACTGGAAACATATTAAACCATACCTTCAAAGCTGGGATGTATACAGCACCATGATTTATACCGTCAAAACTCTACTTTCTGCCAAGTCAAACATCACAAGAATCAGCACACCGATACTAGCAACATGGAATGCTTACGTCATAGAAAACTACATTATAGACTTTCAATGGTAGAAAAAAACAACAGTTTGAGCATTCTCCTTTCCTATTTTGTGTCGATGTCTTTGAAGGATTTCCCATATTGTTTTAAGGTGCATCAAAGCAGAATATGTCACAAAAAATGGATTGAAATAGCATTTAAAGATCAGAACGTCTGTCATCTTCCAACATATTTCATTATACATAAGTCAGACTGCTGTGAGAGATGAAGTCATACATGGTTTCTATAGTTTCCTTTTGTGCATGCGTTAGAAGTATTGCTATACACGTCAGTAAGTCGTAGCTGTTCATACAAGTCCAAGAAATAAAAGCACAGAAAAGAGTGCAAAAAAGCTATGTTCGATTTTTAAAAAACTGAACAAAAAAACTCTCTTCAGTGAAAGTTTCGGTTGCCTTTCTGTCATTTTGTGGCATAACTGCACATTCAAACACTTGCAATTTCTGTGTGCAATTTATTAGGTCTTAGTGAGTACAAATGTAACAAGTGAGAGTGTGTCAGACAAAGAGATGACACAGCGAGAGACACTGTGACTGAGAGGGAGCACGGCAGTGGGAGTCTGTGGAAACGGCCTTCAAACCTCACACACAAAACAAAGGCAGGCAGCTGCAGCAGCTTCTTCAAGGCAGCACTTCGAAAGCAAACAATTCAAGAAAGGCAAAATTAAAACAAATATGCTATTTGTGGAATCTGATGAATCATCCCTACACACACACAGAGGTCATTTTATTCAATTTAGATACAGCTTTCATGCAGAAACAGTTTTTACCAAAACAATATGCAATATCAAAGATCAGCATGTTTTTTAGCATACAATAAGACCACTGTAAACACAGACCAGTCTGCATGCAGACTCTCAGGTATTATAAAATAAAGCAATAAAAACTTAAAACATGGTGTAATCGTAGTCAAAAAGTCAGATGTAGTCCTACACTGAATTACCAATCCCAAAGACTCTGTCTGTCTGTCCTCTGTCTGTGTGTCTGTCTATCTTAGCAAAGTGAATCAATGCATTTTTTCCTTGAAGATAGAATCAGCACTGGAAACAGCATTTGCAAATGCTTCACAAAGGTTCAAGATTTTTTGTGTTGCTACCACAAGATTTAATGAGGTTTAGTGTGATAGACCCACAGGAAGTGGGGTCAAATAGTGAACTAGAAGGACAATCATACTTTTTTTAAAGAAAATCTAAAACCTTAGTGTGCATTTGTATTTAGTCCGCTGAGACAATAAGTCTTTCAAAAACAACCCTTCACTGCGAATGAAATCTGCAAGTCTTATAAAGTATGTTTCCACTACTCTAAAAAGAGTATTTGGGCTGTAGTTCATGTTCAAGACTTATTTACATTCATCTCACTTAATTTTTTTGGTTTAGTGATGACAACTTACTTTTATTGGTTCAAATCATTTAGAAGTCACACGTTTCATCTGAAAGTAACTTTTTACTTTCAGTCCAAGTAACCCAGTTAAGTTTAATGCAGCGTTAATATCCTACGTGTGGCGTCATGACATAAACTTCGCCAGGCCAAGACAGACCCCACAGTACAGACACGGCCGCATCTGTATGTAGCGACAAACGTTGCATTTGGTGTCAGTATTTAGACGTTATGATCAGGTGCATATTAGTAAAATCAGATTCTTATTGGGTGCGGGGGGGTTAAGTGTGTTACTCATGTACGGAGGCGCATGGTGGCGCAGTTGGTAGCACTGTTGCCTTGCAGCAAAAGGTCCTGTGTTCTCTCCGGGTGCTCCGGCTTCCTCCCACAGTCCAAAAACATGATGGTTAGGTTCATTAGTCTCTCTAAATTGACTTTAGGTGTGCATGGTTGTTTGTCATATGTGTGCCTGTGTTGTCCTGCGATAGACTTGCATCCTGTCCAGGGTGTCCACCGCCTCGCGCCTGTATGCTGCTGGAGATAGGCACCAGCTCCCCCGTGACCCAGTATGGAATAAGCAGGTATAGAAAATGGATGGATGTAAGTTTAAAAAGAAATGTCTAGTATGCTTAATGGACAATCATTTGTGCAAAACTCCTCATGAATTGAAGTGATGTTTTCACAATAAAATTTAAAATGTTCCTTCTATCCGATGCAATTATTTTTTTTTAGCCAACTTGAATTTCTGATTACCATGAAAGTATTTAACGCCTATTTGAAAAACTAAAATAACATGCTAGAACACACACTTAAGATAATTTACATTCAAGCTGTATTTTACTATGAGTGATGATGTACTTTTGGATTAATCTGTTTTCTCGTTTTGGAACAACTTAATATTTTGAGTTGAGTTTCCATAAAATTAAGTCTAATAGGTTTGAGTTCTTTATTTGAAAGAAACTAAATTATTTAAGTAAGCCTAACTTAATTCTTTAAGTTGAACAAACGTATTAAATTAACGTGGATAAACTTTTTTCAATTACTTGTTACCAATCGAAGCAATTTATTTAAGTTGGATCATTTCTTCTCTTTTTAGTGTGTACACACTGAAATGTTCGCCTATTCTTTGCAAAGTAGCTTAACCTCAGTCTCATTGGATGGAGAGCATATGTGAACATTATTTTTCAAGGCTGGCCACAGATTCTCAATTCGATTTAGTTCTGGACTTTGACTGAGCCATTCTATCCCATGAATTTGCTTTGATCTAAACCATTAAATTATAGTTCTGGCTTTATGTTTATGAGCATAATGCTGGAGGGTAAACACTCTTTAGCCTCCAGCAGAATGTTAAACAGCTGATCTGACCTAAGCTACTGTGCCTAGTAGCTTATAACGGGTTTTCTTCCAGAATTGCACTGATTTACAGTGAGTTTTCCACCACGCATAGAATTTTGCATGCAGAATTCCACAAGTTTAATTTGACGTCATCTAAGTTTATTCATCTGGGTGGACTCTATTAATATTGTGTGATGTCTAAAGAGAGCTAGTTTACTGAATTTTATATAGGGTGAACCAGAGTGAATGGAGCTGGATACAAATGAATGCCACACATTTAAAAGTTTTATTAGTAAACAATTGTTACAGACCATATATTCCTTCCACTTAAAAAGATGCACTATTTGTGCCGGTCTGTCACATACAATCCTAATAAAAACACACAATGTAAAGTAAAAAAAAATAAATAAATAAACTTGAATCATACAAGGTCCCATACAGTCACCTAAAATGTTACCAAATACTAATAAAACTAACCCCACCGCAGAATCCTATGAAAAAATTCCTTGGCTTTCAAAAAGTTGCCATTTATCTTTTGTGAAGCACTGGTGTTTTGACCACAATCAATTAAATTGCTGAATATTTGTTTAAGAATTAATTGGTTTGAAAGCAACAAAAATTATTTAGTCTGAAGGTAAATACTAATACTAAGAAAGCTATCTGTAAGGTCATGAAACTGGTAGTAAACAGATTACACCAAGGTCAAACTGGGAAATTTAAGTAACAGCCCGAGTCCATCATCACACAGAGAGGTTCATCTCTTCCTCGCAGGCTCTCAACAAGAAGCACTTTTGCAGAAATTGCACCAAACTGACTCTGGAGAGACTGAATTCATTACATGCACAGAATGAGCCTTCTCCCACACACCTCCACCTACACGAACAACGCCACCAAAAACGACAGTAATCAGCAGCAACATCATGTTGTTACTCACTGTTTCACCACAGTATTGCAGACAATAATGCACAGATGAAATAGCATTAGCCTAATGCACATCCAAGGTAATGGTTTTGAAATTAGCCAGGAAAAACCACAAGCAATGCAGTAACAGCAAAATTAATATGCTCTTGTTGAATTGTGATCATGTAAAAATAGGCACTTATTCATTATTAGTCATAGAAATAATTACTGAGTTTATGTACAGATGTGTCACAGGATCACAGGATACTAATTTGCCTTTTGGTTCATGAACAATTGATTGGAACCCATTGAAATAGATTAAAATATATTGTCTATATTGTATATATTTAGACAATGTTAGACCATTCAAAAGCTTGTAATGAACTGACTCAATATGAGAACAGCATGCAAATAAATAATTCTGTTCAAGCAAGGGATATTTGTTGTTTTCTGCTGGCCTGCAGATTGTTTTTCACTCATGCATAATGCAAATATGTCAAAATACATGCTGTCAATGCAAGAACAGTCATCTTTCTTAAAAAAAACAGAAGGCTCATCTATCACTGCCAAACTGCTGCAAACTAGACAACACAATTTCCACTGCATAATTCATGCAACTTGCCTTGCCTTCTGTGACTTGTTGATGTTTTAAAATATTTTTCCCTTTAAGTATTGTTTCTAAGAGTTATCCTAGGATTTGAAACACAAATGCGGGGTTGGGCAGGACCCCATTCACATCCATCCAGCGGGGTCAAATCATACATTGGCAGTGCAAAACACAAATATGAACACATTACAAACAGTTTGAGGATGATTTTGCTCTGACCACCTCTCCGAAATGGTCTGGGACATTTTAATCTGCATTAGTTTTGCGGTCTGAAAGCAGTCCTTTCCAAGAAGCACTTTGGGACCACCGACTGACTTGATGTGCCTCCCCTTAAACAGCAGCATTACACACAATTTTTGCAGAACTGTCCTTCGCATCCATTGAGGGTAGTTTCATTTTGGAAAGACAGCAAATTTGACCATTGAACTCTTAACGCTTATGCTATTATCATGATCATTTTGGTAACTGTCCTTGATGTGAACGTTGTGTTAAATACTATGATGTAGGGAGGTTTAATGTCAAAGAAGGCTCTTTGAGTGCAAACAGGCAGGCAGAGGCAGCATGGTGAGAGAAAAAACTTTAAATTACACAAACAATATCCCAAACATTGAACCATTTTCATAATCAAAGCATTTTTATTTGATAGGCATTTGGTTAAACTTAACACCTGTTAAATGTTCTTCATAGCCTGCATGTTAATAAATTTCAACTCCACTCATACTGTTAGCCAGCATGCAGTTCAGCAGTTTTTCATGGGCAATCCCTGCCTATTTCAGTTTACCAAGCCAATTGCACCATTGTTGAGCCGAGTTTCATCTCTGTCTGTTAAATATAAGAATATTAAAGCAAAAAAATAGATTTAGGAAGAAGGAGTAAAAGTTTCTCTACATTTCGTAACCACATGATTAACTGGGACCACTGTTTTAGGTAATGTGTCCGCAGAACTTTAAAGCAGTTTTCTTAACATAGTTAGCCCTGTGTGTTAGCAGCATATTAAAGCTATCCTACAGTAACTCTGTTTGGGACTAAAGATCACTGTCAAGAAAAATGGAAGAATACAATGACCTTCACAATGTTTTCAAGCATATACAGTCAAATTCACTAAATTAGGAAATGCCTCACAATGAGGCACATTTGTGAGATGAAAAGTACCTTCTGAAAATAACAACCTTTAAGCAGGTATTAAACATACTTTTTATTAAGCCCACATATCTGTATCAAAATGTTTTTCATTGGTCTGATAATATTCTAATCTAAAATGTTGTGTTTTTATTAGCTGTAAGCAGGAAATCTTCATAATTAACAGAATTAAAGGCTTATATCATTAATCTATACAATGTGTTGAGTTACTGTAAGAAATTAACTTTTCAGTTAATTTATACTAATTTATTGAATATGATTGTATATGGCATGATTTTTATTAAAATTTAATGTGGTGTAGTGTACTCAATATTGTCTAATGTTAAATGACTGGAATCTGTCAGGGACAAAAAAATCTGGATCGAGACATCCTCAGTTTATGATAGAAACTACCAACCAGATCAACAAAACGCATGCACCAGATGAAGCAAGTGGGTGCTAAAAAAGTAATAAAAAAAGATTATTTGGAGAAAGTCTAAATAAAAAACTGCACTGCTGTATTGTCAGCTTGAAACTAATGTGGCTGCATGTGTGTAAATGCTCTGAACATGGGAACTGTGAATTTAAATTTTCCAATTAGTTAATTTACCCATGCATGTGGCTGTCTCACTCCTGTGTGTCGCTCTTTGTACCAGATGGCCAATGAATCACTCCGAACTCCCACCCAGTTTTATTATTCATCCTGTCTAAAGAGCAAGAATTTTTACATAGTATCACACCCTACAACCTGATATCCTTCACACAGCATAACACACATAAAGCTAACACACACACAGAATATGCATACGTACAGCTGGGATCAATATTTTTAGGTCTGATGATTACCAGAATTAATCTACCAACAGGAAGGCAACAAGTTCACTGGCAGCAATTACTACCTACAACCTCCAAAAAACAGAGCAACATTCACACACAAACCCACACAAGTCATTAGGGGGCAATTTCATTGCTAATCAAAGCATCAAATCCACCTGTGCCAGTCTGTTAGCTGCAGGGTATAACAGACCATTTTAACAATCTTACTGATATAAATTGGATTGTGGGTAAATTGTCACAGCTGAGGTCATTTTTTGCTACACACTCTTTACTCAGATTATGGTTTTAATTGAGCTCCTTGTCCCAGCAGATTTGCTACTAGCAATTTATTAATATGAAATGGAATGAATGCCGCCAGCACTGGCCCAGTGGCCTCGATTTTACTCCCAGCTGGCCTCTACGACACATGTGTGTTTTCTTTTAAGTCTGACTTACTTGTACTGGGCGACTGGAGTAAGGGTGTGTGTGTGTGATAGATAGGTGGCAGAAAATCAGGTCGTCTGTTGCCAATTCCAGCCACAACTGGAACGATAACAACGAGGAAGATCTGCGAGCAGCAGAAAGCACACTGACGAGTTTGTGCATTTTATACTGTACGTGTCATGTCGTGAGTTAGAAGCAAGGATCCTAACTTCAGATTTTGGGTGCATAAAAACATTCTTAAGATTAATTTAGCATGACCACAAAAATTTTAAGATGTTTTAAAGATTTTTCCTCTTCTCAATAGAGTCGCATTCAGTTTGAAAGGGTAAATGACATGGCAATAAGGGTGCGTTCAGACCAAATGCTATTTGAGCCTGAAGTTGGATGCTTGTGCACTTTGAAGTCAGACGCTCTAGACGCACGTCAAAAACGCTCTAGACGGGTCTGAGCAAGGTGTGGACAGACGCGCGTTGGGAGGAGCTACCCTTGTTATTTTCTTTTGCCGGTCTCTTGTGTACAATGGCAGATGCAATCGAGAGAGTGGCTTGGCTGCATTTGCTGAATAATGACAGGACGGGCACAAACCACAACAATAATGCCCCTTTTTCACTGGCTCGTTTTAGGCACTACGGCTCCGCTCCACTCGAGTGGGGGATGGCAGCAGAAGCAGTGCTGTTTGGACTGGTGAAGCTCCAGAGTTTGCCTGAAGAAGTTCCAATTTTATGAGGAAGTTTATGAGGAAGTTTTTTGTCTCAGCCATGGCAATAATAAGTACAGGACTTTAAAGCGAATAACTGCGAACTTTTGACCGCGGTAAAGTTAGTTTTAGAATGGGTATTTGTGCTCCACAGATACAGCGGGACTTCCTCCAGTTTGATCCAAGGCAGAAAATCTGATTACAAGCAGCTGCTCTCTGCCTGCTCCCTCCTCCTGCCGAAGCTGGTTTGCATTTAAGGACCGTCAAAAAATGTCAGAACCAAACACGCTGTTTCATGGTCATAGTGGTATTGTTTTGTGTGTTTTGAGGGAAATGTTTGTGCGTCAGCTGATTTTATGCGTGATGAGCTGGTTTAAGATGTTATTAAATACAGTGCTCCGCCTGCGTGTAATTCAGAAAGCTGATGTGTCCTTTTGCTTTTTCAGCCTTCAGGCATGGTTTATGATTAGTAAATAGTAAAATGTAAAAAAAGTAAAAAAAAAAACACCATATTCATACAGAAATTAAATCAAAAACAAGTAAGCTTTGTTTATTATTGATGGCACCTTAGAAGGTGGTTTGTTGTACTTTTGGTTATTCAGGGGAGGTAGGCCGGTGTAAGGAATAATGGGGGCTGAATATGAATGCATGCCACACTTTCAGATTCACATCCCAACCATTTTCTACTTTGTGATAGTTTAGCACATAAACCACAATAAAATGCAATAAAGTGTGTGGTTGTAAAGAGACAAAATGTGAAAAAGTTCAAGTGGTTGATACATTTTGCAAGCCACTGTCAGTGGTACTCCATAAATATTATGTGAATTGCATTTGTTTTGGATTGAATATATTATTTTTATTTGACTTTTCTCTGCTTTATATACATTTAAGTGATCTGTCTCAGCACATGTTGTTTCATAATGTGCATAATGTTTCAGGCAGATTCCCTAACATTATTTTGGTGGATTAAAGGAGATCAACAAAATGTTGGTCTATACACCAACTGTTTACTATCAAGCCTTTATTTCTGTTAATTATGATAACTGTCCACTTCAGCTAATAAAAGCACAACATTTAAGATTCAAATATTACATGAAACCAATACAAAACTTTTTAATACAGAATGTGGGCTGATTGAAAAATATGTTTAATAGCTGCTTAAAGGTTGTTGTTTTTAAAATGTACTTTTAAGCTGAAAAATAAGCTACATTGGAATTTTTATTCTAATTAACTGAATATGACTTTGTATGCTTATGCAAGTGAAATCATTTGATGTATAGCATTCTTAAAGTTGTTTGCAATTTTATAGTGAGATATTTTAAATAACAGTTTCTTTTTAAATTCACATTACATGTCATAGAATACAGTACTACATACATTATAGCATATTTAACTTATTATATTATTATTAGTAATATATTTATTTTTCTGTGATATTACAGTTCTCACCTATTTTTCTTAGTGTTTTCTTGCTGGAATGACTGAGTGTACTCCCCATCCTTAAGCCATGAATGAAATGTCAGAAACCATCCAACTTGGTCCAGAAGGTAAATAAGAGGATAGGCAGCTGTTGCTATTTTCTAAATTTCATGAATGGTTTGGCAAAACTGTTATGATCTTTTCTGTCCCAGGAACAGTTTTCTGGTGGAGTAGCACACATTTACTATGCTGCGACAAACAATTGGCACGTACAAGCCATCAATTGTCAGAACCAGCCCTTGTTATTACCATGCGGCAGCTGCATCCTTGTTGCAGACAGAATATACACTGCATAGTAGAACTTTTCAACTGCAAACATACAAATAACATTAACAAAGATTTAAAACTCTCCTTACTTTGGTCTGAATGCCATGGCTCTGCCAGCAAGTGTGCTGAACCCAGCAGAGGATGCAGAGCATGCTGCATTTAGTTTGTAAAGCTACACATAACTTTGCACTGCAATTACAGTCTGAAATACAACTTTCAGTAGCAGGAATGGAGGAGGTTGTACTTCTCAGATTATTATGATATTTTACTGATTATATTGCTGAGTGACTACAGCTGCTGTCACACTGTCTTATCTTGCCACAGGCTTATTTAAAAACACACTTACCTAGGTCCAACTGTGAAGAAATTAAGCTCATTTTGTGAAATATTAATTTTTTTCACACAAAAAAATGTGTGTTGTTTTAATATTCCCCTTTTTATAGCATCTCTGCAATAATAATAGATGTAAAATTCACAGTGTATGCTAGTGTGCCAAATAGTTTAAGGTGTTCTTTTTTACTTTAGGATTGTCTGAACATCTTGGGATGGAAGTTAAATGCTCTATATACAGTCAAAGAGTGCACCCAAGCGGTCATGTGATTATTTGATCAGAAAATAGGTCCAACTGCACAGCATTGTCCGCCACTTTGAGCATTCATCTTGCAGAGATGAGGTAATCTTCATCAGTGCAGATCGGGTGTCTATATAGCACAGAATCAAGCCGCTTTATTATATGGTAATTGCTGCAACATTTGTATAACATTTACATACGTTTTGTAGCAGTGGAGCAGGTTTGTGGGATGTATGCTGTTTCTTCAATACAGCTGTTATGCAACAAAATTATTTGACTTAAAAAAAAAAAGCAAACTGGCTTAGTTGGAGAAAAGATCCTGTGATGTACAGCATCACATTTGTAGAAAGGCAATTATTTACTTAAAGCCTCTATCTTCATGTGCTATTAAATGGCAAAGTAGATACCCAATAGTATGTCTGTGGTAAGATGTCAAAGCCTATTACTTTCGTGGGAGAGTATTTATTTAACCTAAATATGTTACATTGGTTGCATAGTGCTGGTCACATGTTTTGGAACCCATGTTTAAGATGTGTTAAAAGTCTTTAAAAAAATATATACATATATATATATTTTAGTACAATACCTCACATTGAAAGTTTTAGAAAAAAAAGTTTAATTAGTAGATGAAAATACCATGTTACGGAAAATCTCTAAAAATAATCCCTACAAATCTCTTTAAAGTAAAGGTACCTTTTTTTCCATTTATACTGTTCGTAAGTGCAACCAACTTTCTAAGACCCTCTAATTAGTAAGCCATGACTTAGGGGTATAAATAGACATATGACAGAGGTCAATTTCTCTTAGCAACTGTCTGCCAGGCTGGGTGACAACCCATATTTTTGTCTTGACACCATGCACAGAGAGCAGGATTGTACGGAGGTAAGAATAAATATTCAAAGCTTATTGATAGAGAACTGCAGCACAGACGGACATCTTAAGTTCACCTAGCCAACATGACAATTATCAGACACAATCTGCATTTTTTCTGTAACAAACATAAACAAGTTTAGTTTGCTAAAACTCTACTGGGGCTTAAACTAGAACCTTGTACTTAGATTAGGTCAGACTAAGATCTCTTCAGGAGGATCTAGAGTGAGAACAAGCAAAAGATGAATATCTAAAATAAACATCTCATGACCATGGTGGGAGACATGTGATGCTATAGGCCAGGTGCTTTTTTAAAGGGCATGGAAATCTTGTTAAAGTGATTGTCATAAAAAATCTTTAGAATACAATGTAACATTAAATAAAACTGGTGGACCCTAAACCTAATATTATAGAAAACTTGTTGGTGTGAGGGGAAGAGAAGAGTATGAGAAAGGCCCCAGTACAGAATCTCTCTAGATTGTCCAAATGGGAATAATAAAAAATCCCTATTACTGTTTGCTCCAGCATTGTGATAGTTATTAAAAACACCAAGTACAGGTTAGATTTTAAACTTCACTTAAAACCCTAATGGTTAGATTTTTCTTACATTTTTAGTGTGGGGTTATGCTACTACAGTAAAAGATTCATTCATTTTAGAGGTTTTTTGCATATCTTTACCAGGCGTGCACAACGATGAAGACAGCACGGTATATGACTTTTTACTTATATGGCATACAAAATAGGAATACTTTACCAGCCTCTGCCAGTAAAACTCCATTAAACTGTTGCAAACGTCTCTGTACTGGCCTTAAAGGGATAACCTATGTCAAATCTCTATTTTGAGAAACAACATTTTTTGTAGGCCTGGAGGGCCTGGTAGAAAAAAATAGTTCCCTCTTTTGGAAACCTGCAGCTTTGGTTATCTTGCTAGTTACTATAATTTTTTGGGTTCTCAGAGAATTGTTTAAACATAAAAGCTGAACTTTCATGTATCCCTCTTGAAACAATGAAACAGCGATAGGAGCATGATAAGTGAGCAGAAACACAACACGGAAGGAAACTGTGCAAATTACTGCTGGTCGGTTTTGTAAAATATTTAAAATGTTTAAAAACTTTAAATATCCTGATTTAACGTTTGATTATCAACATCTGATAAATAAGCTTCTTTATGTGAACCTATGAAAATTACTAGCTATGTCTTATTATTCAATTTAAAGTCTGTCCTTATGATTGAAAGTTAGGGGAATAAAATACACTAGTCCATCTCCAGCTGTGCCAGGCAAATGTGATTTAAAATGTGAATAAACAAATAAAGACAAATGTGTACCACATTTAAAAAGACTGGAAATATCCAAATATTTGACAAACAATGTCATTCCTGCAAAGTCTCTGGGCCTCAACCAGCAGGGTAAGGAACCGCTTCATCCACCAGCCTGTTAGGAAACTCAGTTCCTGCTCTGACCCCCATCCACTCCCACCCTTCTGCTCTTTGCATGCGCAATCCCTCATGTAAGTTCCTGTTGTCTTCAGGGACCTCCAGAGTCCTTTCTCTGTCACAAACTGCATTTCACAGGTCCCTTTGTGCCCTCCGGCCCCATGCACACACCACTTTGGACACAGAAACGTAAAAGCTTAGGGCTGTACCAGCCACTTTATTTAAACTTTACCTTTACCTCTCTTTACTATAATATGTCGTCAGTTGTATTTTATTAATTGTTGTTTTACTTTTTAGTTTTTAAATTGTATTGTATGTTGCACCAAGGGTCTATGAGGATTGTAACTTGAATGTAGCTGTATGTCCTGCAAAAATAACAATTAACCTAACTTTGACTGACTCTCTTTGACCAACAGGCCTTCATTTTAAAACAGTTACCCGCAACAAACCTTTACAGATGCATAAAATGAGAATATTTAAAATATCAAAGCTCGATTCTTTTCAAAGCTCCTGAAGACCTCAGTCATGTAAATTCTGTGCAAATCGGTCACCCACCCAGCTGTTCAGGATTCACTGGTCAACAAACGTGCTGCTGATGTCCTTTTTATGTAAGAGACAGAGAGTGGAAGGGAGAACGAAGGAGAGAAAAATAAGAAACACAGAGAAAAAGAAAGATGTGGGTGTCAGATTGAAATGAGATGTCAAGATGCCAACAGCAATCCTCCCTGCATGTTTGAATACTGCACCATAAACAGCATAGCCCGATTAATTCACTACAGCCAGTCCTACAAGGAACAAATTAACACTCTCATCATGTTTGTCTTCCCATTATCCATTTTTCTACCTCTTCAATTACATGCCCCTTCTTCCTCATCCATCTACTCTTTCTATGCTTTTGCGAGCATTCTCCGGCAACGGTTTCACATTCAATTCACAGAGGTCCTGGGGGCGAATCATAGCGAGTTTTAGACACAGCCACCAATCCACTTATCCACCCACCTACCTCTGACTCCAGAGCCTTACAGCACCGTGCAAACACACTTCTTTCTGCACCTATGTGTCATGTTTTCTTATAGACGTATGTAGCGTGTTTGACGAACAAATATATCTACAAGAATGTATAACAGTTAGGTCAACAATTCACAAGCAGATATGGTGTGTCCGCATTAGGGGTCGTTCAGCTGCAGCATGAGCACACATATGTAAAATATTGATAAACGTCAACACCGGCAGCAGCACACGCATGAATGCTCCGACACAATTTGACAATCAGTGTCTGAAATTAATCCTTTGCTTCACCTGCCACAGCCTGGTAAACTAAAAAATTAATTCTGTCAAAATTAATTGAAGAATCAGTTGCTGAGTATTATTTAAAAACATTTCCAAAAGTTTGTAATTGACTTTGAAGTTTGACATACTTCCGAATATATCAGCCCACACACTAACATATGTAATCGATCCTATTTTCACTGAATTTGTGATTTCACGTTTTGTCACGTTAAAATGTGTTTTTGTAGGGATTTAACGTGATAGACACAAAGTAGCACATAATTGTGAATCTATCTGTTTTCTATGTCTGCTTAACATCTTGGCATGTGGCAGAGCTTGGTGCAGGAAATAAGTTTTCTTCCACTTCACAATTATGAACTACTTTATGTTAGTTTATCACTTCAGATCTGAGTAAAATATATATTGAAATTTGTAGACAAATGTGAACCGGTTCATGGGGTATGAATACTTTTGACTGGGTCTTTGCTCGGAACCATTGTTGCTCTGAATGTGGATGCTTTATAATCATTACCAGATTTTTTTTTTTTTTTAATAGCTTAGTCCTTTTTTTAAGGTAAGTTAAACTAAAATGTTCCTGTAATTCATTTTTAAAGATTTACAATCCCTTGATATGAGAACATTAAAGTCACATCAAATGAAAGGAAAAAAGGCGTGCATGATTCTAGCCTTTTCATGAGTATTTAACAATCAAAGGATACAACAGTAATCCTTTCAACTTAGAATTTAAGCATGGCTGTTATTAAGTATTGGTAATGTTTGGCAAAGGTTACGTTTAGCTAAGTGGTCGGTGTGACTTGGAAGAAAAGGGAGCCACTTATAATATTCAGCAACACTTGCTATTCCTTCCCATTTGTTAACTCATTTATTAACCAAGTGAAGGGGTACACCCCACATGCTCAGGTGGCTCTAAGTAGTTAAATCTGTAACCAACGAGTATCATCCAAATGCAAGTTGTAGGAGTAAGCCCTTTTTACATTACCCTTTCTAGATAACTAAACTCCAAACTATAACTTTATATTTTTAAGGCAGTTAATCCTGCAAATACATTTGCTACAGATTACAAAAATAAGTGTCTTCCTCAGTAAACTACTTAGTCAAACTACAGTTACAGAAGTCTGAAGATGAGTTGATTTTTAGTATGGCTTTGTTTTTGGAACATCAACAATAAATCTTATTTTTGACTCATGCCAACTAGGGTTTTAATTCCCAGTAAAATGTCTTTTGAAAACTAGGTGATACTTGCATGGATGTCACTAGGCCATTTTAACCAACCAAAAACCACATATCACATAACTTTGTTTGTAGAACTAAATTATGTACCAGAGATAATATAACTAGCTCTTGCAAAATCTTGTTTAACTATAAGGCGATATTAGGTCCTCATAAAGATGTCAGTTTAAATAATTTCTACATTTCCTATAGATCTCCTAAATATTATACTTACAAAAAGCCAGCAAGTCTAAGAAAAGACTTGCAAAGTAAGATGCACACTGCAAATGTCATTGGTGCATGTTTTTCTTAATCAATTATATTCATAAAACACATGTTTGTTTCAATATGGACTAACTGCTGCACTTCCTGACTTGCTAAGGAGGTAATGCTATCATCTGAATCAGCATGCTGAAGCAGAGGCACATCTAAAACATGAAGGACAGTGGGCCCCGAGGACTCTGGTTGAGAACCACTGCTCCAAAGTTTGTTCCTGTAACAATCTAAAGATTAACATTAACCCTGTTTCCTAATTAAAAGGCCTTCCTCCTAAAATATTTCCTTGTCATTTATCGTGGTCACAAACTGCTTCATGCTTTCCAAACTGCTACATATTGTGTCGTTGCATTTACGTTCATATTCACATCATTCTGTGCAAAGACGAGCAAAAGGAAACGTGAAACAAACAGAACAGTATGGCAAGGAAGGGAAGACAAGGAGCATAAATACTGGGAGGAGGGAAAAGTCCAACAATGAACAAATGAATCTAATTAACTGAATGAGCTGCAGCTGAGGAAGGCAACTGGAGAAAAACACAGATATCAAGTGAATGCAACAACAGAGCCAGGAGAAGATACCGATTAACCCAGACACTGGGATTTACAGGGATAGATTTAACTATAACGAGACACAGCGAGCTAAACAACAAAACACAAACCTTAACTCCAAATCCCACAGAAAATCACAAGCAAAACATTGCAATATTGCTTATTCCCTACTGGCATTACACTACTTTACTAATATCCTCTTCTAGGTGTAACAATGTTTTTCTCTGTGACTTAGAGATGAAGAAGGTCTGTTTGAGGCACACAACATTTTAGGTTTCCTTTCTTGCTTCAATCTGCTATATTCTTAAACCTTTTAATGCATGTAAATCCAAGGTGCCTGTCTTAAAAAAACCGTTTATGGCACTTAAAACAAAACATGTGACATAAGTAAAGTAATGACTGCTCATTTGGATTATGGATCCATTATGTAAAACAACAAAATATCCTCATCATAGTTTTTAACTTTACTGTAACAGGTGTCCTCAAAGCAGACACAGTAATGAGCAATTTTTCATTTATCAGAAAAAGAGGATACATAATTAATCCTGGCTTAAACATAAACCTGCAGGATCATAACATGATCCTGACTTGTCTCTAACTGCATAATATACTGAAAATGTATTGTCATCACTTTATCAGTGTGCGTATATTAATATTGCAGATGACTGCAATGCAGTATTTGTGTGTTGCTATATGTATGCATTCACTTTTTGCATGCAAAGCTTATATCCAGCTTGTTTTATGAAGTAATTCTGCAGTCGGTGCCCACACCTTACAGAAATTATACAGTAGTGCCAATAACACAAAATGTCACAGAGAGTTTTGGGAGCTCAGATGAGAAAGTGGGGATTATTTGATATTTCATTTATTGTTACAATATTGACCAATATTACTGCATTTAATTTACTTTCTCTCAGAGTATGTAGAGAACCCTACTCCTCATAAAATATCCATTATCATCACTTTTGCCATTTATGTAGACACAGAAAAAAAATATTTTTCAATATAATTTAGATTAAAATGGCGGATGTAACTCACCCACTGAGAACAACTATGAAGTCCATGACGTTCCAGCCATTCCTCAGGTAGGACCCTTTATGGAAAACAAAACCAAGCGCGACCAGCTTGATCCCCGCCTCAAAGCAGAATATCCCAATAAAGTATGGTTCTGTCTTTTCCTGTGGGAGTAAAGTCAGTACAAAGGTCAGAAGTGTCTTTAGACAAAACTCAATACATCAAAGAAACTGTCTTTATTTAGACTCGACTAGAAAAAAAAGACCAGCTACACAACTGTAACCTGCAGCAAATAGCCCATGACAGAAAATCATGACATGTCCCTCGAGACCTGAGAGAAAAAGCTCTGTTTTAGCCTTTCAGTCTTAGTGCGAAGTTAACATAACCGTCTGCCAAAGGGCAGCCACACAGAGAGTTTATTGTCAGGATGGTGTCTGTCCTTCATAATGCCTGCTGCCCTCAACCTGCAGTGTTGTAAACTTCCTGTAAGCCAAGCAGAGGTGCTCCCAGTATCTTTTCAGTATCCCTGATATTCTGCTCAAGGCCTTCCTTTCGTGGACAGTACAGTCCCACTGCCCACTGTGTGGCAGTTTCTCGTGAACACAGACTCCACCACAGAGAGAGGTGGAATCCAAGGGTAAGGCTGATTGTTCGTAAAGGAGGTTGGGAGTGGAGTCTGTGGGTCAGACCTCAGTACGCCCTTTTGTACATAAAACAGATTTATGTCAAATGTAATTTTTTATCTACGGAGAAATCATAATTTCATTTCACAAAAAAAGCTTTACTTATTAAAGAAAAAATTCTCAACAAAAAATCTGTATCCTCTAATAGCTAGCGTTAACCTAGCTACCCCCCCCCCCACCACCCCACCCCCTTTACTTGAAATAACTTCAGTGAGACTCTTCTTGTAGCCATCTCCCAGTTTCGGACATCAGTCTGAGAAAACTTTGACCCACACTTCACTTATAGCTGTGATGTTTCAGGAATACAAAGTTAGTTTCATGTGACCTGACAGCATCTGGAAGGTCAACATCTAGCCTCGGTCTCAAGGACTTTCATTTCTTAGTTTTCAGCCAGTCCTTGACAGTTTTATTGGTATGTTTTTGGGTCATTGTCATGTTGCAGGGTCCAGTTCTATTTTATTTTATATTGGGTCTCACAAATCCTCATGGTCAACAGAAGACTTTGTGGTGGATTCTATAATGGTGAGCTGGTTAGGTCCTGCTGCAGCAAAGCATTCGCAACACTTCCACCACTATGATTGGTATGAGGACCTTTTCTGGGATGCCGTAATTAGTTGAAGTTATAAATGTCCTCTGTTCTGGTGTCCCGAGGAGGTTAAACTTCAAGCCGTGTTTTCCTATCAGTAATAGGAGTCTGCTGAGGGTCATGATTACATTTTAGGGTTTTTGCAGACATTTTTTAGCATCTTGCTATCTGCTTTTCAGACGGACTTGTTTGGAATCCAGACTTGGGCATGTTGTGGACTATTTTCAACACAGTGGAATAGCTGGTTTAATTACAGACATTTTTAAATACCTTAACAGATTCATAAGTTGCAACCGTTTTCCTTTCGAAGGCCAGAGACAACTTTTTCAATCTTATCATGTCCTTCACACTAACTTCAACATCCAGGAGAACACTAAACTAAATCACTGCAGTTCAAACACAGAAAAATCATTCTACAAAAGGTTGCATAAAGATATTCTCATCAGGTCAAGTTGGAATAAATGTAGGAGTGTCCTAATTTATTCCTCCATATATCCAAATATTTTGGAAAAACACACAAGCTGTCCTATTCTTTCACATGACTACCAATGATGAAACACATTTGCTAATCTGTGTTTCAAATTAGTCATAGAAAGAATAATTAATCAGAACAATGCCAACAGAAAAACTTTTAGTTTTCTCCACCCATCTCATTACTAGGTTGGAGCAGGGCACTGCACATACCTTTGCAAGGCGCAAGCAACTTTCAGAGTCTCCCAGAAACTGAGTTCCAAGAAAGCAATGGATCATTTTGTGGGCAAATGAATAGGCAGTAAAAGAGCTCAAGTTTCTCAAGCTTTGTTTCTACATTTTTTTTTATTCTTTATCTAATAAAATAACCAGCAAAGTATAGTTTACCAATTTTAATGGACTTGTTCTTCATTAAAACTACAAAAACTTCCTGCACCACAAAATAATTAAACTATTATTTTTTAATGAACTAAAACACAGCATGGCCATTGGACATTCTTTACAACACATCTTCATTAGATTATAGTACAAAGCAGCCTCACAGTTGTTTGCAACTCCCTCATAAATCTACATCCCAGAAACCATTGTTAAACCAGATTTTGTCCTCACCAGTCTCTTTGCCATGGGGGTCTTATCTTCTCCAGGGAGGTGCTGCTCCAAGGCCAGGACAACACAGTTAGCCGTGATGGTAGCCAGGATCATGTACTCAAATGGCGTAAAGGTCAATAGGTTAAGGAAAGTTATTTTATCCCAAGGACAAAAACAGAAAAACTGAACATGGAAAACAGAGAGAAAAGCAGTCAAGATAGCAATGCTCATTATATTCATTCAAAATATATTTTTAAGTGGAAAGTGATGGAAAATTGTCTGATGGATGATGTACTACCACGGTACATTTTTCCTGATATTGAAATCAATCTGTTAAAGAGACTGCAAGTATCCATGGCAACATGCTTTTAAAAGTACTTTTTATGAAGAGTAAGAGGAGCAGATTAGGGAGGGGACGAGTGCGCCGTGAAGTCACCTTGGCCCGATGGTGTAACTGCACAAAGTACAGCAAACAACTCAGGTTTCTTTCTTTGCCAATAGCTGACAAGACTGCAGACTGAAGCCGTTATCGTTCAGTCCAATGTCTCAGCATCACACGTCTTTAAAGACTGTGTTTTCTGCTAAAGAAACTATGGCTGAATAAAACTCTTCAGTTAAAAGCGTACAGGGTTAATTAATGTCTGTACAAAGAGGGGATTGGCATTCATCGAATGTTTAAACCTGAAATCATCATTGCAGTTCAATGCTCAGAAATGTGCTAGGCGTTATGTTTCCTTGTTTCGACTTGCTGTAACAAAAATAATAATTGCAGCTCAAAATGTTTTCAACTTTTAAGTAGTTTCGCAAGCCCATTTGGTAAACTTTAATGACAATTATTTTGACAGACAATAAACCAACTGTGATAATAGCACTTCCAGGTAAGTTTAAAGACTAATTTTGGGGAAACTTTTCAAATGTTAGATAATGCACAATCATTAAAAGGTGAGTATTCAATGGCCTCAAGAGTATGACATATATACATGTGTTGAGTGGCATAAACTATTTAAGCCCCAACATTTGTGACATTCAGTTCACCAGAGCTCCCAGGAGGGATGTGCTGCTCATTATTAATTTTCCTGCTACAAGCGAAACGGGGTCACTGACTCAAGGAGGAGAGCTTAGATAGGGCCCACCGAGACACATAACGATTCACATTGACAATGTTACAATCAGAGCGTAGTTGGAAATAGATAATAATGCAAATACTTCTTATTCAATTAATCCATTTTTAATCTCACCCACTCTTTTGATTACCATCACCTGTTTTTATATATGTTTAGTATATTTTTGCCCCTTTTTCACAAATCACACTCCCATTTTTCTAAATTAACATATACAGTCTGTCAAAACTATTCATACTCCTGAAACTTTTCTTTTGTTTTAATTTTATTTTCTTTGATAGACCAACACAAAGCATAATTGTGAAGTCCAAGGAATATTACGTTTTTCAAATTTTGTACAAACAATAATCTGAAAACCACCATTCACTGCAAGTATGGTTTAAAGCCATTTGGTGTATGTCTCTAGCAGCTTTGCACATCTAGAAACAAAATTGTCTACCCATTCATCTTTGCAAAATGGTTCAAGCTCAGTCAGATTGGACAGTTTCTAAGAACATCAGTTTTTAAGTCTTGCGGCAAATTAGCAACTGGATATGGCTTTTGACTTGGCCGCTCTACCACTTCCAAAATATGCTTTGAACAAAACCTTTCCACTGTAGTTCTTGCTGTATGTTTAGAGCCACTATCCTGCTGGAAGGTAAACCACCAAGTTCAACATTTTTTTGCAGCTTCTAAAAGGTTTTCTTCCATGTGTGCCCTGTATTAGGCTCCATCTATCTAGGCATCATCCCTGGGGTCTTCCTGTCCCTGCTAAAGGAAAGCCTTCAACAGCAACCCCTATTTTTTATGACCATGAGTGCATGTTTAGAGTAATGTGGAATTTTGTCCTCACAATATGTGCCATTTGGCATGTATGTCAAAAGTCCAGTTCAGTTTGGTCTCTGACCAGAGAGCCTTCTTCCATATTTGTGTGGTGTCTACATGGCTTGTGGCAAAGTTTAAATGGTACTTCTTGTGGCTTTCTTTTAACAATGTCTTTCTTCCCGCCGCTCTTTAATGTAGTCCAGACTTGTAGAGTGCACTACTAACAGTTGTCCTGTCAACAAATTCTCCCACCCAAGCTGTGGATCTCTGCAGCTCCTGCATTTACCATGTGCCTCTTTGCTTCTTCTCTAATTAATCTACGTTTTGGCTGACTGGTAACCTTTGGAGGACGCCCATTTCTTGGTAGGTTTGCAGTTGTGTCATATTCTTTTTATGTTACAATAATTTATCAGTAAGATGTTCAAAGTTTCAGATATTTTGTTAACTGTGGTTTAAACTTCTGTGTTGTAACATGACAAAAATATTAAGAAGTATGAATATTTATTATGGATAACTGTGAATACTTTTGCAAGGTTTTGCAGTCACAATCATAAAGCTTATTTCTCAAATTACATCCACTGACTTCCTAATCTGGTCTGAGCTGCACTTTACAATTTTCCTCTTTACAGCAGCACATAATGATTTTTACCTCTTTATTTAAAGATTCTAAGGAGAAATAATTGCATTCACTAAGCAAATCAAACCCCCACCATACAAACCGGACACAAGAGGTGTAAATACTCTGTCAATACTGACCAAAGTCAGACTTCTCATTTTGCACAAGAATCCAAACATGTTCAGCTGACTAGAAAATTAGCTTTGTCTTCTACAGTTAATTACATATTATAGTTTATTATAATCAATGAAAGTAAATGTCCTTAGTCTTTCATCAAAGATTTATTATGCTTCATCCCTTATGCTTGACAGCAATTAATTGACTTTGATGGACCACAAATTCTGCTTTAAATGAGAGTTTTTATGTTGTGGTGCAAAAAAAATGCAAACAAAACTTCTGTATGAGAAAAATAACATTAATAACGATAAATAAAATACATTACAAATTAATCCAACTTATTGCTGCCGAATATAATTTGTTGAATTTATTTATTTATTTTTCTCTTTCTTCTTTTTTACAAAGAAATTATACATTGAATTTAGAGGGGGGTTTTAAACCTGTAAAGTTGCAAGTCAATATGTATTCAGTCCCCTTTACTCTAAAAACTGTTAGAAGTCACCTAATGAGTAAATAGTCCGTAAGTATGTATCTAAATCTCACTAAGAAATCCAGCTGTTAAGTGAATGCCTCAGTTGTCTGCTAGAGAACAGTAGCAAATGAATGGCAACATGAATGCCAAGCAACACAACAGAAATGTTAGAGATGAAGTTCTGGAGATGTTTAAAGCAGGATTAGGTTTTTCCACAATTGTGGAAAGAAAGCCTCCTAAAGTTTGCTGCAAGCCATGCAAGGGACATACCAACATGTAAGAGAGGATGCTCTGACCAAAACTAAACTTTTTAGCCTACACGTAAAGTGCAAAGTGTGGTTTGAAACCGAGACTTCGTAGCACCCTAAAAACAATGTCGCTAATGTGAAACATGGTAGTGGCAACATTATAATGTGGGCTTGATTTTCTTTAATAAGGACAGGAAAGCTGGTAAGAAAGGTAAAAGCTATAAGACACATATCCCAAAAGATGAGCAGCTATAATTACACCCAAAAGTGGTTTTATGATGTATTGAATTAGAGGGCTAAAGACAAACTCACGCCACACTTTTTTAGTATTTTATTTTGAAAAATAAATGTTCTTCCACTTCACAATTATCTGGTACCATGTGATGGTCTCCTATATAAAACGCCAATAAATACATTGGGGTTTTAAGTTTTCAAGGTGTCTGGATCCTTTTCGAGCGCTATATTTCACATGTGATTGTGGCCTTCCTTGGCCAATAAATTTGCAATCAGCAATCAAATTTGCATGAATTCTGTTGAAGCTCTGGTAGAAGTGTGCAATAACCCGTGTTACTTGACTTGTAAATATTCACAGGGATTTGTTTTGCACCCACACTCTCAGATTTTTGGACGTTTCAGGTCTCACCCAGTCAACACTCTGACACGTGCTGTTTTCACAGCCACAAAATTACTACACTGGCCATTTTCTCTCCCACACATGCACTGTACTTCTGCCTCTGCTGATACACACATCAGTGGCCAGCTAGTGCTGACCACTCGCCTGACTCCCACACGCCCACAGTCAGCATGTGGTTAGGTAACTGTAGGAGACTGGCACGCTGTACTGGAGGGGGTGTGAGGCAGGAGGAGAGGTGGGTAGATATGGCAGCGAGCGGTGCTGCTGAGCTGATGAGGCGAGGAACTGAGCTTTAAGAGTTGCATGACAATAAAAAAAAAGAAAGTAAGCAAGCTTCTTTTGTTATCTTGATGTTGCACAATTCTGCACATGATGTGCAATGAAAAAACAAATTCCTGTTAAAGCTTCTCAAAGAAAGAGAAATAGTTTGCCAGCACTACAGCAGGGAACCAGAGAAGTGCTGCCTGCTGAATTTGAACTGACTCCTACTCATGGTCAGGTTCATATTCCAATGAACACTAAGGCAGAGATGTGCCTACATGCCACCCCCACAGTGGGGCTGGCATGATCTAATGATCATCACATGCTTACTTTTTGTTTCTTGCCAGAACCAGTGATGAATAAGTTGCACAGCAACATATGAGAAGGGGAAGTACACGAAACGTAAAATTGCCACTAAATCCGAGTCATTCTCACGGAGAAGAGAAGCCAGAAACTCACCAAACAGGACTGGGAGACTTTCAGTAAAAAAGAAAAGTTCGCTGTCCATGGTGCAGAACTAACAACCCGCAGTAACAGCTTCAACAAAACACATTTTAAAACATACGTCATGCTTTTAATATAAGGATATGGCCACTCTATTATCCTCCTTGCATATTTCCTAATGATGTTGTCCTCTGCAAATATAAAGAGCGACCTGTTGACAGTGAGGCAGTTCTGCCGGTGAGGGACAGGGTTGTACAGAGCCATGGTTCGGGCTCGCTGCGCCTTGGCTTGCTTCATGGAAGCCGTCAGCCCGCCGGACGCCGCGTCCTGCCCGTCGCCACCGCGCTCCAAGTCCCCATCCCCGGAGTCCACCGTGGCGGGAGCGGACTCGTCTCCGAAACGAGCCATTCTACAAAAAATAAAAAAAAACATAAAGAGTCAACCAACTTAGATAGTTTTACTTACAAAGAGGAGTGCAAAAAAGCAAAAATCATCCACCTTAAGTCCGCTCTCGGGTTTTCGAGCTGTAAGATTCCTTTACAAGTTGCAGAGTCCTTTCACTCCATCTCCACAAGAAAAAAAAAACTATTATATCATTCAGTTGCTTGAAATTTCTGAAAAACCTTCCATGGATCAAACTAAGCGCGCAGGCTGCAAATAATGAACTGCTAGAGAGCACGCAACAATCGGCTCTGAGCAACTTTTAATGTGCGCGCCTCTCTAAACTGGGTCAGTTTATAGGACGGGAAAAAAAATTTCCCAGAAGTTGTAATTTTCTACCAACATCCAAGACGGTAGTGAATTGGAAAACCGCGGGAATTAAAAACTACAATGCGCGCATCAGAAAGAGAGATCCGACACTCGCTTTTCAAAACTTCACGCATCTTCCCCTGTGGTCAACTTATGGTTTGTCGGTTTGTCTCATCTCATGAAACGTCTTTCGCGCCTGGACTGATCACCTACAGGAAAGGGGAAAAAAATCATCAACCAGGAGCGCGCAAAGCACCGGCAGTCCCCTCCCACAGCGCTATACTTCGTGGACATTTCAAAATTCATCTGAATGGAAGCTGCTGGAGAGGAGGGACGTGCATTTCGTTACCATAGCAATTAGAGTTTGTAGGGGATGAACAAAAACACATTATCCAAAACAACAAAAAAAAGTGACTATATACAGCAGGATGTGTGGGTTCAAAACACAATTATGTAAAGATGGTGGTGGGTGCTATGGGAAAAGAAAATATGTGTGAAATCAAAATTAAACTAAATACAACATGAGGCATAAAACGGTAT
The DNA here is from genome assembly GCA_036173005.1 of Crenichthys baileyi. Classification (NCBI taxonomy): domain Eukaryota; kingdom Metazoa; phylum Chordata; class Actinopteri; order Cyprinodontiformes; family Goodeidae; genus Crenichthys; species Crenichthys baileyi. The sequence continues at coordinate 242,483 of JAHHUM010002957.1, read as the reverse complement.
GAGGCATCTGGAAAGAAGGTTTGCTTACCCCATAGGAATATTTTTGGCCACCTGACAGACATACAGTGTTGTCATCTTCTCATTAACAGTGGCAGACTGTTGCAACATGTAAAAACTGGGCCATTGTGCTAATATTGGATTAAAAGTCAGGGGTAAAAATAGAACATGAAATAGATCTTAGGGCTGCTTCCTTTTTTGAGGGAAAGCAGTAGAAAGCAGGGTCTTTTTCACACTTCCTGCCACAAGTGAGACCTCATTAGGCGACTGGGCGCTCTCACTCCATCTGCTGCTCTCTTCCCCCCTCCCCAACGTTTTCCTGAGATGACCACTTCAGCCCCCACAGACAGATTATTCAACTGATGCTGCCACTTTTTTCTTTTGATGATTAAAATCAATGACAGCCTTAGTCACCTTGATGTCCCAGCTCAGTGTTTCAGGTTAATAGCTGACTGATGGATCCTACTGTGCAGACAGGCAGAGAGGGATTGTGAAAACAAGAGGAAAGGGAAGGTGACAAAATCTTGGTGATCAAACAAGTTGAGATCTGGAAGAAAAAAGGAGAAAGACTGAACGGGATCTATGAATACATATCTGAAAAGATTCATGTTTGCCTGCTCTACATCGCGCAGGAACCAGGCGGGTACATCACTTCATGCAAAGCGGCAAAGCAAGACCTGAATACTCAAGCAGCTCATCATGTAATCTGCTGATTGACATCCATTTCTACTTTACAGTAGACTTTACAGTGCCTTGCAAAAGTATCTGCACTCCTCAGCATCCTATAAATTTTGTCACATTAAAACCACAAACTTTAATGGACTTTATGAGAATTTATGTGACAGACCAGCACAAAGTAATGTATTGTGAAGTAGAAGGAAATTATATTGTCACGATAGCCTGGCCAAAGTGGCTGAAGAAGGGCAGATGTGGTCCAGTGTACCAATTGATTTATCGTGACCGAAAAAAGACATTTACAAAAATCCCCAAAATTATTAACTCAAAATTAACATTGCACAAATGAACTGAACTGAACTTAAGTCAACCAAAATTAATGTCAAATGCACTTAGCTAAATTCTTCTGCTTAAATAGTCTCAGGCAAGTGAAAAAAAAGGTCTCTAATGGAAAATTCCAGATACCAGCTTTGACTACACATCACAATTATTTACTTGTTGATGCTACTTCATACTAGTGACAAACAAACACATTTTAGTGTAACCATTAAACCATACAACAAGAATACATACAAAGCTAAGGCAAACAAAACCTAAAAGCAAAATTCCACAGCTTCTTAACCCCCTCTTCACTTGGTTCCTTCCTGTGAAATCAGCTTCCTACAGGACGCTATAAATTCAGGAAGTGGGGCAGCATTTTCTCCATTTGCTCCAGGAACACAGATAACTCAGGTAAGTTCATAACCCAAAATAAAGATCACAAATTAACTTCCCTAAATAAATAAAATGTAGACTTAAAAAAACCTGTTAGAATTAATTTAAACCACGATGTTATAGTAAATCTATAAAGATGCAAATGAACAAACCCGGGATAGTAAATGTTTGCAGGACTACAGGATGAGGTATAGCTAAATCAAAACAAACAGGAATGTTAATTAAAAATAATAAACTAAACTCTGTGGGCAAATGGTGTTCTCACCCATTTTTTCACATATAATTATAAATGTATTTATAAATAAAAATGTGAAAACTGTGACATGCATTTGTATTCTGCTCACTTTACTCCGATACCCCTAAATACATTTCCACTGCAACCAAATGCATACAGGAGTCGACTATGAGTAATAAGAGTCCCCCTGGTATAATTTAATCCACTAGTTTAAAATACAGTTGTTCTGTGAAAGCCTCTGAGGTGTATGACAGAACATAAGTGAACAAACAATATGAAGATAACAGAAAGCTCAGGCATATTGTTGTGGAGAAGCGGGTATCAGGTTGTAAGACATTATCACCCGGTCTTATGAAGGACAGCAACCTAAGATATCACCAAATATCTAATCTGACAGACAGAGCAGGAATTGCATTGATCAGAGAAGAAACTAAAAGGATCATGGTAACTCTGGCTGAGCTGCAGAGATCCACAGCTCAGGTAGAATAATCTGTTGACAGAATAACTGTTAGTAATGCACTCCATAAATCTGGCCATAATGGAAGAGCAGCAGGAAAAAAGCAACTGTTAAAAGCCACACAAATTCTTGTTTAAGGTTTAAAGAAGGTTCTATGTTCAGATGAGATCAAAGTTGAAGTTCAGAAAACCAGCATTGCACACTGTTTTGAACCCACCATCTTCACTGTGAAATATGTTGGTGCCAGCATGGTTGGGAGATGTTTTTCTACAGGAACAATCAGATGTTTTTCTATCAGGAACAATAAAACTCGTCAGAGTTTAGGGGATGGTGGATGGAGGATAATCCTGAAAGAAACCCTTTTAGAAGCTGCAACAGACTTGAGAACGGGGCAGAGCTTCACCTTTAAGGAGTACAATAAGACTAAACATACAGCTAGAACCCAATCAACATGTAGTCTAATCTGACTGTACTTAATCTGTTTTGCAAAAGGAATGGGCAAAAATGTTAATCTGTACATGTGCAAAACTGGAAAACACATACTCCAGCTCTTTGAACTGTTATTGCAGAAAAAAGATTCAGGGAAACTGAATGTATGTATGCAAAACTTTAAAAAAAATGTGTTTTTGAAGAAAGTTGTCAAAACATTTTATCTTTTTCTTTCGACTTGAGAATTATGCCCTAATAAAAATCCCAATAAAACATGTGAAGGTTGTGGTGGTAACGTGACAAAATGTGGAAAGGTTTAGGGTGTGAATGCTTTTTGTATGCTCACATTACAAGAAAAAAAAAATCTCATGTGTTGCCTTACAAAAATATTTGTTCATCTTTGCCAACAGCACATACATCTCCCTGCGCTCGTGTCTCCAGCTCGCTCTTTTGCTGTTGTTTCCATAGCTACATAGCTCTCTTGAATTCCTGCTTCTTTCTTTTCATTTCTGCCAACAAAAGCCATGTTGCACAATAGAGCAACCTCATCCTACAGAAATCTGTTTCTCCCAACACACAAACAGGAGTACACCTCCCAATCAGAGTCACTGGACATCTTGCAGGGAGGAAGCTGACAGACTTGTGCACAGCACCATCACCACACTGATGCTCCAAACAACAGTATGCAGATGACCAGGTGCAGCCTGCTTTAAGACTGTTTGGCTTTTGTTTGCAGCCTACTCAGAGAAGTACAAAAATAGCACCATGACCAGAGCGAAAAGCTTTAATACATTTGCCTGGGCCTTACCAAACTTAGAGAAAGATTAAGCCAGCTGCTATAGCTGAATTAGACTTACAATCTTACATTTTGATCAAACAAGCAGTAAGGAGTCACATCTTAAACATCATGCATGCAGAGAGGAAGACAGAGGAAGTCTGGCTACAGGTGACATGCTTCGAGAGCTGAAACATTAATGGCACTTGGTGCCAGAGCTCTGAAGGGCATTTATATAATTGCAGACAGGCTTTCACCCAACATTGACTGGAGTGGTTTTAGTATTTTATTTTTCTCTCTGTTCCCTAGCAACAGACACTCTCTCTTCTGAGTTATGTCAGTTTGATTCCTCTAATAATGGCTCCGTATATTCCACAGATTGGCGCAACGCCTTGTCGATTTATGATGCATATTTATATAACCAGAACCAGAGTCCAAATTTGTTTAGTAACACCCAAATTTGGGTCAGAATGTTGGATAAATGTGCAGAAATCTAAATTAAACGGCCTGTGAGAGGAAACAGAATTCTCACACGTTCAAACGTCGGTTCTACAAACATGTCATATTACTCATTAATGAGTGTTAATAGCCTTTTAACATTCTGAGAAAAAGCTCGGCAGCATTCAAAAACTCTACTGCTTACTTCATCACACATCAGCTCTACTTTGATTCCCTAGCATCCCCTAATGGACAAATAACCACAATACATTTATGGACCATCCCAAAAAATATATATTAATCATGTATTTAGGGGTATTTTTGAAAGCATTTTTTTTTTCTATGTGTTGTAGCTGTTCTTGTGGAGGACACAGACTTAAAATGAGCATACAGCAATAAAGTGGAAATGGAGAGGAGGTGCAGCAGAGTAAATAGAAATCAGAAGAGGAGAAAAAGGAGGTAGGGGGGTTGTTATGTTGTGTGACTAGAGGTTACACTGATAGAGTGCCTCTTCACATTCAAGTGGTGAGAGGTAGATAATCAAACCGATCCAGCTCCGGAGTTCAGAGGTTCACAGGTAAGCATGAAGAGCTCCACCATTAATTACACTAAGAAATCTGGTTAGATAAACTACAGAAACAAAATCTGCTGAAGAAAGTGAAGAGAACTGATTTTAAAAAAACATAGAAATAATTATAGCAAATACATTTGCAAACACATTCCATTCCCAAAATATGATGTGAAGAATATTTTAAATCTTGCTGGAGCTTGCATGTTAATGAAAAAATGGAAAATACATTAAAAAAAACACAGTTAAACAAGTAAGGAAAAATTTATTTTCTGATCATTTATTTTCCAAGGTAATGAGATCCAACATTAACAATCTGGATGTTACTGTCATGTTTCACTGGTTATTTTTCAGATGAAATTAGAGTCAGTTCCCTGTGATATGCCAATTGGATGAGTGGGTGTCTTGTTTTATTTTAAGAACGAGAGACAAAGTGACTTATACCAAATTGAGAAAAGCAATGGCTGAGGTACATCAGACTGAAAAATATTCCAGAGTCAACTCTAAAACGTAGGATGGATTGTGATTAAACGGAGGAAACTCAGACAATTGGTAGGTTTATTGCAAAGTCACAAAGTTGCAGATGATCGAATCTAATCAATTCATTTCACACATTTGTGGATGTAAAGTGCCTTGCAAAAGTATTCACTCCCCTTGAACTCTTTTATTTAGATTTTATGTGATAAACCAACAAATAGTTGCACAACATATTATAAATAATACATAAAATGAAAAAGGATACATGGTTCTTCCTTTTCTTTACAAAAAGCAAGCTAAAAGAAGTGCCATTTGCAGATTTAAATAACGTTAAGGGAAACAAACAACATGAGGAAGACGGTGCTTTGGTCAAAAGAGACCAAAATGTAAGGATCAGCTTCCAGCAGGACAATGACACATAACATCAGCAAATTTATGTGTTAAAATGGCCAAGTCAAAGTACTGACCAAACTCCAATTGAAGTCTGTGGCAAGATTCAAAAAAGGTGTACACAGATACTCTCCATTCAGTATGACTGGGCTTGAGCTAATGTGCAAAGAAGAATAACCAGAAATGTCAGTTTATAGATGCGTAAAGTTGGTAGAGACATGCCCAAAAGACTTGCAGTTTTAATAGCAGCAATAGGTTCTTCAAAGTACTGGCTCAGGAAGCTGAATACCAATGCACACCACACGTTTCAGAATTGTACTTGCAATACTGCTTGAGAGCAATGCATTATCTTCTACCAGTTCACAAGTATACACTACATTGTGTTGGTCTATCACATAAAATCCCAATAAAATATGTTGAGGTTAGTGGATCCAATATGAGGAAAAGTTGAAAAAAATGAAGGGTTAAAACTATTTTTGTAATTCAGCATAAATATTTACCACCCCAATATTAGGAGAGCACTTGCACAGGTGTAAACTGAAAAGGTGCAACAAAATAAATATTAGCTTATTAAAATAAAATGGTTGACTATTTGCAAGAGAAATATTTTGTGGGTGTTTATGAACAAAAATAAACTTTGCGGTCTACGAATAATGTGTTATGGTTTGTGACAATGCATCACTTAATTTGAGCTTATCTGTAAAAGACAGTAGATATGTGGTGTGAGTGGTGAGATCATTTATGGAGAAAGATCTTAGCTGTACTTAAAGTTTAGGATAAAGGATTGCAAATCCACTCAAAAAGCCCACTGGACCTAAAACAAAGAACCAAAAACATTTAAACTTTTTACCCACATACTTTTTGAGGTATTACTAATTTTTAGTTTTAAGTTAAATCTTAATTTTGCTGTACATAATCCTACTCTATTTCACTTCCATTTAATTAAAAACCACTGAAACTACAGTCTGGCTGTGTATGTTGTTAGATTTTCAAACTTCTGCAGCAATCACCAGATCACATCAAGAATATTATAGAAATGTATACCTTTTATGTAACAGTTATGTACATACAGTTTATACGCAGTGCTCCACACCCAGTGAAATCAACAAAACCAATGGACTGAAAGCAGCCTGGTTCTTTAGTTTTTCTAAGGAAAAAGAAGAATTTAAATTTAGGTTTCTGTGTACTTGATTGCACCCAGTTTTGATCTCTAGCAGCACTAGAAATGCTCCCCTGCCCTCCTACTATTTGGGGCTGTTACAGCAAAAAAGATGCTCATAAACCCAAAACACATTTAAAAACTCTTTAGGAGTAATTTAGCCATAAATTAACCATTTAATTGCTATGGTTTTAGTAAACATGGAAATCTCTTGGTGTATTAAGTATCTGCTGAGGCTGTAGGGTGTCACATCTAACTATTTTGATGGCAGACAGACACGTCGCAGTAGGAGTTGCAGACGTAATTATCACTGTCAGTACTGGCTTACATTTTATTTCCAGCTCAGTAGCCCTGTTATTTTTCACGTCTGCTCATATTTAGGACTTTATAGAAACATGGAACAAGGCTGTCATGAAGAAACTTGTCTATAATAAGGCTCAGATCATGTTTTGACCAAATCTGTCTCCATATAGGTTAATAGGTGAAACTGTGTATTATGCTTGTGTGATTTTTTTTTTTTACATTGGGGCTTTCATCCTACTCCTTGCAGATTTATCATCTTTGCATTCACAGTTTAAAAAGGAATCCTTTGAATCAGAATCTCTTTTATACTCACTCCCACTCCTTCCTGCGTGCTTGCGGCGTGCTCTGTATTTTATGAGCCTGGTGGGCCATGATGATGTCCTTCTGCTCCACGAGACCCCCACGCCGTCGCAACGCAGCGTGGGGGCTGAGGGATCCCGAGCCCTGATCGGACGAGCCATCGTCCTGACTGTAGGGCACATCGAAACTAGCTGCACGAGGGGGCAGGCCCAGGTTCTCAAGGCCGGCGTGAGGGACCTGCAGGGAGCAGGAGCGAGCTCCTTGAGCCAGGCCAGGACGGGCAGTCGGGATGGAAGTCTTCAAGTCCTCGGGCTCCGGCAGGGACAGAGAAGACTGGACATGAGTGTGTCCACAGCGTGGAGAGTGGAGAGTTGGTGTGAGGGAAAGGGAGAGGGACTGGTCTGAACTGGTGAGCATATTTGCAGTAGTTAGGAATTTGGCAGGTTCACCATACTTCTACAAATGGGGATTAAAGAGAAAAGAAAAGAAAAAGATAATGAGGGACTTATTACAATACTAATTAGAGAAACACTGACAAGATACAGTGGAAGGACTTTTTCAGTTTTGGTACCGACTGAAATGCCTCAACAACCTGCAAAGAGATTGAAGTAAACTTAGGTTCAAGTTGTGCTCAGGGAATCACAACTTTTATCTTTTAAACAAGACCACAGGTTTATCTATCTTTTTATTGAACTTATCAAACAGATTTTAAGAACACTATTTATTAAAAATGTTTCCTTTCCTGTTTAGAGATCCTTACATGTATTTTTTTGTGGAAATGTTTAGCATTATTCCCAAATATCAGCTAATGATTGATAAACGAGTAGTTTCCATTGCACTGTGTGATTAGCTATAATTACCTTATGTAACTTGAATGTGTTAAACGCTATGACTGTTTACTGTTGTCGTGCAAATACCAACTTCCTTTATTTAGCTGAAAAGACTTGTTTTCCTGCTATGTCTGTAGCGTTGATACAGTATTTTTCAGTTTTAATGAATTCTTATTCGTCTAACCACTTTAACAGATACAGGAGAAATGAACAACTGATGGTCTTTGATAGAGTTAGTACATTTGAATCCAAACGCAAATAAAGGAATTACAAGATTATTCCCATTTAGGCATCAATGCAAGGGTTGAGCTTCATTTGGAATCACCCAGTATTGCAAAGGAAATTGCGATACTATTCGCTCACAGTCCATAAGGTGTTTAAGCCACAAAAGGTCATTGCTAGGTAAGCTGCCTTTTCAAAGAGGCCTGTAACCAGTCATATTAATGGAACGTTGTATGGAAGGAGAAAGTGTGAGAGAAAAGGCTGCAGAAGCAAAAGGGACAAGTGCAACCTTGACAGCATTATGAAACAGAACTCATTTAAAACATTTCATTAGGTGTAAGTGGTGATAATCAAAATGGACAAAATAAATGCTTGAAATACAATACTCTGTATAATTAAAGTAAAGGGACTGAAATTAATGAACTTTTTTACAGTACACCTGGCCTTTATTTATTTATGTATTTATTTATTTCTGCAGAGGCTGTGTCGAAGACTGAGGCCTCTGTATATGGGTTGTGCACTCTACCACTACGCCATGCACCACAGTCATAAATTAACTTTTTGATTGTATTCTAGTTAATTAGGGGCACCTGTATTTACTGATATGTGTTTACTAAATAAAGTAAACTAAGAGTCAAGCAAAATAAATTAAGTGAAAGAGTCAACTTAATTGCTAGCAAAGTATGAAACTAGGAGTGCTGAATTCACAACATGCGAACAATCATGCTTGGACAATTGAATTGGTGATTTAACTGTGATGGCAGGAAATGAGGCCCACAAATATCTATTTTCTGCTTATGGACCCATACAGTCTTGTACAGGCTCTGTCAAAACATTTACAAAGACCAATAGTGGTTTCTGAAATGGGTTAATTCTGCTCTTTGCTCAGAGGGCCATTGTGTCAGGAGGTGGCACATGTGAGCAACCCCACCCCTATGTTGTGCCAGAAAATATGTCTGTACACAACAGCTGGCTAATTATCTTGAAGTCTGTATCTGATTCAGTGCTAAATTAGAAGAGCAACTCAGTGTAATTTAATATACTCTGGGCTGACATTAAACAGCAAAAGTTCAAAGTGACACTGAAAAAGAGCTTTTTTACAACACAGTTTGAGATTAATGAATCTTCATTGTTTTTGTGATTCTTGGGCACAGAAGAAGGGGCTTGCCTGGGGTAACATTTATGCAAGGACCACCACTGACAGTCAGGATTGAGTTTTGTCTTTTTCAGTTTTAATCTAGCTAAAAATAAACAATTTGAAGCTTTTTTTCTCTCTTTTTTTTTTTTTTTTGCTGCCATCAAAGCGACTTACTGAGACAGAGAAATACAAGGGGGTCATATTGAGTGTCAAAAGACTAAAAAACTGAATGTTTGCATGGAGCCAGTCAGTCAGGAGGCAGACAAAAAAAGACCGCTTCCATTGAGCTGGAAGCTGAAAGGAAGATGACTGAGTGTGGAGGAGCTGAAGCAAAAAAGCGTTCGGTGACTCACTCATCATCAGCAGCCGGAGCTCCTCAGACATGAACTGGACACAGCCTGAGCTGAGCTCTGCCCTCCGACACTGGAGCAACACCTCTGTGAGAGCTGGCAAGCTGCAAGGTCAGCACACATATGTAGAAGGGCAGCCTGATGGCACCTTTATGCTGTTCAGCAGTGGGCTGGCTCTGACGGTAGCACAAAAGATGGTGGTGGTATTATCAGTCTGCTGTGGAGCCACAGATGAGGGGCAATTAAAGGTCAAGGCTGCTTATATCAACAGGCTACACACTACAAGAGGGTGGGTCCCTCCCATGTGGCACACTTATTCAAACAAGAATAAACCAATTATCTTTTAATGGATATGCAAGCATTTTCTGTTAAAGTTAAAACACACGTGTGGAGGAGTGCTTGTTTTTTTATTCAAATTTCAGCTCCCTGGCTGTGATCTCCTTTAATTAGTGCCCACTAAAACAACAGGCGCCCCCCTTCGTGCAATTTGTTCACGTCAGCTGCAAGTCGACAATCGCCTTGGAAATGCATTAACTAGCCAGTTAACGGGTATTGTTAATTAGGCTGCCGCTTCTTTGTTCCTGTGGAGTTAAGTGTTTGACGCGCAGGAGAGTGGAGGAGGGAGAAACAAAGCAGCACTTAGAAGTATGGAAATACAATGCTAAAATGCACACTGGAGGATTGAAGCACCACCCGCCTGACAAGGAGCCCTGCATAAAAAAACATCAATGAACCCATGCACTGATCAATGGATCTGATCGACTTACCCGAGGTGCGGTGCGCTACTTCATCCTAAACTGGATCCTAAATCCATGCCCCTGTCTGCCACTCTAACTCTTTCTCCTTGAGTGCTGCTGGTCGCCGCTATACGGCTATAAATACCGTTGGGTGGCTGGGAGCCAGAGCCGTGCGGCAGACATGAGCGTAAACACGCGTGGAGACGAGATCCGAGGCGAGGAAATAATCCCGACCATCTTCACGCAAACCGGCTGCCCGCGATATGAGTCACTTGGTGTGTGGATTACGAAGCGCAGGGCTGTGGCTTCAAAACTTAACCATAGAGTTCAGTGGATGGTCTCAGATCGTCAGGGAAAATAATGTTTTTAATTTAAAAAAAAAAAGGTTGATGGAGAAAATGCAACAGGTACTCATGTGGAACAGTGATCACCGTGGGTGCAAATACTCAGGTATTTACCACTAGATGGTGGGCTAAAGCCACACATCTGCCACACAGCTGAAAACACCAAGGAAGAGCTGTTTATTTTGCTCTTTATCTCTATCAAACACAGATTGGAGTATTTTCAAGAAATCAAACGATGACGTTTTAGAAGTGACCTTTGATAAGTTTGAAACCTTCCGATGTCCAGATAAAGTTTAGTTGATTAATAGAGATAATTACATTTTATTCCTCATTCCCATCCTTTGTTAAAGTTTTAGAACATGTTTACAAGAGCAGAGAAGAAAAAAGTGATAAAATAATAAATTAATTGTATTTATTGAACTAGTAATGACTCACTACTCCATCTTCTCTCCGTGAAGGATGAATCATCTTTAATGACAACCGCTGAGTTATTTTCAGAAATAAACAAGATATTGTTGCTGATCATTTCATTGGTTATCAATTTCACCATGAAACAAACCAACAGTTCATTGGTTCATTCTGTATTTAAACGTTATCAGGACACCTAAAATTTGAAGGATAGACACTTGTTGACGGTTGAAAGACCAAAAAACAAAGCAAAACTTGACATTGAATAGGAAAATAATTAACAATCAGTTATCTACACTTTGATTATTTATTATGTAAAAGGTAGTTTATATAAGTATACAAAGAAAAACATGTTTGTACACATCATCTTAAACCTTTTGAATGACCAAACGTTACAAAGAAAAAGTTCAAAACATATGAATACATTTATCTTGACCCATGTTTTTAAAAATTGAATTGCAAAATAAGAAATAAAGAAGCTTATTTCAAATTTCTTCTGTTACTTTTTTGTCACACTTTAAGATCATTAAACAAATTTTAACAATCAAATAAAGAAAGCCCAAGGAAATGCAAAATGCAGTTTTCAAATTATGAATTTATTTATTAAGGGAAACAAGCGATCCAAAACAACCTGGTCTAGTCAAAGTCTGGACTTAAATCTGACTAATATGCTGCGGTGTGACCTCAAGCTAACCGCTTATGGTCAAAAGCCTTCTGATGTGGCTGAATTATGAAAAGTGGGGCAAAATTCCACCACAGTGTTGTACGAAATTCATTGCCAGTTATCCTAACCTCTTGATGGCACTTGTGGCCGTTAAATGGGGCTCAGCCAGTTGTTTGGTTTGGCTACATTCTTACATAAGGTCATATTGATTTGGATAGATATTTTTCTCTCAAAAAATGGAATCATCATTTGAAAACCATTATTTTATTTACACAGGTTTTGTTATCTGATGATGAAACTAGCTTGATGATCTGAAAGATGTAAACATGACCAAAAGCAAAAGAAATATGGTATAAAAAATAAATTATCGAAATGTTAATGGATGTTAAGATATTTGTTTGGATTTGTGACCTTTGGTTTTTCATTTCCTTAATTTGATTCATTTCTCTATAGATTTTGTTTTCTTGTTTCTTAGGTTTTATATTTTGAGTCATTCCTGTGTTGGTCCATATCAGTTTGGTTTTCTAACTTTTTCTGTGATCACAGGGTTTCCCTACTGTGTTGGTATTGTTACTTTGTCTTTTTCTGTCATTAACCTCAAGTGCCTCCACGATTTTAGCAGTGTATACTCCTCCCAGTTTCATTCAGTGGTTGTCAGGCCTTTCTGTTAGCGTCTGTGTTGCCTGCTGTTGTGTACCTGTTTTCTTTCACCCTGTGCCCCTTTTATTTGGACTTCAGTTTGCAAGAATTTACTGAACTATTGTATTTGTAACTTTTAACATTAAATTCACCTTCACATTATCATGCCTGTTTCCTGCCTGCTTTTGGGTCCTCCATCTCCACAACCCATGACTTTTGTTAACAGTATTGCTTCAAATTCACTGGACCGAATGTCCGTGCATAGTTTTGATCTTCTGGCCAAATTTCCACATAAAACATCTTGTCAATACTCCAAGTATGAAGTTTTCAGCCCTGCTTGACCCAGCAGCTTAGTTCACATATACTTTGGACCTGCTCCAGGGAATAGATTGTTTTATACTCGTATAACTACTTCATTATTGGGTTATATTCATAAATAGTAGTTAAACTACGTCTCAAATGTACCATTTTATTGCACCGTTTTCTCATTCAATTCTGTGTCCTCACTGCTTCTGGTCTGAGATATCAGACTTTGGAAAATGTTTTTAAAAGCTGAATTTTCTGGATAAGAAGGATGTAACCCTGCCTTATTTGGGGGGTGTGGTATTTCTCTTTATCGGGTATAATTATACCACTAGAGCTAATTACAGAGAATAGTTTGTCTTTGATTAAAACAGGCCCAGGATGGTCTATTTAATAATTAAAAGGTCAGTTGTGTTCTTTTTTAACCAATCCTGTTATTCCCAGGGCTGAGCATGAGTGGGACATTGAGCAGCACAGAAACCATCTGCTGCTCCAGACACTGAGGGAGAAATAAAGACTTCAAATCCACACATGCTAAACGTTCACTCAAAAGCTGTTGTTACCGGTCTAAATTTCTTTATTTTCCTCAGTGGAGAGCGTTCCTTGTCTTTGTCTTAATCAAATCAGTGTTATTCTATTACCTAAATCTGCTGACAGCTATAGTGGTCATGACTCCTAATCATCAATTAAGCATTAATTAAGCGTTCAACTATCTGTAGACTGTAAGTGTTGTCAGGAATTTCTACAGGTTTTTGGGAGATAAAGGCTGACAAGTATTTGTTAATAGTCTTAAGCCACATTGTGAGATATATGGATTTATGTAATCTGGCAGAATCATCTCTGTGAGGAAGTAACTCCTGTCCTATCCTCTGGGCACCTCGCCAATTGGATGCATGAAATGGAGACGCCAAGCAAGACTGAGGAAAGAAGCTGTGTGTGTATCTACAGCAACAAATGCACATTTCATGCGCTTGACATGACAACAGCAACGTTAGTAAGGTTTCAAAGTTTTGCTTTATTCATAAATGGAAAAAACTAAAACAGGAAATCTCATATTGAATAACTGGACTTGAATCAGTACTTTTTTACCCTTAAAATTGTCAGTCTAATTCTTTTAAAAATTATTTTGACTCTTAGGTGCTAAGACTTTTTGCACACAGACAGACAGTCTTACTCAGTAAATTAGAATATGTGGTACGATGACGCTCGTTTGTCAGAAGAAACGTTCCTTTTGAAAATAACATTTAAGCAGGTATTAAACATGCTTCTGTACTAAATATTTTTGTTTTTATTGGTCTGATATAATATTGTAATCTTAAATGTCATGTTTTCATTAACTGTAGGTGGAAAATCATCATAATTAACAGAAATAAAGGCCTGAAAACAGCAGACTGTGGTTAATTCATCTATATAATGTGTTTCACTTAGTGAATAGAGTTACTGAAATAAATGAACTTTTCAATAATATTGTAATTTCTTGAAAATGACTATGTGTTGACATTTTCATGCTTTACGATAACATAGCCATATATCCATACTGTGAAACCAGACACAATTAGCAATGCATTTTTTTTTTATTTTAGAACGTGTTTACTTTTCTTCCTCATTTATTTTTTGCCCCATGAATATGGATTTCTTATATTTATTCATTGAATGTGTGATATTTATACTTTTTTATCATTTATATATTTTTTCTTTTTTCATTCCACAACTTAACTCTACAAACTGATATGCACATGCTTTAACTGTGGTTAGAACACACAATGGCTTTAAATTTAACTTTCCTTCCCTTTACGTTCTTTAATAGATTTCATAAATCAGTTGAAGTTGTATTGTTTCTAACTTAGAGCATTGCCTTAAATTTGACCAAATCCATTAATTTTATCACTAGTGATTTTATTTTTAAAAAATGAGTTTGTAGGGCCCTGATATCCAAAATTGTGTGTTATTCTTATTATGTAAACATTTTTTTTTGTACAAAACAGTACTTGTTTTCAAACACTCTTTATATTGATTTGCAGTTCAATATAGGTATATGCAGTGGGGAGAACAAGTATTTGATACACTGCTGATTTTGCAGGTTTTCCCACTTGCAAAACATGTAGAAGTCTTTCATTTTTATCATAGGTACTCTACACTCAACTGTGAGTGACGGAATCTAAAACATTAATCCAGAAAATCACATTGTGTGATTTTTAAGTAATAAATAAGCATTTTTTGCATGACTGAAGTATTTGATCACCTAACAAACAGTAAGAATCCTGGCTCTCACAGGCCTGTTAGTTCTTCTTTAAGAAGCCCTCCTGTTCTCCACTCATTACCTTTATTAACTGCACCTGTTTGAACTTGTTATCTGTATAAAAGACACCTGTCCACACATTCAATCAAACAAACTCTAACCTCCCCAAAATGGCCAACACCAGACAGCTGTGTAAGGACATCAGGGATAAAGTAGTAGACCTGCACAAGGCTGGGATGGGCTACAGGAAAATAGCCAAGCAGCTTGGTGAGAAGGCAACAACTGTTGGCGCAATTTTAGGAAAATGGAAGAAGTTGATCTCCCTCGGTCTGGGGCGGCATGCAAGATTTCGGCTTGTGGGGCATCGATGATCATGAGGAAGGTGAGGGATCAGCCCAGAACTACACGACAGGACATAGTCAATGACCTGAAGAGAGCTGGGACCACAGTCTCAAAGAAGACCGTTAGTTACACACGTGGATAAAAATCCTGCAGCGCATGCAAGGTCCCCCTGCTCAAGCCAGCGCATGTCCAGGCCCATCTGAAGTTTGCCCGTGACCATCTGGGTGATTCAGAGGAGGAATGGGAGAAGGTCATGCGGTCTGATGAGACAAAAATAGAGCTTTTTGGTCTAAACTCCACTCACTAAGTTTCGAGAAAGAAGAAGGATGAGTAAAACCCCAAGAACACCATCCCTACTGTGAAGCATGAAGGTGGAAACATTTTCTTTGTGGATGCTTTTCTGCAAAGGGGACAGGACGACTGCACCGTATTGAGTGGAGGATGGATGGGGCCACGTATTGGGAGATCTTGCCAACAACCTTCTTCCCTCAGTAAGGGTATTGAAGATGGGCCGTGGCTGGGTCTTCCAGCTTGACAACGACCCGAAGCACACAGCCAGGGCAACTAAGGATCCGTAAGAAGCATCTCAAGGTCCTGGAGTGGCCTAGCCAGTCTCCAGACCTGAACCCGATCGAGAATCTTTGAAGGGAGTTGAAAGTCCATATTACCCAGTGACAACCCCGAAACCTGAAGGATCTGGAGAAGATCTGTAGGAGGAGTGGTCCAAAATCCCTGCTGCAGAGTGTGCAAACCTTGTCAAAAGCAGGAAATGTCTGATATCTGTAATTGCCAACAAAGGGTTCTGTACCAAATATTAAGTTTTGTTTTTATGATGTATCAAATGCTTATGTCATGAATAAAATGCAAATTAATGACTTAAAAATCACAAAATGTGATTTTCTAGATTTTTGTTTTAGATTCTGTCAATCACAGTTAAAGAGATAAAAATTAAAGACTTCTACATGCTTTGCAAGTGGGAAAACCTGCAAAATCGACAGTGTATCAAATACTTATTCTCCCCACTGTAATTCACAATTCCCAAATAACATTAATGACAAATTATTTTTTAGCAAATTATCATCTGAACGTAGACATTTCTTTTCTGACTACCAACAAGAGCTGCTTTAAATCCTCCCCAATATAGTTGTGCCATCTGCCAGAACAAAATACTTAAACTCAACGGATATCGTCGATCTACACAGTAAACAGCTAGGGACCCAATACTGACTCTGGGAGGTGAGTAAAGTAGCCAAACATTTCAATCAAGTAAGAGTTGTACAACTTCAATACATTGTTACTCAAACAGAAGTAAAAAATATTCATCCAAAGTAAGAGCGAAAAAATAGTTGATAAAAAGGCTACTTCATTGATGAGTACTTGAGTAGTACTGTTTAATCTGATTTAATTGATGAAAATGGTGTAATTATACAGACAAAATATAAAATTATGTGCAGGGTCTGGTGCTCAGAATA
The DNA here is from genome assembly GCA_036173005.1 of Crenichthys baileyi. Classification (NCBI taxonomy): domain Eukaryota; kingdom Metazoa; phylum Chordata; class Actinopteri; order Cyprinodontiformes; family Goodeidae; genus Crenichthys; species Crenichthys baileyi. Next base: position 225,878 of record JAHHUM010002957.1, on the reverse strand, counting down.
ATAAAAAAAGATAAGTATAAATAAATTACATCATTTCAAACAGAAACACACATTTCTACATCTCAGTTTTCCATATCACAACACCTTTGAAACCAATACTTACAGCAAGTGACATATACATGTTAGAACAGTTGAAAGTACCACCAGTGACAATATGTACTGTTCACTTGACCTCCAAATAGAATAACAGGCTTAGCAGAAACCTGAAGTCTCACCCGACTCAGTGCATTTTTGGTTAAAATACAGGGGAGTAACTCGGGGTGGACAGAGTGAAATTGTACTCATGTAAGAGTAGTGATACTTTAAAACTAAAATTACTTAAGTAGAAGTAAAAAGTAGGTTCAGTTAAAATACTCCTTGAAGTTAGTTTTTTGAAAAAAGTTACTCAAGTAAATGTATCTGTGTAAATGTACCCAGTTAATACCCACATCTGCTAACTCATGTTGGACACTTCAGGTAATTATTTGTGTTTTTCACACTTTTTATAATGGTTTCATTTTCACTGTGATGTATTTGGAAGAGATTTATCCATGTTATCCGAGAAGATATACACTTTATCACTTAGACTTTGTCGATGACTCAGGGCAATCAACTGTCCACTGTCATCACATGCTTGTTCATGAGGAAGGATTACAGCAGAATTAGTGTCTCTGTGCAATCGACTGAGTTTCCGTCCTCAGAAAACCTTTTTGACCAATTGGCATAATTAAGTGAACTATATCGTAATGCAACTAGGGTCAAATAGAAAGGTATGTACAGTACAGACCAAAAGTTTGGACACACCTTCTCATTCAAAGAGTTGTCCTTATTTTCATGACTATGAATATTGTAGCTTCACACTGAAGACATCAAAACTATGAATTAACACATGTGGAATTATATACTGAACAAAAAAATGTGAAATAACTGAAAATATGTCTTATATTCTAGGTTCTTCAAAGTAGCCACCTTTTGCTTTGATTACTGCTACGCACACGTTTGGCATTCTTTCGATGAGCTTCAAGAGGTAGTCACCTGAAATGGTTTTCCAACAGTCTTGAAGGAGTTCCCACAGATGCTTAGCACTTGTTGGCCCTTTTGCCTTCACTCTGCGGGCCAGCTCACCCCAAACCATCTCGATTGGGTTCAGGTCCGGTGACTGTGGAGGCCAGGTCATCTGGCGCAGCACCCCATCACTCTCCTTCGTGGTCAAATAGCCCTTACACAGCCTGGAGGTGTGTTTGGGGTCATTGTCCTTTTGAAAAATAAATGATGGTCCAACTAAACGCAAACCGGATGGAATAGCCGCTGCAAGATGCTGTGGTAGCCATGCTGGTTCAGTATGCCTTCAATTTTGAATAAATACCCAACAGTGTCACCAGCAAAGCACCCCCACACCATCACACCTCCTCCTCCATACTTCACGGTGGGAACCAGGCATGTAGAGTCCATCCGTTCACCTCTTCTGTGCCGCACAAAGACACGGTGGTTGGAACCAAAGATCTCAAACTTGGACTCATCAGACCAAAGCACAGATTTCCACTGGTCTAATGTCCATTCCTTGTGTTCTTTAGCCCAAACAAGTCTCTTCTGCTTGTTGCCTGTCCTCAGCAGTGGTTTCCAAGCAGCTATTTTACCATGAAGGCCTGATTCACACAGTCTCCTCTTAACAGTTGTTCTAGAGATGTGTCTGCTGCTAGAACTCTGTGTGGCATTGACCTGTTCTCTAATCTGAGCTGCTGTTAACCTACGATTTCTGAGGCTGGTGACTCGGATGAACTTATTGTCCGCAGCAGAGGTGACTCTTGGTCTTCCTTTCCTGGGGCGGTCCTCATGTGAGCCAGTTTCTTTGTAGCGCTTGATGGTTTTTGCGACTGCACTTGGGGACACTTTCAAAGTTTTCCCAATTTTTCGGACTGACTGACCTTCATTTCTTAAAGTAATGATGGCCACTCGTTTTTCTTTACTTAGCTGCTTTCTTCTTGCCATAATACAGTCTATTCAGTGGGACTATCAGCTGTGTACTGTATCCACCTCCTGCACAACACAACTGATGGTCCCAACCCCATTTATAAGGCTTGAAATCCCACTTATTAAACCTGACAGGGCACACCTGTGAAGTGAAAACCATTTCAGATGACTACCTCTTGAAGCTCATCAACAGAATGCCAAGCGTGTGCGTAGCAGTAATCAAAGCAAAAGGTGGCTTCTTTGAAGAACCTAGAATATAAGACATATTTTCAGTTGTTTCACACTTTTTTGTTCAGTATATAATTCCACATGTGTTAATTCATAGTTTTGATGTCTTCAGTGTCAAGCTTCAATATTCATAGTCATGAAAATAAGGACAACTCTTTGAATGAGAAGGTGTGTCCAAACTTTTGGTCTGTACTGTATATGAATTTGAATATGTCTCTGCAATTGGATTGATTTAATTATATATTTCTGCATATAATTTGGGACTGCACTGTTGTTAGTACTGTTACCTTGCAGCAAGAAGAACAAATCCTGGACATGAATCCAAAGCTGGGATTTTTCTGCAAGAAGTTTATATTTTCTTCCTGTGCTTGCATGTATTCTCTCTAGGTACTCTGGCTTCCTCTCAGAGTCCAAATGTATGTATGTTAGGTTAATTGGTTCTGGTTGTACTTTGAGATAACATTTGTTGAAAGTTTAAACCATATAATTAAACTGAATTGAAACACCAGTCAAGAACAAACTTCACTGTCACAAGCATTTCATGAGAGGAGGAAATAAAGTTTTTCCAACTTTATGGGGACCAACATAAATATGACCTGACACAGAGTCCCACATCTTTTAGCCACCTGCAGCTAGGCTGGACGATGACTCATATTTAGGAAAATGATAGGTTATGTGGTATTTTGGTGTCGCCAAGTCACCATAACAACCATTAGACCATATCTACATGTCAATCTGTTGTTTCAGAGTGATGTAATGAAAAGGTATGTTCTGTCCTACCATAAAAAAAGGATGAATGTAGAAAAGCACATCATGTCCACTTTTAAGTGTGGTGGAGGATTTGTGATGCTGCGGCCCTGGTTATCCCTGGAATACATGGCATTGGTAACACTTTGAATCAGCAGAAAATATGTCTTTGGTTTTTCAGCAGGATGTTTATATTTCTTCCTGCTCCATTTTGAAAACAACATTGAGCTGTTGCTATAAAAACACGTGAAATCTCATTTGTTTATATATTCTGTTATTATTTTCTACTTTCCAATTATGTTTGCAATTAACTAATAAATCAAAACTTTACCCAAACTAATAATTAAAAACATTTGTCCAGAACTTCACCAAGGAAAAACACTTGGGCTTGACTCTACCCAGAAGGCTGATCATCAGGCAAAGTCTGGTCGTCCGACAGCTCCTTTAATTCCCTAACAGTCAGATTGCAGAAGGGTGTGAAAATCGGTGTGATATTTTGCTGCTGCACCAAAAGATTTATTTATTTTAAGACTTTTGAACACAACACATTTGTGAGCATTTGTACATTATGCAGTTCCCTTTTTAAGGATTTATTGCTACAGACTGAAAGAGTCATTTTGATCATCAATCATTTTATTTTATTTTTTCTAAAATGCCAAATACATAACAGGATTTGAGAATAAATCCAAGGTTGAGTGCACAAAAATGTTTCACTGCAGGCTGTTTATATACAAGAATGAAATCAACAACAGTTTTTTTATTTTTACAGAATTTAACAGCATCGATATTTAGAGTCAATTTTGTTCAACCTAATAACGGCAACAAGACTGGATTCATTTGCACTGAAGATATCTTTTAAACACAGCACATTGATTTAATTTACAAATCAGTGAACTTTGCTGAATTAAAAGTGCATTAAAGACCACTGTATGCTCAAATTTTTTTATATTACATTAAACAATTAAACCATGTGATCTCATAAACAGACTTAGCGAACGAACACCCCAACTGTCCTCCGCGTATATTTACCCAGAAATCATACTGGTAAGTACTTTCCTATTTGATTGTACTATCATTGCAGAATATTAGTGCGTCCTTAGAATATTAGCAATCAATCAATTTTCTTACATAGCCTTTTTGTGGCATCAAGGCTAGTTGCCACAAACATCTGGCAAGATTTAACTTAAAGAAAACACAAATTCAGTTTAAGTGTACATTATTAAGACAAGTTAACATAACAACTGGGAGCAGCTCTGTAGCTTAGTTTTTCTGTTTGCCAGCAGTTTGCTGGAAATGACCCCTTTCAGATGCCCAAATATGTACAGCTTCCTAAAGAGACAACGTATTTATTACATAAGTGAACAATCTGGACAGAGAGCAATGAGTACAAACATAACCTTTGACTATTTATACACTTTTAATTCACCGAGCCTCCATAAAACTTAATCTGGTGATGATGCCTCTACTGAGTACAAGGTACAATGGATCTGAAATGCTATAATTCAGCTCGACACTATGCGTGCGATGGAAGAGAAGCCAAAAACACCTACAAACTTTTTAAATAAATAAAATCAAGTATGGAACAGACTATTTCTCAGAACAGATGATTAATCTAAATACATGAGTTACATTATCCTTTTTTCCACCTCTCAATCCATCAGTAGAGAATAACGAAAGTGCTCTGGTCAAACCTGTAAAAAAATAATTTATACACCACAACCGGGCTAAAGCTGGAAGGTTTTTGTCACAAGATTCTTGAGAAATATTTTGTTTATTGGTGGTCCTCCCCCCAGTCGCTCTGCTCCTGCTTGTCCACCTCACCATCCATCGGCTGGATTAGTTGTCATTTGTTGAAAGGAAGGCAGGCAGGCAGGATGACCGTGGAGCAGGCTGGGCCCGCCAAGGGTTCCGCAACCTCTCCCTCCAGCTCCGTCCACGTTCCCTTCTCTGGGCTGTAGCAGATGGTAGAAGACTTGTAGGCCCCCTGAAGAAAAGGAAAATCAGACCTTTATTCATTTATTATCCTTTATTTATTCCTCTAATTTTTTTATTTTTAACCACAATCTTGTGTGTTTTATTGGCATTTCATGTGATTGAACACAATGTAGTGCATTCTTGAGAGGTGGAAAATGACACATGGTTTCAAACATATATTGGAAAATACTGTTCTAAAAAGTGTGACATGTATTACTGTTTAATCCCCTTTACTCTGATACCCCTAAATAAAATCCAGTGCAACCCATTTTCTTTAGAAGTCATCGTATCAGTAAATGGAGTCTACATGTGTGTAACTTAAATTTAGTATAAATCCAGCTGTTCAGTGAAGGCCTCCGAGGCTTGTTAGGGAACATTAGAGAACACAGCATCATGTTCCATCATGTTCAGGATGCTGTTGGTTCACTAACTAATAAACCTCTGAGGCCTTCAGAGAACATCTTGATTTATGCTCGGTTTAAATTGCACACAGGAGATCTCTATTAACTAATTAGATTACTTTAAAATGTAATTGCTTGCACTAGATTTTATTTAGGGGTATCAGAGTAAAGAGGGCTTAATACAAATTAATGCAGCTATTTTCAGAACTGCGTTCTTTATTTTAAATATGCATAATTTTTCTTTCGGCTCACAATTATGTTCTACTTTGTATCGATCTGTCACACAAAGTTTCAAGAAAATACTTTATTATTGGGATTGAAACATGACAAAAAGTGAAAATATTCAATGAATACTCTCGCCAAGCACTGTGCATGCTTAGCTGTATGACAAACAGTACTAAGTAAAAGTTTTTATCCACTCTCAAGTTCTTCATGTTTTGCTTCTGAAGAGACATTTTGTTGGTCTTGATGACTAGCTTTTCCAGCTTTCTGAAGGTACTTTATAGTCTTTTTCAGACTTCTGACTGCTGTGTTTAAAGAACTGACCATGACACTTAGCATGAAGGGTTTGTTAAAAATGAAGAACTGTACAACTGGAGAACAAAAGTTTCCGGTTTAAAAAAATACCTTGAAATGTATGTGTGTCAAACTGTGATAATTTCCTTGATTTAAAATTTGGAGCAAATTGTGTCCTTTTGACTGTCTATCAGTAGGTTGGTTCTTTGTTGGATTGTGTATTATATGTAGAAAAACTAAATCGTCTTGAGTTTCTGAGCTTTTTTGATGCCTTTATATGGTATAAAAGGACTTAAGTGTTAACTGTCATAGTAACAATTACTTTACAAATAGTCAGGTAATGAATTAAGAAAGGGTTATAAAATAAAGTTCTGAAGCATGAAAAATCACCTGAAGCTTCAAGAGATATTGATCAAGACCAGTAAAAGATTACAAGAAATTCTGGCTATCAGGAAGCAAAGTGTAAAGAAATGAGGGTCCAGGGTCAAAATGATTGTTTTCTGTTTATTTACTGTAAGGTACATTTACTACCATGCTCCAGCTGTAGCCACCCACGAGGAAGATGCTGTCATCCAAAACGGCGCAGCCAGGACCGCTGCGGCCCTCCAGTATTGGTGTCTGGAGGATGTTCCATTGGTCAGCTTTTGGGTCGTAACACTCAACCAACATGACATCGAGGTGGGAGAAACCTGTCCAAGTACAAGGTGGAACAAAAGTCCAACGTTTTTAACAACCCAGGCAATATACTGTATATTTTACAATCATCCTTATATCCTGAGACTAAAAAATTATAATGTATATCAGCAGTGAAATCCATTCTTTGTTTCTGTGTCTAATGTTTTCTTTGTTTTCTTTCTGCTGTTTTTGTGTGGGCATGTTGGAATGAGCTTTGTTAAGTACTTCTGTGCACCAATCAGGATTTAGAGAAACACAAATGACAAGCAGTCCTGTTGTCACTAGCTTGAACTGCCCAGCAACTGGCACAAGAAATGAACAAAAACAACCAAATAGTCTTCATAAAGTGGATAACCTTTTAGTTGCTAGCAACTTGTTAAGTTAACAAATTTAACTTAAATTTGTTCTGTTGTTCTGTTTTAAATTCACATTTCTTTAAAAACAAAGACACCTAAATTTTATCTGTTTTTAAGAACCTATAAGGATAGTTACAAAAAAAACAAAAAAAAACTACACCTTCAATTCTGTTTCAGGTTTTTCATCAAGAATGATGGAGAGTAAGGGTGCACAGAGTGATAACGGTCATCACCTGTGCATAGCAGCAACATAATTTTTATACAACTATAAAAAAGAGCACAAATGATGTCAATTCCTGAAAGGCCTGAGTGCTCACCTTTCAAATGGTTTCCACCGATGGCGTACAGACGATCATTCATCCCAGCCAGTACGTGAATGGCGCGCTTTGTGTTCATGTCTTGTTTTCTAGCCCACACATCCATTACAGGGTCATAGCAGTAGAGCCAGGACACATACTCGCCATTGTGCACTCCTCCTGCAACATGTAAACACAACCCTGTGTTGTTAAGACAGTGTCAAACTACAGCTTGGTTGTATAAACAAAAAGTACCAATCCATTATTCTCTATACGGACAGGTGAAATGCCTCTTTAAATTGCAAAGCAATATACATGCTATTTCAAACCACATTTGACAATGTCAACAGTATGAAATATGATATACATTTTGTGATACCTTCTTTCCAGTCACATCTACCTCCACAGAAACATATTTGGATCTTTTGCCGAGTAGACACTGTTTTCTTTTACTCTAATACAGCATGATGTGTCACATTTAATGGCTCCTTCTCACATCAGTTTTGTTCAAACAGATTGGTGTCTTTGTTGGCATGTTTTAATGTTGCCACTATGAGTGGAGTATGGATGATTCAGTGCCACTTAGATCTGGGAGAAAAACATAAGGTTTCAGTTTGTAAAACCTTATGTTTCTGTGTTTGTATGATGGATCTAATTAAATGAAGAGGCGCCTGAAGCAAACCTGTGGTTTTAAAAGAAATAATATCAGAAACCAGGATGGTTGTGAAGATTTTACATTGACATGGCTGAGTAGATTTTAGTTTGCCACCTTTTCTGTTAATACTTGCATCAGAAATTCAAAAAGAAAGTTTATTCATTCTGATACTGAACCTTAACACTGCACCCTGAACATAGCATCCCCACTGTGAAACACGATGGTGGCAGCATCATGCTGTGAGGAGGCTTTTCTTTAGAAGAGATGGAGAGATTGGCTAGAGTTGACAGGATTATGGGTGGAACTAAATACAGCTCAGTTTGCCATTCAGCGGGATGAAACAAAACACAGCCTAAGCTAGAACCGAATAGTTTAGATCAAATCATATCATATCCGTGAGTTAAAATGGCCTAATCAAAGTCCAGACCTAAATCCAATGAAAATCTTTACCAAGCCTTAAAAATTGCTGCTCAGAGAGGCTCTTCATTCAAATTCACTGACCTACTTTGCAAAGAATAAGTAGATATTCTGGCCTAAGTGGACATCTGGTAAAGACAAAAGATTTGTAGTTGTAATTGCATAGAAAGTGGTTCTACAAATGATTGATTCTGGGGTGCAACTAATTTTCACATTTTTTAGTTTTACTTTATTAAAAAATGTTGTTAAAAAAAGTTATAACACCAAATCCCAATTCAATGAATTACAGTTTTTATGGATAACATGACAATTATGAAAAGCATCAAAGAAAGCATTTCTGTTTCTATGTGTGTCTCAGTACAGACATTTGAAATAAAAGATGTAACATCAAACGTTACTGATGCAAGATGTTTTTTTAATATCATTTTATAGCTACTGTTTTGGTAAATGCTTGAAATTTATAGCAGTTTATTGCAATTAAACGTCAGAGATCCTGTAGCGTCTACTTAATACAGTGTAAAACATCTGTTTGGTACGATTTTGCCTTTTTTTTCCTAACCTGATATGTAGATCTTGCCATTGTGCACTGCTCCTGCATGAGCGGCTAAAGGCTGCGGCAGAGATGACACGTAGTTCCACTCATTCGTCTCCAGGTTGTAGGACTCCACGCTGGAGAGGTAGCCCGTCTCATTCCGACCTCCGATTACGTACAAGTGCTTATCCAGGCGGCAGGCAAAGAAACTGGCTCTCCTGTGGAGGAGTCAAACATGCAACATCATATATAACCCCTGTGCCACTGTTGTGTATCTGCCTTTTATTTTAGTTTTGTTGGAAGACATGATGCCATAGGAAATTCACATCCGCATATCACATTATGTATTTAAACTGTAGCATTTATAAGTTGACCCCTGGAAAAGCCAGGCTGTCACAGATGAAGATGTGGAAAAAATCCGCCACAGGAGAGCCACGGCTCTCACACATTTCTCACACATTTTCCATCCATGTGGCATGTTTACTTTGATGCTAGAGGCAGTTTTGATTTAATTTATCTTAAGATATCCTTTTTGCTGAGTAAAACTGCCCTGGCAAATCAACACAACTGCAACAATGACTTTACAATAACATCACTTAATGTCACAGTATGCTGTGCAGATGTTCACTCAGCGCTGCTTGAAACTAAAGGTCAAACAATTAAAGCTTATACTCTGAGCTCAATGCATCCTTATACCTAAAAATATTCAAGAAAATAATCACATGATTAAAAATAAGCAAACTAGTTATGCTCTTCAAACTGTGAACAGATATCTTTGGCAAATCTTTCCTAGAATAAAAAAGCTGCATTATGAGTAAATGCAAATAGTCATATAAACGAATTACTGTATTTACTCTGTATACCTTATGTGATGTTGACTTTTTGCTGTTTTTCTAAATTCCCTGACATGTCTCATGTCCAAATGATACAAACCTTTCTTGCATGGGAGGCAGCTGAATCCAGCTGTTGAATCTGGGATCATAGCGGCTGACAAAATTAGTGCTGTGCTTTCCTGAAAAAAACAAAAACAAAATGAATGATGCAGTTCAAATGATTTCATTATTATACTAGTGTTGCTGTAATGTTTAAGCACACTCATATCAAGTTCAGTTGTTGCAGTTTGTGAACGCATTCCTTTTTACCCCCAAATTGTCCTCCCTGCACTGGTTGCCTGTATGTTTTAGGACTGATTTTAATGTTTAATTATTATTATTTTTTTATGTTTAAACAGTCAGGCACCTCCTTATCTAACAGAGCTTTTACACAACCAGGTTCCTAGAAGATGTTTGAGGTCAGGACTCCTGTTGCTTTTAGTTGTTCCTCGGACTCGTCTTGTAACCCGAGGATTTTAAGTCCCATGAGACCCATCCTTTTTAAGCTGGCTTTTAATACCAGTTGAGCAGAAATATCAAGCTGTTTTAAAATATTAGTCTTTTTTTTACTTACTGTTTTTAGCTGTTCGTTTATTTTTGTCTTTTTGTTTTATTGTAGGTGTTTGTGTCTTTTTAATTAATGGAACTGTACAGCACTTAAGTCCCTTTGGATGCATAAAGCACACTATAAATAAAAGTTGATTGATTGTTGGTTAAACGTTTAATCTGACATTTGCTGAGACTGCAGAATATCTCTAGCCACATGACACGCTGAAGAGGGAAGATGGTTTAGGTCAGAAGCTGCTCTCTATTGGCTGTATCAGATGGAGGATAACCTTACTCTGATTGGTTACACGTTACCATTGAATGAATTAGGTCTCAGTTAGTTTTTTCTTTTCTCCCTTCTAGCTCTGACTTGTTAAAGCCTTGAACATCACCTCAGGTCATGTGTTTAGAGATTTAAAGTTGCTCCTCTGACCTGGGAACATCGCTCCTTTTGAGCAGACGCACCTCGGCTGTGGAATACACTTCCCTTGTAACTACGTTCTATTAACAACGCTGATTCCTTTTAAAGAAAAAAAAAATCCAAACAAGCATTTAGTCAAATATTTACATTAACCTTTTGTTTCTCTGTCTTTTTTAGCAATATCTGTGTTTTTCTTCTATTTTATTTCTCCTTCTGCACTGATATATTTTATTTCGAACCATTTTTAGGTTTTGCCATTAAAGGGGTCTTACTTGCTTAAATTTTGTCTCTTCTAGTTATCCCTAGCAAACTATTTTTTGAACCGCTACTTCTCACAACTAATTCATTATTTGAAAGGACCCGTTTACTTTATTACATGCTCTTCTAATCATTCCCTCAGCTCAACCACTCCAGTGACCAGAACACACTGCTTCTGCTGCAGGAAGTTAAATATATTTGGCTTGACTGTCATTGTCTGACATCCATACACCACGAAGCAATTGCCTGTGTCTTCATCAACCATCTCGATGATTTTTTATGATTTCTGCCATGTTTTACTTTTGTTTCTGTTGCACCATGTCTAATAATAGAGACAAATGTCTTTCCAAGTTTTTCAAAGTGCGAACTGTTTATTGATGTGGAAATATATTTACTTGATCATTTTTCTCTGAGTTTAATAAATAAATCCAACCACACGCAACTTACACTCACAGCCCATTTGATAAGGTACGCATGTCCAGTTGTTAAAACAAAGTTAATCAGCCAATCATAAGGCAGCAACTCGATGCATTTAGGAATCTAAATATTTTTAAAACAACTAAATCAAGTTAAGACTTAGCATCAGTTTAGGGAAGACAGGAATTTAAGTGACTTTTGAAGGTGGCCTGGTTGCGGGTGCCACAAAGGCTAGTCTGAATGTTTTAGAATCTATTGGTCTTTTCAGACTGAAACATCTCTTGTTTTTACAAAGAATGCTCCAACAAAGACAAAATATCCCATGAGCGGCAGTTCAATTAACCACTTTTCAAAACCAAGGGATGTGGAATACTGTCCATGAACCACAACAACATGTACATGTGGCTCAGTAGGAAGAGTAGTCGTCTTGCATTCAGAAGGTTTTGGTTCGATTCCAGCTTCCTCCTGCCATATGTCAATGGCAAGGCACTTAACCTCTAGTTGCCTACCGATCAGTGTATGAATGTGTTAGTGAGTGTGATTGGGTGAATGTGGCTCTAGTGTAAAGCGCTTTGAGTGGTCTGTATGACTGGAAAGGCGCTAAATAAGTTCAGTTCATTTACCATTCATTTAACCTTAATGCAGGTGGGCTACTCCAGCAGACGCCCACAGAAACTGAGGCTACAATTCACACAGGCTGACCAAAGCTGGGACTTCAGAATTGGTTGTAAACATCATAAAAGCATGGATCCGTCCTGCCTTCAGGCTGCTCCTGGTTGTGTAATGCTGTGGGGGATATTTTCTTTTGGGCGCTTCAGCACCAACTGAACATTGTTCAAACACCACAGCCTACCTGAGTGTTGATGCTAACCATGTCCTCCACTTTTTGATCACAGTGTACCCATGTTCTTAATGGCTGCTTCCAGCAGGATAAAGCGAAAAGCCTAGAAAATCTCAAACTGGTTTCTGGAACATGACAGTAAGCTCACATTGATGCCCTCCACAGTCACCAGATCTCAGACCAACAGAAAACCTTTGAAATAAGAATGACTCCTTGTTGAATCTAAAGTTTAAGCAGTACTGAAGGCAAACAGGTCCAATCTAATACTAGGAGCGTGTACCTAACGTGTTGTTGGTGAGAGTATATAGTTGTATTGAATAATTTTCATGTTCAGATAAAGAAAAACCAAGTATCAGATTTTTGGATAGATCAGAGCTAGTCTCTAGATTTTGAACCATCTTACCACCATTTTTCAAAAAGTACTGTAAACAGTTTGACACTATAAATATTTCAATGTTACCAGCAGTTAGTTTCCTCTACCAATTATTGACAAGTGTTTACTGGAGTGTTGTTTGTCCACTCAGAGCTGATCTAACCCTAGAATGAGTGTTTACAACTATCTGAAAGCACATCACCTCGGATGGATTTGAACCAGCAGCGGACATTCTGTAGAAAAGTGAAACATTTGCTGTGTGACATTAGCGTGTGGTGGTGTTGTACCATTTGGGTTCCACTGGTCCTCTCCACCCAGCAGCAGCAGGAAGTTCTCCACCTCCACCACGCAGTGATGAGCGCTGTTGTAAGGCATTACTGAATGGCAAACAAAAGGTTTGTTACTGTAGCATGTGGATGATACAGCCCAGATGTAGAAAAACACCAGCATGATGGCCAACTTCAGCCTCAGTCCTTGAACACAAACATTGAACTGTTTTCTAACCAAGGTGGAGCCTTAAAAACTTTGTTTAGCTTACCTATTAACTTCAGCGAGTTAAATATGATGTTGTCAGCTTTATGTTTTTTAACACTGACATGCTTGTCCAGATGTTTTTCACTTAGGTAACCTAACTTCAGCACCTCCCTACAGTATACAGTGAGGTTCCTAACAGTTATTTAAAGAGGTTTTAGTCAACCATTGAAATTCATGTTTTTAAGCCACACCTCATTATATATATATTTTTTCTTAAGAGCTAGTAGTGGACAATGTAACAAAAAGCATTTTCATTATCATTGCCTACACATACAGCAAACCTATTCTGCAGAAACTGGCTTACTGTTCAAAAACATAACAGAAGAAGCAATAAATCAAAAAAAACAAAGAAATAGAAGAATTACATGTAGCACGGACATCGGGATCTATGTATGCCTTTTAAAAACTTAAAATTAAGACTTCTTGAGGCACTGCAGAAACTGTATTGACTGGTTATGCCATTAATGACGCAACTGACTGAATGACTGCGCAGCAACAGGTGGGGAAGGGGGGTGACACTGCTTTGCTCTACTTTACGCTCTACGCAGGAGGCGAAAACTCTGGGCAATCCTACACTTTCCTTCATCCCCTTTTTAAAAAGACTTTGAAACCTTAAGAATGTTCTTCAGTCTGTGCATCTGCTGCATTTACAGTCTTAGGACTTAACAAGCGACCCAGTCATGCAATTTAAACTTTGTGTTCAGTAAGTTTCTTTTGTGAGCATCTTTTGCTCTACAAATACAGCATTTTCATTAAACGGTGATGAATTATTTTTTCCCTAAATGTCTAAGCATAAACAGTTACATAAAAATGAAAATATCTTTAATTTATGACACAGAATAAATTCCTAAATGCATCTATCTTACTGAGTACAATATAACGATTATTACATGATTATTACTAGGTTTACATGTATTAAGAAAACATTTGTGATTTTATTGTTGATAATTGCAATTATGATATGTATTGCAATTAAGCCACATTCACCCTTCCATTTCTTTTTTCCATCTTCACAATGTTCATATCAATTTCCATGACTTTTAGCATCTCAGTGAGTAAAATCTATATCAGGTAAGGAAATTGAAGGCAGGGAAAAGGGGTCCGACTGTCCAAATATATGACTGTGATGCAATGCATGGTCCCAGAAATATTACATCCTACCAAGTATTGCATCGAAGCAGTCTTTTGCAACCGAGATTTTGCACATGCTGATATTGGGATGAGAATTTTGATTTGATATACAGTGCTACTTTAATTATTACAGAGTTGGTTTTCTGAAGGAAAATGCCAGAAAACTTTCATGTGGAAAGTAAAATGTTTTAGTTAAAGTAAGAGAATGTCAGGTCTCTGATTATGAACTGTGGTCCACACATTTTTTAGATTCTCACAACTGTCCATTGGAAACTTTGCCATTGTTTTTTTATTTTTATTTTTTATTTAATGAGGCTTTTATGTTGATGTGTTTTACTCTGATAATGATGTAATAGTGTACATGTTTTGCTCTAAAATATGCCACAGCAGTAAATCTTCCAATGATATACTACGTCCCTCCAATAATGTTCAGCTGCAGCGTATAATGTTCTTTCTTTAGTATGTTTGCATAGTTTGACATCCGCATGAGCTGCAGGGGGATTTTTCTTCTATGTAAGTTTTTGTGCTTCATGTCTCTCCTCCATCTTCTTCTAGTAAAGTGACCCCATTGAGATGTAGAGAAATGGTCTTAGGTGACAGCCATAATGAACATGATCGTGTTCACTCAATAAATCTCGGGCCCGGTGCTTTTTGAGCACAAATCAGTGAAATGTTAAAGCCCACCTGTCTGTCTCCATCAGTCATTTCCACTGTCACCTCCCCACCGCCTGATGGATCACAGTTGCTGCAAAATTAGACAGCCTTGAATCTCATTTCTTTCCAATTGGCCTCTCCCTGCAATCTCACTCAGGCTGGATGACATGTGCTGGTCCTCTACGGGAGGGGAAGTCTCAGATAGGAACTAATGCTACATACGCTAAACACAGCTTTATCTCAGATGAGGGGGATTAGGTTGCCTGCCTTCAGTGCACCTCAAAGAGAGGTTCCATACAACTGCCAAATTCCCTTACATGCTATTTACATTATCATTCAGACAGCAGTATATAGGACACGGATGGGCAGCTTTTTATTTAGTATCTAGTACCTTGTGTAAAAAAAAATTTTTCTATACTGATGCTAAAGATTATTGGATTGCAATGTCTAGGAGTCATAGTTTAAGGTACTCTGAGAAGATCTGAAAGATTCTGGTGAATGATGAATAATATGAGGCGAAGATATAATAAAACGACTTTAATAGTCCTTGCAAAGTACGGGGAAAGAGCATATCAATCATGACTTTTCTATACTAATGTGACTCACTGCAAAGGAAATTTAATACAGTGTATTACAAAAGTATTTGTACATCTTGAACATTTCTACATTTTGTTACACCCCAACTATAGAGTTCAAAGTATTTTAGTGTGAATTTCTATGATAGACCAACGTAAAGTCATAAAATAATTGTTAAGTGGAAGGAAAACAATAAATGATTTTCTTTTTTTAACAAAAAAAAACATGAAAGTGTGGTGTGCATACATCTTCAACCCCAATAAATAAACCAGTGTGCAAGCAACTGTCTTCAGAGGTCAACAAAATAATAGGGTCTATCTGTATATAATTTAATTTCAGCATAAATACAGCTGTTTTGTGAAGGCCTTAAGAGAATGAAGAAGATCGGAGAACATTCAGCATCATTAAGCTCAATAAACACACTAGACGTGTCAGGGATAAAGTTGTAGAGAAGTTGGGTTATACAACAATATCCTAAGCTTTAAATGTCTTACAAAGCATAGTTCAGTCCAACATCTGAAAATGGAAAGAATATTGTACACCCACAAACCTACAAATACAGGGTGACCCATCTAAAACAAAATTTCTGGCTAGGAGAGAATTAATGAGAGGACTAGCTAAGAGGCCCTTGGTAACTCTGGAGGAGTTTCACAGCTCAGGTAGCTGTGAGACTGCTGACAGGACAACATTTATTTGTACACTCCACAAATTTAGCCTTAATGGAAAGAGCAAGAAGAAAGCCACAATTAAAAGAATACCATAAAGTGCCCCTTTTGCAGTTTGCAAATATGTGAAAGAAAGTTCTCTGGTCAGATGAGTCCAAAAATGAACTCCTGGCTAACTTGTTAAACAATATTTCTGCCAGACAAGCAACACTGCACACCCCTCTGAACACACCATCCCCACCACGAAAATATGGTGGTGGCAGCATCATGCTGTGGGAATGATTTTTCTTAACAGGGACTTGTAAGCTGGTCAGAGTTGATGGGTAGATGCTTGGAGGTAAGTACAGAGCAATTCTAAAGGAAAATCTGTTAGAGGCAGATATGGACTTGAGAGTGGAAGAGGGATTAACCTTCCAGCAGGAAAACAATCCTAGATAAACACTCAGAGCTACAATGTAAATGTTTAGATCAAAGCATATTCATGTTAGAAAGGTCCAGTCAAAGACCAAATTCAGACTAAATCCAATTGAGAATCTTTGGCAAGACTTGAAAATGGATATATCATTTTCCTTTAATTTAACAGTTTTATGCTGCTTTGTGTTGGTCTATGTCATACAATTCCCAAGAAAACGAACAAAGGTTAATAGTTGTAATGTGACAAAATGTGAAAAAGTTAATGGGGTGTGAATACATTTGCAAAGTGTTATGTACACTACCGGGAAAAAGTTTTAGATACACTTTGTCACTTGATGGGTCTCTTTATTTTCATAAGTATTTACATTTTAGATTCTCACCAATGGCATTAAAACTGCGAATGAACACACATGAAATTATCTAGTAAACAAAAGGTGTGAAATAACTCGTAAACATTTTTAGATTTTAGATTATTACAAAATAGCCCTTTTTGCTTTGATTACTGCTTTGCTCTCTTGGCATTCTCTCTATGATCTTCATGGTTATCCAAAGAGTCTAGAAAGAACTTCCCAGAGGTTCATTGAGAGACGGCCAAAGGTTAATATTTCAGTCATCACAGCAAAGGGCGGCTACTTTAAGGAATTTAAAATATAAAACATAAGGTTCTTAAGGTTCTTTTAAACTTTTTCGCTTGCTACATAATTCTATATGTGTTCATTTACAGTTTTGATGCCTTCAGTGGAAAATCTATGTACAATGTAAATAGTCATAAACATAAAGAAAACCATTAAATGAGAAAGGGGTTCTAAAATTTTTTATCAGTAGTGTATCTATCTGGCCATAGGCTCCCTTGTTTTGACCCCTGGGGATCATCTGCCTCTCAGGGAGCAGAATAACCAGGTCCTCTACAAGACGGGTATCACTGCAGTCTACAGTAAGCTCCAGGGCTCACTAGAGGGAGTCAGAAGCCTCTGCATAGAAGGCACAGTGTTGGCTGGTTGAATGATTTCACAGCTAATGCACCACTGCTGCTCAAGCTCTTATGTGCCTTCAACACCAACACAATCAAATCCTGCTGAGGAGAATTCCTTTGTTCTTTATAACAGGAGACAACAGTCAAAATAATCCTTGTTTTAGAATTTCATTGCAGGTGTTTTTTAAAAGGAAGACAAATATTCCCTCCCAGCCTTTGTCTTGTGTTCGGCCACGCTGCTGTGGGTACACTAGATGGCAAACTTTCCACTAGAATCGGTGAAAGGTGGGCATCTCTGAAACATTGAGGGGAATCAGATTCTGCCTAAATTGTGTTGATGAATGTCTTAATCAAAGGCTGTCCCTCTCAGGTTTCGCCTCATTGAAAAGTTATGATTGAATGTTAATAATCTTCTATTCCACATCCATTGTGAGGACGCTACATCAAGTGGTCACTGATGTGTTAAGAAGATGATTTTGCAGTTTTGTCCTTCCACTTGGCCACGGACCATTTATGTGTTAACTTTTTAGTCGTGAGCGACAGAAATCCCTGTTGACCTTTTGCTTGTTGCAGTTTAAGCCAATGAGTGTGAGTTTAATGACAAAATGACAATATAAACACCAGTGCATTTCATATCCATGCCTCCTCTGGTAAAACTCAACCCTTACCGGCTAAAAATGAGCTTAAACAGCTGATTTTTGCTAAGAAAAGTTAGGACTTTTTGCAAAGTGAAGACAAAAAGAAATAAAAAAAACCAAATCAAAGCAGATTGATTAAAGTTTGATCCACAAAAAGAGGCTATAAACCTCCACCCCGCCATCTCAAAATGACATAACAGAGCGGTGGATGATTTGTATGAATGGAGAGAAGCAGCTGAGATATAACTCTGACAAAAATAATGGACAAGAACTCAATATGTCCAGCAACGATGATGCAAAGGAGAAATGTAGTTTTCTGATAGCTTTGCTCTGACCTTTGCAGTATGGCAACAATATAGTGGTGAGCCTCAAAAGGTCAGGGAAGACAGAGAGATAGTAGAGATAAGTACTCTCCACAGAGATGGGAGCAGTATGGATGTGTTTGCACATTTCCAAAGGTTTCAAATATGTTATGTTCAGACCCAACATGTCCTTAAAAGGATAGAAATTGTAATGACTTGGTTTTAAACATTAACATAATATTGATAAATAACTTATTCGTAGGAAGAAGTCAATTATTTAATGTGTGCATTAACATTGCAGTAACAGCTTCCAAGGGGACTCGAGGTCAACAAGTTGATTGCCACACCATAGCAGCATGTATAATGTAATTTAATTTAAGCATTGATCAGTGTGAGTGAAGAATCATGTTACATTTAGAATCTATCGAGGGCAGATGTCATTTCTTATTGTTCCATCTCTGCCTGCAATAGATCATTAGATCCAAACAAATCTCATCATGCATCCCGCCAGCGTATTGCAGCAAAAACAAAGGAACCCGGGCATGAAGCTCCACAATGCTGTGAAGTCACGCTCTGATTAAAAACTTATATTAAAAGTGATGGTGATACATTATTACCTGAAGGATTTAGGGAACTCCTTACTCTCATTTTCTGTGGAAATTAACCTGTGTTAAAGTCATCCACAGGAACAACTATTTCTCATCCTAATAGCCACTGAAACAAGATGCCTAGGGTGCAAAAGAAGGCGAGAGCCTTTTGCAAACTCACTTGTAAGGATCTTCCATGTCTTTTTCTCATCGTCGTAGTACTGGACCAAATTGCTGGGAAGACGATCGGGTCCAGGAGGCAAACCACCCACCAGGAGCAGCATTCGCTTATTGGAACGAATTCTGTAATGCCAAAGGTGCAGGTTTTTAAAAAAGTAAAAAAGATATGAAGCAATCAGGATATCTTCAAAATATCTAATCTACAAAATAATCTTTCTGTTTGACTTTCAAGTCTCCACCTTATTACATAACATGAAAAAGATTATAATAAATAAAGAATAAATGGATTATGGTAATTTACCTAACTTATTCTATAAAATGTGAACAAATTCATTACAATTAGCTAAATTTGCTCAATCGCCTATATATCCTCATGACGTGTTACTGAATGGTTATTGTACACTGAATATGTGTTTTCAATTAGCTGTTAAGCAAGGATGGTCCTGCAGGGTGCCATGCTGGAGGCTAAAAGCAAGGAACAGAACATAACCTGCGTACACACTGTCTCCATTTCATTGGCTACATTCATTCATGTGACTTCTCTAAGCCAATTGTGAGAAGTTTCCTTCTTTTTTGTAGATCAAGTATGACCTGGAAGCTGCACACTTTACTGTAAAATAATAACCATGATGGGATTCAAAATGAATTTCAATACAGTTCTATACATTTATCACAATATGCACATAAAACAATACTTGTAGCTAGCCTTTATATTCAGATAAAAAACCCTTTTTTGCTTTCTCTGCTTTTACTATTTCACACTTGGGTAAATCGCTGTGGTCTCTGTATATGCCTCCCAATATGGAGGCCGGAAATGTTTTGGAGTAATTCATATGCATATGAGGTCGAAGACATAAATAACAGTGATTAATTGAGAGGAGAGAAACGCTGCTATATTAAACTAATTATGAGGATTCTTAATTTGTTGCACATTTGGGTGAATATGTGGGAACTGATTTATTATTCAGATAAGGAGGGTGTAGATGTGTTGCATGATGGTCGGTTGAAAAAAAAAAAAAACAATGTAAAGTATAAAAGCCCCACTAACACTATAGATGTAACAATAAATAGAGGAGTTATATACAATAACTCAACTTATTACAAATGTCCATCTACTATAAGCAGCTTCTTAAAGTGCCAATCCAGACAAACATGGGCATAGCACATGTGGATATAGTGAATAGAAAGGCAATATTTCTGTCTTCAGTTTCTAAAAATTGGTATATATAAAATGCACAAAATTATAATTAACTTTGTTACATTTTTTCATGTAATTTGAGTACCAGGGAAACTCCTTCATTTGGATCATAAATTCTATGCAATTACCCTGTAATTACCATGGCAACAACTCAATTTCAGCATTTCAGCCTCCGTTTATTAAAGCTGCTTCCAATCAGTTATATAAAATTTATAAAGATTTTTATCTTGTCCACATCAATTTAAAATGAGTTTTACAAATATTTAAGTAAATAAAAAATGTTTTTATAGCTATATTAGTTAGACACGTATCCACTTTGGTATTATGAATGAAGTGCAGTACAGAGTACAGTAAAGCTCTTCACAGCTGTTTTGTGTTAGGGGAAACGCCCCACCATCTTTATAATCTGACCATCAACCCTCACCACTCTAACTGATCTCTTGATATAGTTCGATTTGTTGTTACATTTCAACATCCTAATTGCTCTCAGATCCCTCAGTTGTTTGAATTAATGTTTGTGAGCTTATCTGTTCCCCTCTCTCGTCCTCACCTGCTTGCCATGGTCTGCCTGCAGTGCTGTCTGAATGGCATTAGGTGGTAGTTCATGGCATCCAGGAGTAGTTTCTGGCACACGGGGTCAGTCCTCATGAAGTCCACAGATTGCACCCTCTCCACGAGCTCTGGGGCAGGTATGAGGGCAAAGCGTAGCCTCTTCATGAGGTCTGGAGCGTAGTGCATGCGAGTCTCCCGGTCATGCTCCAGCCAGAGGACAGACATCTGGAAGAGAGCCAACTCGGACTCCACCGGCGGAGGCAGAGCATCCAGCATGGCGCACATCTCCTCAAAGTTCAGCAGCAGCACGTCCTCCACCAGGTACTTGTTGGCCAGCTTTTTGGTCTCATCGAGCCCATGCAGTGCAGCAATCTTGCAGATCTGCTTGTAGTTCTGCACAGAGATCTGGTCATTGAGGAACTGCACACTTAGCTTGGTTATCTGAGGAATGTTAAGGATCTTGCTGACTGAAAGCACCTCTTCCACTGTGTCCAGGGAAAGAGTCACATTGGAAGTGTAGAGGTACTCCAGCACTAACCGTAGTCCAATGGAGGAGCAGCCCTGCAAGACCAGATTATTGATGGGCCTGGCACTGGTGGTCACCAGCTTGTCATCAGGGGAGGATGAGGGGGTCCCACTGCTGCCCTGATCCCCCTTGCTTCCCTCATTGCTAATCACATTATGGGATGAGAAGAGGGATCTGAAATACTGCGAGCAGGATGCCAACACAGCTTTGTGACAGTGGAACTGCTGTCCCTGGGCAGTGAGAGTCACATCACAGAAAAGCTGCTTTCTCCACAGGAGGTTGAGCCCATGCAGCAAGGTGTCACTGTGCGTTGGGTCAAAGGTGGATGTTCTATCACCCGATCTGGACATGGCTTCCTGACTGTGAACGCCACCTAGGCAACAAAATACACCACGCAAGCCATTTATTGACACATCAAACATCCTAGACACTACAAGAGATTTCTTAATAAGTTATTTTCCACCCAAGAAGCAGCGGGAGAAAACCTGCCGCCAGCGCGGCTTCAGGCGATTCCAACTTTGAGATCTGGTCGTAAAGCAGCGAACAGAAACGCAGCAGTACTCTCCACAAAGCGCCGCTCTTATGCATGCTCAACTGAAATGCAAGATGCTTTTAAGCCGGAGACGGAGCTCTGCGTGCAGCCGAAGAGCCGAAGACGCTGCGGCGCTTTTCCTCTCCTTAGCTCGGCTGAAGTTGTCAGGGGGGCACCGGGAGAAGAGAGAGCCGCCGCCACGTTGGATCCGGACAACATGCAGCATCCAGCTACCCTTTCTCAAGTCTTAGTGCACACACACCTTACACTAGGGACATTGCACTGATTTACGGAGTCAAATACAAAAGCAATTAGTTTTTCTCCGAGCCGTCAGCAGCAGCAGTAGTGCGGGCGTAAAACGGACGTAAGTATCCGGATAATATTCACAGAAATGCATCTCTCGGGAAAGTTAAAACACATTACGCGTCGCTTTTTTGGTTTCTAATGCTTGTACACAAGCTGGTTCGATGTGCGTAAACTTGAACCCAAACGTGCCGTAGCGTTGTCCCTAAAAGCGCTTGTCACAACTAAATGATGCGAGCAGCTTTCCTGAGAAGGGAGACCAAACTTACCTGACTTCAGCTCTTCACGACAAAAAAAGAGAAAGAAAGTACTCTTCAGGATCCAAATAGCTCCCCAATATTCCTTTGTTCTTCAGTTTTTAAAGAATATCCCTTTCCTTTAAAGTCTTTGTTGCGAGGTGTCGCCAAATAATCATTGATTCCAACTCACAAAGTCACTATTTCAGGTTATTTGTTGACGTTGATCATTTGTTCTTCTGAATTAACAAGAAGTGTGTTGAGTGTGTGAGAGGGAGCTGTGCTTTCTGCAAGAGAAGAAGAAGAAGAAGAAATATACGTGTGACAAATTATGCTACCAAGAAACAACACATCATTATCCTTGGGCCTGGGGCTCAGTGAGTCGTAACGAGAGTAATAGGAAATCCACGGTTGGGGAGAGAAACGGTCGTGCATGGCCGGTGGAGAGAGACCATGCAGGGGTATGGATGCTGGAGAGACTCGCAAAATTATGGCTCAAGGCTATTGTAAAAACTGTCGAGCGTAAATGACTGCGATTTCAAACATCTTTGGAAGAAAGAAAAGAGAAAAGGGGGGAGAAAAACCCGACTCTTTCCCTCGCTGTTATAGAGAGAACCGTCAAGTTTTAGTGCGCATTGCTAATTAGTCAATTTCTCTCTGCCTTCACAGCCCGACGACTTTGCTGCTGAGCTGAAACTGCTAATTTCTGGGACCAGCCTTTTTTTTGGCTGTGAACTGGATGGATGAATGGCTTGTCTCGCACAAATGACAAAAAGCCCCTGCCTTAATCTTCATCGCCAAAATAACCCTCTCATCTCATTCTGCTCCTGCTAGTCCTTCAAAAGAAGATGCTGTGCACTAACCCAAGTTTCGCATCTGTATAATAAATAGCATCCACCATGGTGTACATAGTGTTTATATTGTGAAGTGTAAGCGTTTAAATTCCTCCTTTCATCTTGTGACAAAGGCATCTCATGTAATAAAAACAGCACACATCCTCAAAGGGATCCTAAGATTATAGAAACAAGCACAAAAAGTGTTTTATTATGAACTACAATGATGTTTGGTCAGCTTGCTATGAAATAAACTAAAATGAAAAATGATTTCAACACCCATTAGTGCACTGTGATGTGGTTTATTTAATTTTACAGAAATCTATGGAGTCTAACATAAAACAGGAACACACCAAAAACACTATTGTAAACATGGCTTCAGTGTGAAACATGGTGGTGGGAGTATAATGCTGTGGGAATGCTTTCTTCAGCAAGGACAAAGAAGCTGGCCAAGTTGATTGGAACATGCATGGAGCTAAAATCAGGGGCAAACATGCAAGGTAACCTGTTACTGCTGAAGGTACATTCATAATATAATAATTTTTTGTGATGCAGACTTTTAGGACTAATTGCATTCCCACAATACAATGCTGCCACCACCATGTTTCAATATGAGGATTGTGTGCTTACGCTGATGTGCAGTGATAGTTTTTTGCCACACATGATGTTTTGCATTAAGGCCAAACAGTTACATTCTGATTTCATCTGACCAGAGCACCTTCTTCAACATGTTTGCTGTGTCCACTACATGGCGTGTCATAAACAGCAAACAGGACTTCTTAGAGCTGTCTTTCCACAATGCACTAATCTTTCTCCAATTCATAAAAGCCAGATGTCTAAAATGCACTAACCAATAGTTGTCCTGTCAACAGAATATCCCCATAAAGCTGAGAACCTTCAGCTCCTCCAGACTTACCATGGGCCTCTTGGCCACTTCTCTGATTGATGCTCTCCTTGCCTTTCCTTTGGGTTTAGGTGGTTTAGGCAATCTCTTCGTAGGTTTGCTGCTGCACCATACTTTTTCCAATTTTAGATGATGACTTGAACATGGAGATATTCAAAGCTTTATAAAACAATCCTACTTTAAACTTATTCTCAACGGTGTCCCTGCCCTGTCTGCTTTTTTTATTTTTTTTAATATTGTTTGTTTACAAATGTTCTCTAACAAGGCCTCTAAGCCCTTCACAGAACAGGTCGATTTATTTCAAAATGAAATCACTAATTAGGTGATCTCTGAAGGCAAGCACTAAATTTTATTTAGGAGTATCAGAGTCAATGAAGCTGAAAGCATATGCACACCATTCTTTCGGAAATTTGTAAAAAAAAAAAAAAAAAAAGATGCATCCTTTTCTATTCAGCTGCTTAATTATGTTTTGCATTGGATTGCTATATAACATAAAATCCAAACAATCCACTTTGAAGTTTGTGGTTGTAACATCACAAAATTTGGAAAAAAAAGTGGTACTACTATCAATCTATAAAATACAACTTCAGAAGATTTTTAATAATGAATCTTTATTTGTTTGCATGTGTATGTATTGTGAAAGAAGTTCCAGTACCATGTAAAATCACCTAAATGTGACTTCAGACAGCTACAGAAGCTTCCTCCAGCTTGAGGTAACCTTGTCTAGCACAAATACACTTAATCTTCATATATAAATTAGGATTCCGTCTTTAAACTCACACAAGTGAAATATCAGGTATCACTTATTAGGACCGCAAACTGTCAATTAAATCCAGAGCTCAATTAGAGTAAATAAACTTACATGCAGGATTCCCATGGGACCCATAGTGACAGTTGCCTCACAAGTTCTGAAAATGACAGATAGGGATAAATGGGTTTGTTCAGGTACTATGAAATAGAGCAGCACAATGCTACCGTTGAGCAATAACGGGCCATATATATGTAAATAAATATATATGTATATATAGGTAGCATATAAGCAGTGGAGCCATTGCATTGCTTGATGTTTGAGTTCTTGACAAGCAAGAAGCCAGCGTATCCTCCCCCTCTCAATTCACTCTGGTTAAACTCTGTGAGATGAATGATAGTGCACTGCATCTCAAAAATGTATTAAAACTAATCATCACTAAAGGGAATCTGTAGCACTGTAATATTAATTGGAAGTTTAAGACAAATATGGAGTGAATGTATTCTTGTTTACACAACTGACATTGTGTCGCCTCATTCTAAAAGGTCTCCTCATTGGCATTACAGTAATTCACCGTACTTCACTTTGCAGTCACATACTGTTATCTTTACTAGCTCTCAGTTAGCAGTACATTACCCGAGTCTCGAGCGAGCTATTCTAATGCAATAAAATGACCATTTCCAACTCTTTCAGCTCTTTGTAGCAACTCAGTCTCCTGAGGCCACTGGTCTTCAGATTGCAGGGCGTTTATGGTTGTAGGTTGTTGCAGTGAGTAGGAGGGAGGGGGGGTCATCAGATAAGAGAGGAATTTCTAGACTAATTAAACCCTTTGAGAATCACACTACAGTGATTTACAACTCTCTGTACCAGTTAAGCCGACTCATTTTTATCTGTCATATTACTCAGATACCATATCTACCTCTATTGCTTAAAAGTCTTTTTTTGTCTGCAAGATTATGAAAACAAGAAGGGTAGGTAATAGAATAAACAACAAATAACTTTTAACAGTTTCTTACTCATAATGCCAGCTTTAAAGGCCATTTTGTGTGTCCAATGAAATGGTAATAAGCTGACAACTCTTTGTATAATATGCCCCCTATATACTAAGCGTTATCTTTGTTTAAGATGGTATAACATTGTGCTCTTAAAACAGAAAAATAAACAGCATAATCACATCAGTATTACCATATCCTTGGATAACTGAATAAAGAGGGAGCATTTAATCCAATCAGTGCAATGAAACAAAGAAAAGCAAAGTTGTGAATAGCAAAGTCTACCAGGCATAATTCCTTTTGGCTGGCTCCTGCAGAGGGGTATGCTAAGATAGAAAGTATTATTTTCCTAAATGGAAGGTGTCAGATGGTCACGGAAATGTGATCGGCTCTTCAAGATCACTGCTTCCCATCTGCAATTTGTGACGTGTGAAAGATTCAGTCCAAATGTGCTCACCGAGCGTAAATCCTCAGCACTTTCTCTTATCGTGGAAAAGCAAGATAACCAGCTGTTTACAGATCAGAGAACATATCATATTAATATCATGGAGGGTGGTGTGTGTGTGTGTGCGTGTGTATGTGAGGTGGGGGGTGATATCATCTTGTTTATAAAATATTTTGTTAACTAAGTGTGGTGTGGCAACCTATAAAGTGAAAGTTGTAATTTGTGTTTTTTTTGTGAAAGTGTGGACCGTTTAAAGGGATTTTTTTTTTCGGAGATGGGAAATATTAAAGGGGGAAAACAGAAAATGCTGCAATTTTCACGGAAAGACCTGAATAAGGTAAAAATCACAGAAACTGCATGTCACAGTGACCCCACAACTTATCTACGCATCTATCTCATAATCTGACATTTACCCTTTTGCCAACACCTTCCTCTCTGTATTTCAGCCAAGATTTTAAATGATCATACTTGGTTTTGTATGACTCCTAAAATAAAAGCAGAAAAGTAAAGGAGCTTTGATTGGAGGTTTGATTGGAAGGTTCTGTCTCTACATCTTTGTAACTATAAGCGCTTTTTGTAAGGCCGAATCCTATTTCACCCTTTGCCCCTCACTCTTAATCATTAAGGGGTAGGGTGTCCCATTTTTTTGTGGAGCAAGGGGAGGCCTAAGGTAAATGGCCTTGTAGCCCTTGAAAGGTAGACATTTCTGGTCATTCTTGGAAAAAAAGGGGTAGTAGCTGTGTTTCCAAATCCTCTGACAAACGTAATTATTTTCCCAGTTAACACATTTTTTAATGGCACATATATATAGTATATATAATGTTTGATATCATTGTTAGTTATAGTTATTTATTCATAACATGTAGCAAAGATCAAATAACTCTTAATTCTAAATGTACCACATCAAAACTAAAATAATGTGTAGTTAAATGCAAATCAATATTCTTCTCAACAAGCAAAAAAATGAAAAAAATATAATATAAAATAAATACATTATCATTTATAGTTTCATGTATTCTGATGTATTATTAACCTGGTTCAAAGTATACATGGTATATAAGGGTTTGACTTACTTCAGCAATACTAGTAATCAGGATATTTCAGGATCAGTATATTTGCTAAAGTCTATGGGATTCTTGATTGTATCAATGTTTCATGGTTCTTATAAACCCTTAATGTGAAAGAAGCACATTTGTTGATTAATAGATGACAAAAATAGTTTAAAGAGTCATAGTGAAGTAGTTCTAGATGTAGATTTAGGTCACTTTGATTAATATTAACATAAAAGATATAGACTTAATTTGATTTTACACCTTGCCCCTCATTCTTAGTTGCTAACACTATATTTCTAAGAGATATGGTGTCCTAATTGTTTCTGTGCAACAGGGATTGGGGCAAAATAAAATGATTTTGCAGCCCTTAAAAAACAACAAAGTTGCACTTGCAAATCCACTGATACATGTAAATATTTTCTCAGTTGTCATATTTGTAATGGCACAAAAGCCACTCAAGTATACTGTGAAGTGTTGTTAAATGTTTTGCTCCACGGATAACTGTTCACCAGTAAAAGAGAAAAATCAACGACCAAATATTCTTCATTTAAGCAACAGGAATGTGTTTGCAGCACACTGATGCTAGTGGATATAATGTCCAGTTGGAGGTATTATGATGTAGCCCTATAAATAATAAGTTACCAAGGATGTCAGCAATTTATATATTTAATATATATACCGTTAGAGTAATCATCAGTCTACTTTAAGAATGCTTGACGTTTAGTAATTTAGAACATAAATATACTACGTATATAGTATAGTATACTCCAGTCTTCTTGTGGATATATTGATGGCAAACTTAAAAAAAAAATTAACAAATTTTAAAGACTTATTTGCAAATTGGGTATATTTAACATTTTGTCTTTGTTGTTCCTTAACATGCATAAAAATTGGATGCTGGCGTCTGTTGCAAATTTGATCATTATTTGCATGACATATGATTCTCAGTGATTCTTGTTTGCATACATAAGTCAATGAGAACTGGTGATGTTTCAGTTTCTTAAAGATGTGTACCATTTCTCTGTACAATATTTTAACCGCTGCTTTTGTTGTGTTAAAAGGAAGCGAGAGTGTTAGGGAAAGGGATAACCATGGAAAATGGGATTCAGCCATAGTTACCAGTTTTCTGCTTAACACATAAGCAAATTGGCCGTGGAGACTGATTAGCTTTTGCTTGTCATTTCAGATCAAACTTTGTCAAAGATAATTTAAAAAATATCCATTGTGTAATAAACTGGAAGCACTTATGTTTGCCATTCAGGGAGAATGGGAGGCCTGCTGTTTTAAACCCCTAGATCCCCCACACATGGCGTCGTCACCACAGACACGGCTCACAGAGTCAGCCAGCAGCCGGGAGGTGAGCAGAAAGGAACAGGCGGTGTCCCCTCCAGAGTGAGCACAGGAGTTTGAGTGTGTGTGTCAGTGTGTGGCATTCTCAGATGACAAAAAAATATCAGTTGTGCAGTTCAGGTGGGAGGACACATGGAAGTGATGTGGAGGAGTCACCTGAGGGAGAACCTCGACTTTTGGGACCAGGGGCTGCAGAGGACACCCAGAGTTGTGGTGAGGGCCATGGAGATGGTTTGGAGGGCTTGAGGGAGAAGAGGGGGCTGCTGTTGCACAGTCTCCCCAGCGTGATGCATCTACCTTCAGGGTGGCAGCAGGCGTGGAGTGGGGTGCGATGGAGCGAGCACGGGCTCAGTGGCGCGGTCACCAAGGGACGCTGAAGCTGCTGTAGCAGGACTGATAGTTATTCCTTGAGAGGATTGCAAGATGAGCCCCATTGTATTAGCAAACCCCTTTCTACTGAAGTACTATCAATGTTCTCAAGCCTTTAAAGAATATCTGACGCACCAATGTTTTGTGATACATATAATAAAACGTACTGTTTCTCTAACATATTGGAAGTTCTACTGGGAATCATAATTATTGGTACTGTCAGAGTTAAACTTCTGTAAATGCATTTGGCAGTAAAAAGCGAGCAAATCATTGCATACTGATTTAAAATCCGCACACATTAAGCATTTTCATTTCTGAGCCATACTTTTGTATTGCAACTGTTCGAGTCATATCTTTTAGAAATTCTTTGTGTCTAATATGGTCAGCACTCCCAATTATTCACTCCAGTGACAAGTGAAACAAATGGGACCAACCAGTGCATTCTGTATTATCTACACCCCTTGGATTCCCTGACAATAATTAATACAATAGCAAGCTGCTGTTACCAGCCCTGACGACATGAGCTCGACAACATAAGCTCTCCCTTTTCCAAGAGCTCTTGAGAGCAAATTACATCCAACAGCGGGGTCTTATACGTCCTGGTCCACGCAGCCTGGTGGTGTCTTTCTGCTGCTGCCTGGGAGGTCAGATCAAGCTCAGATGAAGATCCTGCTGCATGATGCTGTTAACGTCGCAAGGTTATTATTGACATCATTACATCCATGGATGTAAGGTGCGAGGTATATGTCAAGAATATATGAATGTAGGACTCACCGTTGGAGTACATACAGCTTTAAATAGCAAAAACTGCCTCGTTTAACAGAAAAGTTCATTAAAATGCCACATGATTTTACTGATGCACTTGAGCTGACTATGACACTGGTACAGTGGGGTCACAGACCATTATGTGTTTACTGTATTGTGTGGGAAATAACTGTTAAACCAATTTAAAAATAATACCTGCAGTGCCTCAAAAAGTATTCATACCCTCTGAACCTTTTCCTATTTTGTCTGCAATGTACTGCAATGTATTTCATAGGGATTTAATGCAAAAGACTGAGACAACATAATGGAAAATGGTGTTTACGTGGAAAGAAAATAATTTTATGGTTAAATAATAATTCATGGTTTATTTGTATTAACATTTTTGATACAAATTAAAGTCTTCATAAAAGCATGTCTGCTTTGTAGAATCACCTTTCGCCTCAGGTCTTTTGGGGTATTTTTCTTCCAGTTTAAGAGATGAAAATAACTAGTTTCTCAGTTGGATTAAGGTCTGGTATTTGACTGGACCACTCAAAGACATGAATATGCTTTGATCTAAATTTTTTCATTGTAGCTCTGGCTGTATGTTTAGGGTCATTGTCCTTCTGGAAGGTGGACCTCTGTACGAGTCTCCAGTCTTTTGCATCCAATAACAGGTTTACTTCTGGGATTGTCGTCTTTTTGGTTTGTCCATCTTTCCATCAAATCTTACCAGCTTCCCTATATCTGCTAAAAACAAACACCTCCACATTATGATACTGACACCACCCTGTTTCACAGTGTGTTCACAGCGATGTGCGGTGTTGGTTTTCCCATGAAGCACTTTGCATGTGGGCAAAAGTAAAACATTTTTTCTCATTAGACAAGAGCGCAATATTCCTCATGTTAGCTTGCCCCACCTGGCTTGTAATCTTCCCATTTCTGTTTATGTACTGAACTGTGCTCTGCAAGATCTTCAAAGCTGCTAAACCCATTTTAAACTTCACCACAACTATATCGCTGATCTGTATGGTGTGTTCCTTGGTCGTTGTGATGCTGTTTGTCCACTAATGCTATCTAGCAAACCACTGATGCCTTCATAAAACATTTATTTACAGTGAGACTGAATTACACATAGGTGGACCCTATTTTCTAAATTGGTCACTTGTGAAGGCAATTGACTGCATTAGATTTTATGTTAGAGCCTTCAGAGTAATACGGATGAATAGAAATGCACACCACACTTTTCAACACATAATTTGCTTTCTACTAATAATAATTCACCATTTGCTCTATCGTTTAAAATGCCTATAGTATTGTAAGAACATATGAAAAGGTTGAAAGGGTATGAATACTTTGGCAAGGTACTGGAAGTTTTATTAAAACAGCCATCTGACCAGCGTGTTTCTGTAACAGCTGTCATGCAGTCATACTAACCATTCTGATTTTAGCCATCGAGGACATTAACAGTTTTTTGTTTTTTTTATTATAGAGGTGCGCATTCCCACAACATCCATTAAAAGAATGCCTTGCTAATTTTAAATTCTCACAGCAGGCATTTGGCACCAACAGAAGAAAAGTGGATGAGTTTCTCTTTAACAGCTGTAATTTGTGTTTTCCAATCACCATGCTGATTTCTGCTCATTATACTCCGGTTTCACACCGGTAAGTGAGCAAAGTTTGGATTGATTGACTCTAATTAACTAAAAAATGTTCCAAGCCACGGATTTATTATCATGCTAGCTAGCCACAAATGTCAGAGACTTTCACAAATTATTATCCTCTTAAGATAAATATCTTTGAAATCAAATGAGTGTGGAAGCACAAGGAGCACGTATTGTTGTACTGATGAATTTGTCATGTTTTCTGCTGAGCTCAATATGAAGGACTCACCTGGGCAAACACTCAGTTCTAGACATTGGTCAGGAGGTGAAGTATGACTGACTGATGGATGCTTTAGTTTGGTAAAGTTTGTTGAAATTCACTATTTAAAACCTACTTTACAACAGAACAGTAGGATAAATTATAATTTTTTAAATCCAGTCAAATTAAAATAACAAAGAGGAGCTTATCAGTCTCCATATGCAGCCTGGGTCATCTTTTCCCTCTTGTGTGCCCCCAAACTTGGCAGCATCTCCCCTCATTGATATTTTAGACACAGTGGCACCCTCTCTCAACTCAAATTCTTTTCTTGACTTCTTCAGCTCCAAAACTCAACTCTTTACTTTCTCCTGAACAAAGACGAGACCGTTTCAGAGGAAACCTTAATTTCCCCGGTTCTAAAAAGACCTCAGAGCAGAATTTTGCTAAGCCACAGAAGACAGAACGTTGCCCTGATTCGCTCGGCTTCACCTCGGCGATCAAAACTGATTACTGAAGTGAATCCAAACGAAACGGACCCATCGTCTGCATGGTGGCGCCAGGCTGAAATTGAGAATCACGCTGCCAGTAAATCAGATACCCAGCCCCCCAAACATGTTCTTGCAGAATCTACCTTTATACTAAAGTACAAAAATCTGCTATTGCAGCTTTAATCCATCAGAGTGCAACAGCACGGCAAAGAATATACTATAAATTTTATCCTCAACATAGTGAAACTAGCATCAAATACGGAAGAGGATACGTCTCAGCTGTCAGGCAGTCCTCATTAGTACTTTCACAGTCTGCCCTATTTAGAGTAGCAGCTTTTAGGTGTGTGCACCTCAAGGCACGCCTGCAGATAAATGTGATGACATCCAGTCGTGGCTCACTTTCATTTATTTAGGGGATTGATTAGATGCATGGTGAGCAGATAAATGTCTTGGAGAGGCACTTTCATGTAAGATATTGCTATATAGTCAGTAAAGGATATGAAGAATATAAGTTGGACTGAACATTTTTCTTTTTGAGTTGTTTCTGATTAGCTGGTGGTACCTGGGCTCTGCAAGCTGCCCACCACATTAATAGCTGTATGTTTTGTGTTTGTTTGAATGCACAATAGCTTAGTTGTTCAAGTAAGAAGCCTTGAGAAAAGTTCCTAAGCTTCTGAAAATAAACTCTAAACATTGGAATTTCTTAACACAAATATAATCATTCTAAATCAACAGATTTGAGAGGAAATGCTTTATCCATGTGAAATTAAAGAGTAGATCAAAGTCTGGACTGTAGTCCAGGTCCGGACTGAACAGCGAGTCAATCTGGATTCAGTCCATAGCATCCTGATAGATTTTGGTTATTTGTGAATTGGATCTAACATATCTGAGTCTAATTGTCTTTCCACTTATGTTACAGTGAAACAGCAATAAAAGAGAGTCTGCCTTAATTGTTGCTGCTCTCTATCAGCCTGTCTGTGTGATGTAACCAGTTCAGCTGTCTCCCAGATTGACAGCCGTCTTGAAGAAACATAAGCATAATGCTGCATACAGCTATAACATAACATAAGTAACATAAGTCATTATTGATTACGACATATAAAGCAAATTGCTTTGTGATGCCGGAGAACAACTCCTCCCTTAGGTTTTTTTAAAAAACAAATAGCTAAATATCTATCACAACCGCAAAGAGAACATGTTATGAGCTAAATGATCAACAAGGCATATCAAAACAAAAGTCAGTCAGGTGTTTTTGCAAACTCATCCCTCAGCAAAGATTCTCAGCAGAACGAGATGCACTTCGCTAAAGACTTTTCATAGCTGTTGGATGATTCAGAAAGGATAAAACTAAACATGTTTTAGCAGAAGTGCTGTTTGGACATCACAGCAGGTTTCTAAAACCCAGTTAACCAAGTGCTAGAGCACGAAAGAGTGTCCAGAAAGTCTGAGGAGACAAAAAAATCATGCAAGAGTTAGAACACAATTCCAAAGTTGTTTTAAAACATTTAGGTCTAAAGAAATGCAGTGTGAAATTTATGTCCATGTGTAAAGAGTTTCTATTTTAAATAAGAGTATATGTTATTATCTTTCATTACAAAATACGTGTTGGAATCTGACAATTAGACTTTTAAAAGCATTGCAAAAAACGTTTGTTATCCAAAAATAATTTTATCCAATAATTATGGGCTATTTTCCCATAAATATGCAGAAATTTTATCCATTAGCCATATGATTAGATAATTTTTAAGGTCGAGTAAGGTCTGTTTACTTTTTAAAACATAGAATTAAGGGCAAATAGTGCTAGGTTGTAAATGTCTCTTGGGTACCTCACATGTTTTGATCTTACAGTGTCTTGTTGCACTGTAAGTTCAGTTTATTTATTTTATTTATTTTTGTGTGAAAAAATAACCATTTGGTGAGGCATGAAAGCAGTTAAGTTAATCAAATGCAAGTTATTTATAAAATTAAAAACTTATAAATTTAAAGTGTTTTACTGCTAAAAACAAAAACAGCTAAGGGTCATAAGCAAACAATTTTTTGGCATAAAGAACCATTTCTTTTGCTCGTAAATTGTAAACAAATGTAATAAAACGGGATTTGCTTGTTGTTTCAAACCTTTGACCTTTATCAGAAACCAGAGTATGTAAAGCCTGTAAGGTCTGACTTCATGTGAGACCACATCTTCCCACCTACCCACTACCTTTATTTTATGATACAGTAATGTGTTTGTACTGAGGTATTTGGTTGACAAGTACGCCTCTCCAACAATTCTTCTGTTTGTTTGTTTTTTTGTAATTTTTGAGGTTTTTATTTTTTTTCTGTTTGTTGTAACTGGCTATATGCTTTTGCAATGTTAAATTGCCAGCAAAATAAATAAAAAGAAAATTACAAAAAAAAACAAAAAACAACAGATTTGGACCTCTGAACATGAAACTTGAGAACCCCTGGAAGAGACCATGTTTCAGTCAGTTATCTTTCCAGTGTTGTTGTGTTCACACTGCCCCCTTCTGTCATGACTAGTAGGAGAGGTCTCTGATAAAAAAGCAACAAGACAACCCAAAATGATCTCTGTCAACACAAACAGACAGGATGACAAACAGTATTTTTAAGAAGGTATGGTGGTGTTACAATGATAGCCCTAATAAAACCTCTAGAATTAATAGTACATTTGCCAAAATAAAATTTGTTATTTATATTTTATTTGCATTGTTGTATTGTATACATGTTTTACTATTTGCATATTTTAAAAGCCATGGTTTATAGTTAACACTTGACGTCTATATGAAGCAGATAATATGTAGTGTAGCACTGATATGACTCTGGTTAAACACTTCGAAACAAAAATCAATTCCCTACAAGAACTAAATGTGATTCAGTTAAGATTTCAAATTGAAAACAGCGTTTCCCCAGGGTTCTTTAGAAAGCCAGTGGATAGTGCGCACACAACATCCTTTTGTGCACACTATTTACCCCTGGATTGCTCCAGGCTAATGTCTCAATAATTTTCACTCCTTTCGCAGGTCCTTCCCACAAAGGACTTAACTAATGATCCATGGACAAAATGAAGCATTTAAATTTATTCATTAATCATTCATCTCCAGCTCATTGAAAATGCTAAACTTCCACAAAATTAAGATTGAATATTGAAAAGTGATTGAGGGAGACAGCTTTCAGTGGGTAAAGATGTTAGAGGAGAGCAGGGTCCCAAAACAAAAACAGGGTACTTTCCTCAAGACGGTGGTCTCCACATCAAAGTGGCCAAAGTGTACTAAGTGCTACTTAAGGTCACAGGGTTTCACTAGTTGTAATTAGATCTTGAAATCTGAAGAAGCGTAGAATTTCTGTCAACACTGCCTGTAATTATTCTCTTTTCCAATTAATGGTGACATAGATTAATTATCTGATGAGGCAAAGCCAATTGCAATCATTCACCCAGCTAAAATTAGATCAGTCCTGACAGCAGCATGAAAGTCACCTGTTTCATTGTTATGGATTTGCTGCAAGTGAAGAGGGGGGAGATAGTGAAGCATGGTAGGGTAAGTAAGTTGTCTGGTACAGGTGAATGTCCAATTACACTGCTACTTGAACTGGAGGCATCATTCACTCATTCACTCTGACCACATCTGGACTGGTTTGCTTGTTCTTTCCAGCATTTTTGATGGTGGTAGAATGGTCTCTCTGGGACTGCAGGAATGCTGAGATGAGCTGAATTTCTTCTGACAAATTTCCCTGTTTAAACAAGAGAAAGGAGAATAAATAACAAAGCAGGCCACTTTGTATAAAAGCACTAATAAACTAAGTTCACAGTTTGTGCATTCCCCAAACACAGCTGATGAGTTTGGCAGTGTGCAACATGAACCAACCATTGGACTCTGACCTTTCAACTCAGAAGACCCTCGGCTCTCGTAATCACTTCAGTTGACCAGCCGGATTTTATTATTTAGTCGCAATTTCCTCATAATTTACCCAAGATAAAGCATATTTCCCAAAACAATTATCTAGTCTCTCACAATCATTGTCATATGTTTCACAATTATTTTTGCTTTCATTTTAACTTCACTGTAAGTAAGACTACAAACAGCAATTTTTCCTCTCAGGCAGACTCTAGGACACCTGATTCATTGAACTAAATACAGCAAGCATGTTCCAGGAAAGACTGACCTATATCCCTACCATGTCGCTGAGAAGAGACAAATTTCTTTTTTCCAAGACTATGAAAATAGGAAAAAACTGACAAAAAAACTGAAAAAAAATTTAAGAACTTATATCTTTTCTTCATATAAGACAAACACAAACTTTTTATGATTTTTATTTTATTATTTGTCTCATGAGAATATTGCATTTTCCTCTTTAAAGCAAGGAACCAATTCACATCTACACCTGGAGCAAAAGAGACCAATGCTGTTGCCTTGTGTAAAAGTTGTTTAAAAGCAGAGCTGTTCTCTGTATCCAGATGTGTCTAGTGGTCAAAGAGACCATTGTAAGATAGCTACTACATCTTTTGTAAACTGTTTGGGATAACCATAAAAATAAAATGAACTTTTTCCTTCTTTATGAGTGCAGTTGTTAGAGACTACAGTGAGAAGGTGTAATTAATGCTTCAGATTTAATTTATTTTTTTGATGAGTCATCAGACTGATCTGATGTTTATGAGACTGGTTGAGTTATGGACTCTGAAGTCACTGAAAGTGGCTGACACTGGCTACTAGTGTGAGAGTAAAGTTACAGCTTCTTCTTGTTTTTGTAGGGAGGCAGAATAACGCTCCTAGTGAACCGTATCCAGGTTCAGTGCTCCTCTGCTTTAAAAACCTCAGCATCCAGTTTTTCTATTAAACTGCCTGGCAGTGTCAACTAGCTTGGGAATGTGAACCAGCCTGGCCATGCAGAAATTCTCTGACTAACAATTATATCAGAAACAGGATCTTGGATTACTGTCCCCTGGGACTGGGGCAGTGGGCGTCTGCTCCAATCATTACTGGCCATTCAACAAAGCTCTGCACTGCTCTCTGCTGTTAGCCATTGTCAATTATTCTATCCCTAGTGTAAACTCGCAGAACACAAAGCTGAACTGCCAGTTCTGGCAGGAGTGTAACAGGATGACAGCCTACCACCCCTCCGATCCCACCCCCACCCATCCCAGGGTTCCTCAGCCTTCCTTCCCTCAAGCTAGTTATGAGAGAACAGCCATTTGGCATCTGAAAGAGCAAACCTGACCTTTCTTATGTTCTGCTTGTGGGGTTAAGTGGACATGATGGATTACTGTAGGCCTCATCAGGACTCAGCCTGGTTTAACTCCAGTTACAACCAGTATCAGTTCCATTGATTTCAGCCAAATAATATTCATAATCATGTCAATTTACTTATATCAATTTGTACAACACCAGCGCAAAATCTCAAGAGCTCATCGTCAACATTTAGGTAGTAGTGCACAATGTAAATTTACGCCTGTTCAAACTCCCAAAGCGCATTTCTTAAACTCCTAAGGGTTATTTCTCCTTGTGAATGTTATGGAGGATAGTCTTTCTCCTGCACTCTTCTTTAGGAGCCTGTTTAAAGTGAGTGCTGCCTGCTCTGATGGAACCTGTGCTGAGCTGTGACGGGTGACGGTGCGGTGCGCTTGAATACACCAGCTCTTTTGTCCTTCACACTCTGCAGCTCCCTGATAGCTCCTCCCCCTGTGCCCCACTACTCCCTGCCTTGAGCAGTGATCTGCTGGGGCCTTTTCAGGCTGGGCTGCTGAGAAATAGCTGCTCCCTGTAATGTCTAGACTGGACCCGTCAAAAAACATGTCAGCAGTCGGAGGAGAGAAAACAGAGAAGGAGACCTCCTAATAGTATTTTCACTGAGCACATTAAATTAGGTGTGCCACATTTAAATAACTCA
Source organism: Crenichthys baileyi (assembly GCA_036173005.1). NCBI lineage: Eukaryota > Metazoa > Chordata > Actinopteri > Cyprinodontiformes > Goodeidae > Crenichthys > Crenichthys baileyi. The sequence continues at coordinate 187,731 of JAHHUM010002957.1, read as the reverse complement.
CTGCGTTTGATAAACATGACTACTTTTGTATTTAGAGGGTGCCACTGTTAAGATAAGATTAAGTTCAAAGTACATGTAGATCATAGCATGGTCACATGCCACATGGCTCTGTGGTAATGCTGGATAGGACATTTTTATATCGATTCATCACTGTCCCTCTGTCCGCTTTGACCTCATCGCGCATCACAGCACAGATTAGGCACCGATTATCCTCTAATTGAAGATCCCTACTTTTCAACCTTGCAGAATATGCTCCTACTCTTGTGCAAGACAGACAGAAGGTTATCGTATTACCATAAAAGAGAAAGTTGTAAGACATGGATATCCTCCGTGTGGTACGATTAAGTCTATATTAACACTAAGTGAAAAAAATCCCTCACCAAAAGACAACAGGCTTAACAGTATATGTGCTGTTGGTGTTCACATGGTTCAGGTACAGTGCCATGCAAAAGTATTCACATCCCTTCAAATTTTTCACATTTTGTCACGTTAGGAAAAACCAACTTCAGTAGGATTTCATGAGACAGACCGATGAAAAGCAGTGCAGAAATGTAAACTGGAAGAAAACGGATACATGGTTTTTATAATATTTTACACATAAATATCTGAAACATGTGGCATGCACCTGTATTCACTCCTCCTGAGTAAATCCTTAAAGTACCTTTTACTGCAGTTACAGTTACAAGTCTTTTGGGGTATGTCTGTACCAGCTTTGCAAATATAGAGTAAAATGTTTGCCCAATTTATTGCAAAATAGCTTAAACTCAGTCAGACTGTATGGAGAGTGTCTAACATCAATTTTTCGAATCCTGACATAGATTGTATTTAGGCTTTGACTGGGCCATCCTAGCACACAAGCAGGCTTTGATCCAAATCGTTCCACTGTAGCTCTGGCTGTAGGTTCAGGGATGTTGTTCTGCTGCAAGAAAAACCTTTGTTCCAACCTCCAGTCTCCAGCTTCCCTGTGTGCAGATGGAAAGCATCCCGACAGAATGATACTTTCACCATGTTTAACCATGGGAATGGTGTGTTTACAAAGTGTTTTGAATGTAAAAGTTTAATTTTTGTTTCACCTGACCAGAGAAACTCCCTCCATATGTTTGCAGCCCTCCAATATGACTTTTGGCCAAATGCAAATTGAATTCTTATTTCTTTTCTTTTAACAATGACTTTCTTCTAGTCATTCTCCTATAAATGGCAGATTTGTGCAGTGCACTACTAATAGTTGCTGTGTCAACTGATTCTCTGCCCTGAGCTGCAGAACTTTTCAGCTCTTCCAGAGATCCCATCAGCTACCATAGCTGCTTGTCTGATGCACACTCTTTTTGTCTAGAGTTTTAGTTTTATGAATGGCCATATCTTGGCAGGTTAGCAGTTGTGTGATACTCTATCCATTGTCGGATGATGGACTAAACAGTGCTTTCTAAGATTTTCAAAGGTTATGATATTTTTTTACTTTCTAATTCTCCTTTTAACTTTTCCACAACTTTATCCCTGACCTGTTTGGTGTATTCCATGGTATTCATGGTACTATTTGTTCATGACTGTTTTCTAACAGACCTATGAAGCCTTCACAGAACAGATGTGCAATGAAATGAAATTATACACGTGGATTCTGTTAAAGAAATAGGTGACTTCTGAAAACAATTGGTTGCATTGGATTTTATTTAGGGCAGGGGTCGGCAACCCACGGCTCAACAGCCGCATTCGGCTCTTCAGCCTCCTTTTTCTGTCTACCTTGGCTTTGACAAAAGAAAAAAAAAAACAACCTATATATAAAAACCTATAGATTTTTTATTGTATATATATATATAATATATATTATATATATATATAATATATATATATAATAAAAGTTTTGATGCATTGTTATGTTGGAGTTCGAGGTGATACATTAATGTTGAATTTTAAAATGTTTTTATAAACTGTCAATCAAAATATACATCTCATCGACATCTATAGCCCTCACCTTTACCTGCAGGTGGCTTCTTGAGATAAGGTAACCATGAATACATCCCAAAAAAGAAAACAGAGAGTTTAATTCTGCATGGACAGATTAATTTGCCTTCACTGCCAAGGACGCTGGCTTACTTGTGTGCTTAATATGTTGTGAGAAATTTGCAAACAATATAAAATGTAACATTGAAAGACATTTTCAAAAAAAGCACTCAGCATTTTTTGAAAAGTACCGAACTGAAGATGAGCAAAAGAGAACTACAATAGAAAGTTGAGCAATGCAAACATACTTTTAAGAAGTGGCAGCAGTTTTGTGGCAGCCCATGAGATCGTAAAGAGGGGGAAGCCATGCCCTGACGGAGAATACATGAAACAATCGTCCTGACATAGGGAAGATCAGCATGGAGCTTCGGCAACAGAAGTCACATTAAACAGGTATGAACATTAGCATTCAATTGACTATCACTTAAAAAAATAAAGTTTAGTTGATATAGTTTTTTATTGTATGTTCAGGTGCTTCGCTTGATTGAAGAGCACACTGAAATGGACTTGTCAAAAAACTTTTCTTTTTACTTTATTAAAACAACTAAGCTGCAAGTATGTCTTTTATATTAAAGTGGGGTATGTTTTATTTTCATTTTATTCAAATATGAGAAAGCTTAAAAAGACCTGCGTAGTTCAGTGTTTCATTTATTTTTAAGTAGGCCTACACACATACACACTGCACTTATGTTTGTGAAATTCTATTGTTGTAACAGATAAAATAATAATAAAAATATAAAAAAAGTTTAATTTTATTAGTTGTGTTATCTTTTGCAGCTCCAGACTATTTTTCTTTGGTGGAAGAGGGAGCAAAATGGCTATTTTGGTAATAAAGGTTCCTGACCCCTGATTTAGGGGTATGCTTTCTCTGATTCCTATGTGTAAAAAATGTGCATTCCAATTGGCAATACTGTCCTACTTTACGTTGCTAATTGGAGTTAAGGATGTAACATAACAAAATGTGAAAGTTATCAAGGGGGTGTGAATACTTTTGTAAATGACTGTATATAGTTATTCAGAGGCAGACTCAGACACAAAGTAATTCAATATAGCTCCCAAGTCACACACATAATTCAACGCATCAGCCTGCAATTTGATGAGTGAATTTATAGACTGTAATGTAAATAGTGTCTTTAGCTCCACAGTAGCACTGAGGCAAGACACTTTGGTAGATATTTGCCTGGCTGCTCTTGCTTGGCAAAGAAGACACAAGGCAACTGACTAGCTGGATGAGGCTCAAACAATGCAAAGCATAACATGGAGTCACTGTAGTATGCAAAAGAATATGCTACCATCTGTTAGCATACCTACACTGGGATGGATGTTGAATGAAAGGAATTTGCTATGCAAATGCATAGTGGAGTTGAAGCAGTTTTCCAGCCTGTTTTCTGCATATACGTATGTACAAATACCTGGGCAGTTTTTATTTCCTGGGCGGTTTGTTGGGAGAGAGCCTGGCATCGGTCCAGTTCAGCCAGGCTCCGGAGGTTGCGTTGTTCTAAGTATTTTACCCAAACCTTGTGCATCCTCTTCTGCAACAAAGAGAGCTGGGGGGGGGGGAGAAAGCAGAAAAAGGAATTGGTAAGGCAGGAGAGGAAATTAATGGCAGTGTTCAAGAAGAATGATGGAGGGGAATAGAGAAAGCAGTCAATAGCCCATTCTGCAGTACACGGGCCTGACAGGAATTTCACAGTCTCTTGGTTTCTCTGCCCACTCGTGTGCAGTCATCAGAATCCAGTCACATCTGGCTGCCAGGATGGGGGGTTAATTTTCTCTAAATGCTTCAGCAGTTTTGTTCTAGCCGAGGCAAACTCTGTGACTGCAAAGCTGATGAGTAAAATATTTCTACTTCACCCAGTTTAACTTTATACCAATCCCCTCAAGACATATTTTACACATACACACAAAGTCATGAACCCCCCACAGAAACTAGAAATTATTCCCAGTCTCTCCGAAAGACATGCTGCTTGCTTTATTATTTGAACACAGTTTCAAGAAAAGAGGTTTAAATTCTGATAGATGCCGCTGCTTTTCTCCCCCCCCTCCATCTCCGCACTCTCCCTACAAAGCTTATCATTGCTTGGCAATGTGTTCCCCAGTGCATTGAAAACTAAAGCGAATTAGCTCAGTCATCAGCTCCTGAAGGAAAGACAATAACAAGAATGGTCTTAATGGTGTATCCTGTTAAAACCTAAGAGCTGAAAGCCCTCACATAAACAGAGCAGTGCTAACATTTACACTCAATTCTAAAGGGTTTCAAAAAGATGTACATGCAAAGATATTCAAGATCCAATATCAGATAAAATGTCCATCTCATTTTGTAATTTATCAAATGTAAAGTATTTATTATTTTTTTGTTCTGTGATTGAAATTAAGTTTTAAGACAAATAATTTGTACCTAAAATACATCAAACTTGTATTGATGTTAAAGTGAAATGATGTGCGGTATCTGCCTTTATAACTTTGCCCAATTATGGTCCTTAATTCCTGCTGCTGAAAATCTTCAGGATAGTTGTTGAGTTCGTATTTAACCTTGCTAATCACGGTGATGATTGAAATAAATTGAGCATATGTTCTTGATATATTATTCATTCTGCTGTGAATCTGCACAGATGAAGTGGATTTGTGATAGACAATATATTGAGACTGTGCAAAAAATCTTTTAGAAGCAGACATCCTTAAAAATGCCACCGACATAAGGTACTTATTAGGGCAATTGTGAGAGAAAAAACATTTTTATACAACAATTTTATGCCAGTATAATAATGTTATCTATAACATTTCTATAACATTAATTTATTATAAATTGGCTTAGGTGAACATTTTTAATAAACACCAGCTAAATATAGTAGCAGTTTTCAAGTGCTAATTGCATTGAATATTATACCCTTTGCCTTTCCACTCTTTATAGCCTAACATTGATGGTATAATAAGCTGATAATGGCTGGTTAATTAGTCGGGCCAGCTGTTCGTGTGGAGCTTGCAGTCAGCTGGTTACTTACATGGCACTCGTAGGTTGGCATTTGTAGTTTTAAAACGGCAATACCTTACCTTACCACCAGATATATTTTCAGACAGACCCATTTGTTCCTATTATAATTAAGGTAAAAGTGTATCTTGCCTTATGTCAGCCAGCTGACCAGGAATGTGCAGCAATAGGTTGGGGAGGGGCCAGAAAAACTCCAGTTGCTCTGGCACTTTCTCTAGCTTTTCATTAAATGACTTTATCTTGTAGGAACCATACTATGGAAAGTTTTAGGGCTTTTGAAACAGTAGTTTTTTTAAAAGCTTGGATACCAGTAACAGTTCATCGATATTTAGATCATATCTTGAGTTTTTGTGTACTAAATAGTTATCATTTAACAGCTTTTTACATGGGTCCAGATGTAAAGAAGTTAAGTAAAACATCAAGTGCTCTCACATTTATGAAGAAAGTGGATTGTAAACCCTGGGATGAAGGATTTACAATTACAGTGTGCTACTGCATAAGGACAGAGCAAGTTTGTTTTGCTGACTTTGTCTTACTCATTTTCATCACCTGACCATCGTGGGCTAAAAGTTCAATGCTCTATATGCAGTCTGTGAGTGCCCCAAGCAGTCATATAATTATTATCTTAAATACTTAGAACACCGGACTAAGTCGCTTCAAGCTTCTCAGATGCTGAGGTGGGTGAAACTTCATATGTGCATACAGAGCGTCTGCATAGGATAGCATGAGATGAGGTAACATATGTGCAACATACAGTGAATTCCACATTACTGGCGCTCCTGATATGCTAAAAGACCTAAAACTGAGTGATCTTTTATTGCTGTAGCATAATCCAAACTAAATGTTTAATCTGAGTAGATTTATATAGTCGACTGGGTGGGGAACCTGGGTTAAGAATTTTTTTTTTACAGAATCACCAGTGTGATCAATTTGTGGCGCCCCAAACAATTGTGCTGAAATAAACGTAACCAACGCATTTTTAATTCCTATTTTACTTTTTTAAGCCTCCAGAAATATATTTTTAATATATGACTTCTTGTTTATTTCTATTAGCCACTCTTTAAACTGGGAAAGAACATGTCATGAATTCATGTATGATTTGTCATGATCGTCCTAAATCAGAAAACGGCTACAAAAAATAGCTACTTGCCTAAACTTAACCATATAAACATTTAGAGCAAAAAAAAAAAAAAAATAAAACAACTGAAAATATGACCAACAAGGCAGGAGGAGGACCAAAGTTTATCTTGCAAACACACACGGTGAGGAGGAAGGTAAAGGACAGTAAAAAAAATCTCCAAACTCACTGCAAGGGAACTGCAAGATTTTTTTGAGTAACATTGTGCTACCGCAAGAAAATTTTATTTATCTTAATAATTTTTGCACATCTTAACCATTAGGGGTTCCCAATAAATGTGGAGGGCACTGTATGTGGCATCTCTGCGTTTAACTGCATGTACAAAAAACTATTTCAGCCTGACTTAGATGAAGATCACATAATGTATGCTCCAGTAACACAGTGAAAGGGGTACCTGGTACTTAAAGCCATATATATTCATACTTTCACAAGACAGATTTAGAATACGGCGATAGGGGTATGAAGTAGCATGTAAAGGCCATAAAACCTGGTAAAACTTAGCTTACATTAAGTGAGAATATGGTCAAATATTGTTTGTAGTACTGCAATTCTTTAAAAGTCACAGTGAGATTTGCTCAAAGCAGGTTTTTCTGAATAAAACAGGAGTTAATGGCTATTCAAACACACAAGTATAAAGAATCCCACTCATGTGTACTTATGTATCATCTCTCCAATGACCCTGATGTTGTGCAATGAATTTTTTTTTGTGGCTTTATGTTATAAACAAATCAACAAAACATAATCTAATTTACTAGGATTTGTATTAACTGGTATGCATGATGCAAACATTACGAGGATAAGTAGATATAGAAAACAGAAAAGAAGTGTTTTTAAATGTTCATGTTTAAATCAGATTAAAAATAATGCGCCATCTACTTGTCTGATATGCCATTGATCATAAGCTTGTTATAAAACTAAAATTAGGCACAAAGCACAAGCCGAGAGGCTGCAGTAGAAGAAGTGTAGGGCTGAAACAAACAAAAAACGATGAAGGCTGAATCCAGAGTAAAAGAAAATCAGGCTTTGATCATGAGCGTGGAAAATCCTGTCCACAGGATTTTATTTTTGCATGCATTTTTCACTTGATAACATTCATGCAGTTAGATGAGGAATTGCTCAAGTAAAGGTATTAGTCATTTTTGGAACAAATAATATGTGTTTTTCATTGCAAGAGCAGTGTGTCTTCTTCCTGGTGTTATGGCTGTCATATGTAATTCTATTCCAGTTAAAAAGTGTCAAAAACTATAAAGATTAAAAAGTGAAATGCTGCAGAGTTGTCTCCCTTAACTAGTCAAGTGTAGACTTGTGCTATTTTACTGCTGAAAGCACATTCATTGTCTGATCGTAACCTGTGGTTGCTGTTGATCTCTTACCAACTGATGCAGTGAGCAAATTTGTAACCCAACAATAATGAAATGTTTTACCTGTGAGCATCTTACAGAGCTATAATTATAAAAATGTTGAAGTTTTTGCATGTACCACCAACCTCTTGCTTTACTCCCCTGAGTAGCAAAAATACACAGCTATCATTACAATATGCCACATCCATCATCCTCCTCCACTTAAATTACCTAATCATTAATAAATTGCGACAGTAACCTTCGCAGTAGTTGCAGAACTATGTCATCTTAAAATGTTTGTCCATCCACAGAAAAATACAACAAAAAGAACAAATAGTAAAGATAATAAACCTGATTGAAAAGACAAAATATGTTATTTTTAAAAGTTTCACTGTACCTCTGTGTAATAGGTATACGTTTTATGTGCTTGGTTTTTATCATTCAGGGCAGATACTGACTCCTGTTTGGCTTCCAAGAGGATCTTCTTAAGAACTTCATAGTTGCTTGCTAGTTGTTTGTTTTCAATATGTGCAGCCTTCAGGGCTTCCTACACAGAAGATGAAAATAGCTTTATGTTAACTATACAACATGTTTACAGTGACTTTTAAATAATCATCATCTACTGTAACTATACCTTACAAAAGCATTTCTCTTTTTTTCACATTTTGATATTTTAATTACCACCACAAACACATAGACCAAAACAAAGTAGCACCATTCCCACTGTGAAACATGATAGTGGCAGCATCAGGCCATGGGGTTTAATTTCTTCAGCAGGGATAGGGAAGTCAGTCAGAGTTGATAGAAAGATAGATGAAGCCCTGGATGGATTCCCAAAGGAAAACCTGCAAGAGGCTGCAAAAGACTTGAGACTGGGGGTTCATCTTCTAACTGGATAATGATACAGCCAGAGCTACAATGGAATGGTTTAGATATGTTTAAGACTGGCACAGTAAAGTTCTGCAAATACATCCAGCTGGTTTCAGGAATGACGCTATGGACACGGTCAAAAACAAAAAACACAGCCGTCTCATACTTACAGGTGTGCATCCTGCGTGTGTATTTGCAGCTGTAAATAGTTCTTGTTATCCAAGAGACAACCATTCGTACGAAAAGCAGTGGTGTAGTTCTCTCCTGCAAATCCGCTCTGAGCCATACTCGACAAACAATAGTGCTGCCCAGACTTTGTCTCCAAGCACGTCTCATTCTGACCATCCTCCTGCTGCCAGCTACATCAGCTACACTACCTACTTAACAGTTTCTCAGTTTTTCCTAGACAAGTGAAGTATTGTTCCATGTTATTCTTAATGAATGAAAAACTAGGAACCTCCCTCAAAAAAAACTGCATCGCATGGAGCACAAATACAAGAGGCCACTGTGAAAGAGCATGCAGCCATTATTGGACCAGTGATTCAGAGATACATAATCAAAATGATCATTGCTTCCAGAATTACAAAAATGGGATATAACAGATAAAAATAGAAATTCAGCATACTATTAAAAAGGGAGGTCACACCACCACATTTCTTTTGTTATTGTACTGGCCTCTATGAGGTATCTTATGATACATGCATTCTGTATTTGGTCTCCTAAATTAGCCAGAATAAATAATAGGAATGCAACAATGGACACTTTTCTGTTAAATATAGCAAATACATCACAGCAACTATGCCTCTCAATGTATGTCGCCTTTTCATCCGAACAATGTTTCCTGAATGTTGGAAAAGGGGACGTGAGAATATCTCAACTGTACCTGTAGACATAATGAAGTGTGTCTTTGCAGTAAAACAGAACAGCACTAAAGTGATGAGTTTAACCCAGCAGAAAGAGGGGCTGTAAACATGACAAATGCCTGCTATTGATTTCAGGTTTAATTACTCCATGCAGCACTGACAAAGCCCATCTGATGCTGTTGTGAAGTGTAAATGGAACAAATTACACTTCATTGCCCATAAGAAACTGATAGCGTCGGCAGTTTGCATTGTTTACTTTGTCCTCGCCAAATGACAAGGCCTGATCATATCAAAACATTGGTTCTTTCACCTATTTATGGGTTTAACAGAGAGGAAGAGTGGCTCCTCTTAAAATAAACATATTCTACATGGATATGTGTATGTATACAGTATATTTTTAATATTACCAAATATGACCACACATAAACTTCCTGTTTAGATTAGTGAAGAACAGACAGGCTGTGGTCAGCATATTTATTAGGATTTTCACATTTGAAGGTGTCTAATCATTCTGCTTCATGCACCGTGATTTCTGGATGCACACTCTGCTTATTGTGTTATGCTAATATAGACATTATGAGTGGTTTATATTGGTCTCAGTGATTAAAGTGACCCATTTCCCTTAGAACCTGAGCCTCTCCCTGATCTTTTTATTTGGCGGGGAGTGTTGTTGTTGTTGTATCATCTTATTTCTTCAAGTGAAAAAGACTAAACTCCTTTTTGCATGGCTAACTTTTATCCAGTTAATGGGAGTTGTGTCTATGAGGAAGACTTTAATTCTTAAATTGTCTCACGCCAACAACTTCTTTAAAGTTGCTGCACTTGGATGCATGGCGGCTTAAGCTCCATTGCCTTTTCTTGTTTTGAACTAATGCATTCTTGATCACCGTTTAATGAAACTATATACCACATGGCGATTTCACATTAGATAAGCCATGTGAAACCCCCATCAGCAAAGAGGCTCTGGCTGGGGCTGATAATCCTGCAGATGAAAACCTTACAATAAATAGGGGCTTCTCTTACAAAAAGACTGTTCAAATGAAAGCTATTTCTTGCAGAGCAGATTCATGTTTTCTGAGGTTGTTTCATGTTATAAATAAACACAAGTCAAGCTGATGTGATCCTTTCACATAGCAAATAGTGTCTTGTATTAAAATTGCTATTAAAAATGTTGGCCTACAGGTAACAAAAGCAGAGACCGCATCACACCACGACATGCATCATCAAATTCGTCCAGACAAAAAGACTACAACAGCAGCGACTTGTCATTTGTGGCAAAAGCACTTAAACGAGATTGACCATGGCTTGTAATTTTAATTGCAGACTGCTTCGTTTTCTCTGTATCTTAAGGGACGTATTGTAACAAGCAATGTGCTGACACTAATCCAAAAACAAATAAACAATGTGGTGTTTCTTTTTTTTTTTTTTTTACAGCTCGTTTCTGACTTCACAGCATTTGACAAAAATTGATGTATTTACAGGCAGTTATTGTGACACTCCTTTGTTTTCTCTTACCTTGGTTTCTTCCATTAGTTCTTCTCTTGCTTTAAGATGAGTCGTGCGTGTCCTCATGAATTGCTGTGTTCGTTGCTGCCAGTTATTAATATCAGACTGCAAGGTGCTCATAATGAGAGCAGCTGATTTGTTTTTGAACTCCAACACATGAAAATCTTTTCTGCAAGGAGACGGTTGAATTACCATAACTTTTACCCTTAAAGGTATGTTTGGGCATCAAACTAACAGGGAATGGGCTTTATATGTCTTTGAGGTGGGAAGTTATGTAGTAGAGACCTGCATCGGGCGGGAAGTCCCGCGGGTCCCGCGGGACCCGACACAAATGTCGCGGGATCGGGCTGGATTTACGTAGTCTCGGCCGGGATTCGGCGGTCAGACCAAAACACATCGGTCCCGACTCCCGAGTGAGAGTGAGACAACATAACAACAAAGCATGGAGAGTGGTAAAGAGACAGTGGCTTCTGTGGAAAAGAAAATTAGAGAAGGGCAATACAACCTACTGAATAAAGCAGGGAAGTCGGACATTTGGACCAAAATTCGAAAATAAGTAATAATTAACACTGTAATGATTAACTATCACCATTGTAAAAAAACGTTTTATAAACAGCCCAATAAACACCATAACCTGATCTACTTATTCAGCTACTTTTCCTCTCGCGCGCGTCACGTGACATACTGCGGCCTTTCAGTGCCTGTCAATCTAGTCTCGCTCGGCCTCGGAGCGCTGAAGAAAAGGTAGGGGGTTTGGGGTTCTCGGGATCGGGATCGGGCGGGAGCGGTCAGAAAAGCCTCGGGATCGGGCGGGACCGGGATTGAAAAATCAGTCCCGTGCAGGTCTCTATTATGTAGTATCAGGAGAAACATGAGAAGCGTTTAAACGTTTAATAATAGTGCTTTCATTGTCAGCTTGTTATACCAATCATTTTTGGAACTTACTCAAGCTCTGCTATAACTTCTGGAACGGTTTCAACATTTCTTTCTATTTCATCAGAAGCCTTCTGGTACTCTTCGCTTTCATTTTTAAGGAGAGTAGTCCTAGCAAGAGCATTGTCAGTTCTCTGTAGGGTGGCACAATGTAAGTCCTGTAAATAAAGAGAATAAAGTCTTTTTTTAAATGGAGTGTGTTTTTGTTTAAATGATTTTGTCCAACAACTTATGGTGCTGACTAGTAGCGACTACCATTGTGCTTTACAAATTAAACCTGTTTTGAATTCTTACCTGAGCAGCCTTAAGCTGGTCCCATTTCAGGTTGTTCTCCTTCTTTAGGCTGATTAATGTCTTCTTGTGTTCACACAACATATTCTCAAAATTTTCTGTCAGCTCTTTCATTCTCTGTACAAACAATGAAATGTGTGAAAAAGCATTTCAATAAATGATTATAGAGAAACGGTGATCTCAAGAAGTTGAGAAACAGGAAAGAAAGCTTTCGGTCCCTCTGCCCATTTTGCTTGGAAGGTCCTCCAATCAAAACTAAAACTGTCAGAACTTTCACTGAACGCCTTCCGCTCTGTCTTAGGAAACCGACAACAGAAATCCTTTGAACACTTGTTGATCTCAATGGGTCTTTCTTCTGGTTAGATAAACATTTGTTTAGTTAAAAAATAAATAAAATAAAATTCTCAAAAAATACGATTTGAGGATTTTATTTCCCTTCTCTTTACATCCTTCTCACTGTAAGTGGTAGCAGGATAACCCTCAAATCCTCATCGAGCCATTTTATATTAGTTGTTTTAATCTTTCTAATAATAACTGACCAATAAGTCAGACTGTTTAGCCACGTAGGTATTTTTTAGTTTCTGTCTTAGGAAGATGAACCCACGTTCCCTTGTCTTTCCTGTTTTGAAGACTGTCTAATAGAAATTGCTATCTGTGCCACATCATATTGATACCCTAGCAAAACAGGAATTCATCGGTTACTAATTTAAACTTCTTTTGATACCCTGAACAAGTTTGAAGTAAAACAAATCCTTCAGTTACATTTCTTTCACATGTCAAAAGGAGGTGAGATCCTTCCATGTATCCATGCAGAAATTAATTAACCCCTCATAATTAGATCAATGAAATATATAGCAGTAAATGTTCACATTTTAAAGCTATGAAGTCTGGGGGGCCCATTTGGTGTATGTTTTAATTCTTCTTTCTTTTGCAGAAGTGTATCACTATGATTGAGTTTAACAACAATCACATATGATGAAATGAGAGCCTAATCTTTAGAGTATTAAATAAATAATGATCATATTACATGGATAAGATGTCATGAAACAGTAAAATGAGTATATCGTCGCACTCTGGAACTGAGGCCTGTATGGAGTCACACATTAACTGTGACTGTCTTATCTTTTTCAGAAGACTTAACTTTCTTATCTTTTTCAGAAATAGAAAACTACAATTATAATCAAAGAAAAATGTATGATGATTTTTTATTTTTCTACAATTATTAAATGTAATGAAGAGGGGTAATGTTAATCAATTGTGATGTATGAATAAAAATGAAGTGATTTTTTTTTTTTTTTACCTGTAACTGGTGTGAGAGCAAGAAGCAGAGAAATGCTGTATTAGAAAGCTTGAGGCTGAGCAGATAAGAAGGGCACCATGGACTGGGAGCCAGAAGCGGCAGAGTCATAACATTAGGACGGGAGGGGCAGAGGAGAGCCAGCTTCACGGGAACTGGGCATGGATGGAAGGTCAACGAGCAAGCTCAAGTCATAACAAGCATGGGAGCGAGAAATGAGAAGCCAGGTGGATGCTGTTTTTCGTCAGTCACTTAGAAGAAAACTGAAGATTTGCGTTTCACCCAAGAAGACAATCACTAGTTGCCTACTGAAGAAATCATTCCATTCGGATCCATGGTGAGCCACCGTCTCCAAAGCCTCTTCAGCCTTACCAGTTTCAGCATTAGGGAAAGATGGGTTAAGTTGATTTATTTCTATTATTCATACTAATTAAAGAAAGTATATAAAATTCTAGATTTATTGTGGACAGTCAATTATTTGAGTCACCTTATTTTGGGGTTTTTTGTTGGTGGTAAAAAGTCTTATTGCCTGGTTCCAAATGATTTTAGGAGGTTTTTATAGGTTGCCTTAAGCCAAACTTGTCATTATGTTTGAAACAGCTCTGACCCACATACAGAAGGACACTCCAGAGAAGGAAAATCGGTAAAATTATGTTTATTGTGAAACTAATAATCAATGCCCTTGGGGCTCATGCCGAGCCACTAAAATCAACCTAACCCATATACCAATTACAAGTTGTAAAATAGGGAACGAGCAGCCGTTAACAGGAGTGACTGTCGAGGAGTGGATGACTGCTGTGGGCTAGTTGTCCAAGCCACCAGTTGAAGAAGGGCGAGACTTTTGGATGCAGGCTGTTAGAGGTTAGGCGTGTCATTTCCCGACACCAGCTTAAACAGATTTTCCAGTAAACCTGCTTAGTAAGACCTTCCAGGGAGGGGTTAGCTCATCGGACAACGAAACACAAAAATTTGCCAGGGCTGCTATTCATTGAGGCACTGATTTTCTTTGAAACAAAGATTTCTTAAAGTGGGATTTTCTTTCATAGTTGAATAAATATACTCAAATTAAATGTTGGATTTTCCTAATATTTTGAAAGTTAGATTATGATATAAAAGTTATATTTTTTTAAGGCTTTCCACACATCTTTACCAGAGGTGCCAATAAATGTGGAGGGCCCTTTATGAAGACAAGTGGAATTAAATTAGGACCCATTTTTAGCACCTAAAGAAAGAACTGTTGTTCTTTGTGATTAATGAAATGGATGATGATGACTATATGAGCAAGCTTGTTGAAAAAACAAACTTGAGTCCTCACCTAGCCCTTTTTGTCACAGTTCCAGTTTTTTTAAACATTTTAATTATGCTCCTATTGTATGCATTTGCAAGTTTAGGTGAGTCGCTATTTTCTTGTAGCCATTTCAGGATTTATTAAGATTGAGATTAACACTTACCAATATTGTCAGAATGACATGTATCCTTGTCTTTCCCAGAGACACTAAGAGAACTAGAACCCCAGGAAAACTAGAAGTCGGGGATTACCACTTAAAGGTCACAGGATCGCAATCAACCCAAAAAAGGGACATTTAAGCAAAAAAAAAAAAAATGACTCAGTTATATTTATGTTAGCAGGGGGCTAGTAACTTTTTAAAAAAAACTTTTAATGTACTGTACTCTAATTAAAAGTTCTGTTTTTCAGAATTTTTTTAAGAGTGACATAATTTTCCTGTAGTAAGACAACTTTATTTTAAGCCTTCTTATACATCTCTAACAGAGGTGTCATCAAATGTGGAGGATGCTGTATTTGATAACATGCATAACACTTTTTAAAGAAATTTTTCATGTAAAATATATTCCTCAGGTGTACCTTAATTCTAGCGTCCAGAGCTTGTGTTGCAGAGGATGATTCATCAAATTCTTTCTGCAGCTGTCGGTTGGTTAGCTCTGAACTTCCTTGCTGTTTCTTTAGTTCATCACTGACATTTGCACTTTGAGCCTGAGGAAATTATAAAACAGCCTATGCTTAGGCCTATATTTGGTGGTAAATACATAGTACATCACATATTATTTACAAAATGGTAAAATGGTTGTAAGCCTCAATAAGAAAGTACATTCAATCAGGATGAATAATTCATAAACATCGCACAAATTTACCTTTAGCACCTCTCGAGCAGTCATGTTGGTAGTCAGGTCTTTTTTCAAATTGTCAATATTTGTCTGCAGAGGACAGTAGGAACACTGAATGTCTCTGGAAGAAACCATCAAAACTTGTACATGCCGTAACCTGGGAATTATAGATAGAAAATAGACATATGTTGTCTCTGACCCTAGCCGTCTGTTCTTCCATGAAGGTGAGCTGCTCCTGCTCTTCCAGCTTAGCCTGGATGACACTATGCTGGTCTACAACCTGGGTCACTTCCTCCTTGGCCTTTTCCCACTCCTCGTCATTGTCAGTGATTTTCTGGAGCATATGCTTCCTCTCCTCACGCATCCACTTCACTGCTTTCTCGCTAACAAAGCACACAGTAAAGCATACATATGGAATGAGCACAAATAAGATGCTCACTATATAGTACATGCAGGGGTAGAACTTAATAGCGAACTATGCATATTCAAAATTAATTTGTCTTTGGTGATGTACCTCTCACAAATTTTCTTCTTACAGTCTTCTACCTTCTGTTCAAACTCCTGATTTTCTTTACATAGAGCTGCAAATGCTTCATGTTTTGATTGAAGCTGTGCCTCTGTGAAGGAAACTTCTGCTGCCCACATGGTTTTCTGTGGAGTACATTCCACATTGTATAGAGGAATGGGTCATAAAACAGGTTCAGGACATTAGCAATTTTATTGTTATCTCATATTTTGTGGCTGAAACACAGGTTCATCAGTTTTTCAAATGTGAGAAAAACATGTGGTCACGTGTTCCACATGGGATTACACTAAAAAGTATAGATGACTATAACTATAGCAAAAATGTGACAGAGAACTTTCACACGTGGAACACATGTGGAAGGTTTTCCAACATTTGTTTCACATCTTACCATGCAATAGAATTTACACATGGACGTTTTTCACGTTACATAATATAATGACCTCGTGTGAAGCATGTGAAACAATTTCCCACATGTTCCATATTACCACACAATATAATTTTCACATATAAAACATGGTAATGTGTTTTACATGTTATCATATATTTTCCACGTGTTTACCTGGATTTTACATGTGACCCTAAAGGTTTTACACAATATGTTCCAAAACCCCATTTTTCATGTGCAAAACCTTTTTTACAGGTGCTAAATGTATCTCACGTTATTTTAACGTGAAATTTCATAAGTGGTTAATCACATTCACATATGATCCCTGGGATTTTGCATGTGTAAATTTCATGTGTTTTTTTTCATAGGGAGGCTGTTGTAACACTACTTACCTTTCTATCTATCTCTTCTTGCTCTGACGTTAGTTTTTCTTTCAGTTTTCGATATTTTTGCATTTCATTCTCAATTTCAAGATTGAGTTGCAAAATCTGTGATAAGAAAAAACAAAGTACAGTAATGCTGAGAAAGTATTTTTTTAAACTTTAAAAAAAATATTCTTTGATAGAGAGAGAGAAATTATAAGTTACCATGTCTTTTTCAATTCTGTCAAACTCAGCAATTTCAGGAATTCGCTGAATTATGTGCGTGCACTTATTTTCTGTAAGAATAATAGTTTCCTCTGTTTCCTTGATCTCAGCAAGCAGACCTTTCTCAGCCATCTCCAGCTGGTTTAAATCTTGCCTACAGGACAAAAAAAAACATTTCTTAAATCCATGGTTATTTTAAGCATTTCTTGATGTAAAACATTCCTTGAAAATTACAGTAAAGCCTTTTTGAACAACAAATTATTTGATTTCAAATCACTTTCTAACTTTGCTAGTAGTCTTTTACATAAGTTTTCATATCTTATTCAGGTAGCTGTATTACCTGGTCTGCATCAAACAAGTATTTTTGCTATTATCCTATCTATAGCTTTGATATTGAACATGTATTTTATTCTCATGCTACAAAATGTTTTACTTAAACTGTGTAAAATTAGGTTGCTTTAACAGCAGCCGTCAGCTAGCCTGCCTTGTTAGCTCTGGCATATCTTATCTAACCTCAATAAACGTTATAGATAACATTCTTATAAAAGTATTACTCCATAATTATATTATTTTAGAGGCAGAAGGTATAAAAGGTAGTTTTGTTGTTTGAAATATAAGCATTTATATCATGTTATAATTTTGATTTATTTTTATGTAAACATTGTGATACTGTTAGACTGTGGTACTTTTTATCAAGATATTAGGGTGTGTTTGTTAGCCAATCAAGCATAGTGATGTCATGGTCATTATATTAGCTGCTGGTACTTCTTTCATTGTGGGCAGGTGTCAAGTCCTGCTGGAAACAGAAATCTGCATCCACTTAAAGTTTGTCTGCCGAGCAACACATGATGTCATCTAACATTCCCTGGTAGCTGGCTGCGCTGATAAAACCCAGTGGACCGATACCAGGAGATGACAAGGCACCCCAAATCATCACTGATTGTGGAAACTTCAGACTGGACCCCAAGCAAGTTGGATTCTGTGCCTCTCCACTCTTAGTCTAGACTCTTGGACAATGATAATTCAAATGCAAAGTCAGATTTAATCTAAAAACAGGATAGACCACTGAGCGACAGTCTTAAGAGTCTAGTCCCTGTCCTGGATAGATTTGTGTGTGGTGGGTATGAAAGCAATGACTCAAGTCACTGTCCACATCTTGTGAATCTCTCCAAAACTCTTCAGCGGACTTTGCTTCTCAATCCTCTAAAGGTTGAAATTGTCCCTGTTGCTTGTTCATCGTTTTCTACCACAACCTTTTTTTCTTCCACTCAACTTTCCATCAATATACTTGGATATAGCTCTCCCTAAACTGCAAATGTCATTAGCAATGTCTTTTTGTGGCTCACCCTACTTGTGGGGCATGCCAAAGACTGTATGTCAGACAACTGTCAAGTCAGCAGTCTGCGGGCCATACATTGGCCATAACATAATATGTCTGTAATATATAATAGTTTTTATCTGTCTTCTGTTTAGAAAAAGGGCCTCTATAAGAGCAAGATTGGCCAAACAGTATTCAGCTGCATCTAACTGCTACTGGAAACTCAGTAGGAACTAATAAAACGTTTTCTGTAGATGTCCCGATTGGGCCATCTTACAGTGTATAATTTGCTTTTGCATATTTAAAAAAATATTTACTCACAATTTTTTGGCAAGCCGACCTTCTATTTTCAGCTGTTTGAGGTCCAAGGATGTCCTTTCTTTCTTGTCTTCAGCTTCCATCTCTTTTAACTCTATTTGAGCCTGGAGGAGATGGCTTTCTGTTTTTGAGTAAATTTCATCAGCCTAAACAAATAATGTGATGTGATTTATTTAAGAACAGTTTTATGAAGGTAATGATATAAGTGAAAAGACAATATTCTGGTAGCATCCAGATCCTAAAGCACATTCTTAAAAGATCCTCAGGTTTGTCATCGTTCAAAAAGGATTTTCATTTTTAACACCTGAAGGCCAATCTTAATAGATAAAAGAATCCAGATGCTAGCTAGTAACACGTATTATTACCATATTATTAGATATTAGACACTTGGGTGTCAAAATCTGCCTCATGAGTAGCATTCTCTGAGCTGCCAGTTGTGCTGGGATGTTTTTATGTAAATCTTGTTACAGTGACCGCAAAGCTACCTTTTCACAATATGTCACATTGTAATCACAAGCTTTAATGTATTTTTTATTGGGTTTTATGTGATAGACCAACATAACCAACATAAAGTAACACATAAATGTTACGTGAAAGGAAAAAGATACATAGTTAACCAAGTGCTTTCCAAAAAACATGCTATACATTTATGTTCAACCCCCCCCCCCCCTTTACTTCGAAACACCAAAGCCACGTAATTAGTAAACACCAATTCACAGCTCTGCACTGCTTTTTTGTTGTCCTTTATAATCCGAAGCAATCAGAAGCATCCGAGCAATTTTACCCTTATTCTTAATAGACAAAATTTGTCTAGAGTCGTAAAACCTATGTAAACTTTGTTTTAGTTTTATGAACACCTACTGTATAAATTATTTTTGTTTTATAGGTTGATTAAAGAACTGAACACCAAATTTTAGGTTTTAGAACAAAGAAAAATCTTAAACTTTAACGCGAAAATAAAAAAATATATATTTTCTTGAATGAAATCTTCCAAAATTATGGAAAATGAAGAAAGAACATGTAGCTTGCAGCCTAAAAAAATGAAAGAACCATACAAAAAGTATTCTTTGTATTATTAGTGTCATTCTGTTGTGGAAATTCTATGCAAATATAGCATTATAAAAACAGCAAAAATACTAGCTGTTTTACCTTTATATTTAAAACCACTTCTCAGGTCTGTTACACTTTTGTTAAAGTTATGAGGAGTCACTGTGAAGGGCCTAAATAGGAAAAGGTTCAAGGTGTAGGAATACTTTGGCAAGACACCCAAAGGTTTTGCAATTTGCCAAACTTTTCCACATCAGTCTGACTTGAAAAACAGAATTAGACTACAGTGCATGATTTCTGTTATGATTTAAGTAAGAAATGTTGAGAATTACTTTATAGACCCAAATGATTTAACCTTTGATCAATAAAAAAAATTACCAAGCTGAACCCCAAATATCGACAGCCTCTGCATAAGATCAGCTAAAAGCAAATAGATTCACTTTAGCTTCTATTTAATTTTAACTGACACTAAAGAGAAGCATTTTCTACCACTATGTTAAGCAGAAGCTTTCTACACTCGTTTGAAATACACCCCCCCCACACACACACACACACACACACACACCCCCACCCACCCATGACCCTGCAAGGATAAGGAATATACAATGGATGGACTGAGAGAAAGATACATCAACGTAACGTGTACCTCAGCTTGGGCAGTATCGATCTGATATAAAATGTCTTTCTGGTGGTCCAGATTTTCTCTCACAATGGGAATT
This sequence comes from Crenichthys baileyi, assembly GCA_036173005.1. Taxonomy (NCBI): domain Eukaryota; kingdom Metazoa; phylum Chordata; class Actinopteri; order Cyprinodontiformes; family Goodeidae; genus Crenichthys; species Crenichthys baileyi. The sequence continues at coordinate 167,482 of JAHHUM010002957.1, read as the reverse complement.
TGGTTTCTGGCAAATTCGACGTCTTCCTGTAATTTCCGGTTCAGCACCTCAGCCTGCAACAATTTCTCCTGGACCTGGTCAACTTTCTGTTTTTCCAGTTTATGCTGCCACTTCAACTCTGCAATGTCTCTGCAGCAAGCCTCGTGCTCTAGTAAAAGCAATAACCAGTGATAAATAGCAAGCTTATTAACCTGGTTTGGGAGATACAGAACAGTACTTCTTCACAGGCGATGAACAGATCTCGATTTATGTGATAGCTCACAGTCGCTGACCTTTCTGAACAATCGAGGGGTGCTCGATTAGCTTCCACAGTGAAATACTGTCAACTTTGGTCTCTAAGGTTTTTCTTCTTCTCTTCTCTTTCTGCAGAGCTTCCTCTGCAAACTGCCGATCAGCCTCCAAACGCTCAACCAGATGCACAACTTCAGAGAGGACATCATTTATTTTTTTCTGGAGAGGTGGTCTTTGATAACCTTCTAGAGGAGGAAAAGTTGTGATGACATTCCTTCAATTCATACTAGGTAAAATGTCTGTGAAATAATAAAACCAATGTAACAGAAGTGCATATTGCTTAGATTTAGATATTCTATAGCATTATAGAAAGAAATGAGACAGCATGTTAGAAATATTATTCAGGTCCTGTTTACCTCTTGCACTAATGGCGATCCCTTCAACATACAGGTCTGTGGAGTCAGAATCCAAGTCTCTCAACTGAAATCTGTAATCACAGTCAAAACCATGTCAAAATTCATGCAGTAAGAAAAACTGAGAATTAAAAACAAGCCAACAGTTCACCTTAAAGTTGGCTTATCTGGATCAATCTCTGGTTGATATTTTCTGGGCTGGCAAAAGATTAAAGCAGCCAAAATAGTGCTTTAATGGATTTTATCCTAATTCAGATTTTTTTCATTACTTTTCATAACTTTGATAAATATTTTTTTATACATTAGCTTTTACCTTCTGAAACCAGTTTTCTATTAGACTCCTCATGTCTTGGATATGGCAGATAGCACTGTTGACACATGGTGAGGGACTGTTAAGCAAAGCACAGGTCCGACGTCTACCAGAGCAGACAGCTTGAAGGTCCGCTTGATCTAATGAAAGACAAAATCTTAGGATATTCAATTCCAACTGTGATTAATCAGTTCTGTTTTTCATGCACATTATATATTCACAAAAAACAAGGATCTTTACATAACAGTGGAACTCGGAGCTGTAATAAGCACTCATCTTTTAATGAAAGTAAAATTAGAAAAGAGCAGGTCTTAGTTGGAACAAACATGCACACATCTTTAATAATGATATTTTGCAAAGTAATTACTGTAATGTATTTGGCTGTGAAAGATATTCTCTGTTTCTCTATTTGCCCGCTGATTCTAGTGGCACAGCTTTTACACTGAGAAAAAAACAATCTGTCTTAAGACAAACCCAAGGGCACATTTCTTAGTGGTGAAAGGGCGCCATCTGGCGGGGCAAATGGTGAAAGACGCATTGAATGCAATTTCCAAACCTGAATATGAATTCTGAGAAAAATATCCCATAAAGACAAGCTTTGAAAGAAAAAACGTAAATTAACAAAGACCACAAGCTTGTTGATATTTTGAACCATCAATATTCCTTTGAAAAAATCCTAAACTCTAATACTAACATGACTGTAGCATCAGTTTATGAGCACTTTAAGATTTGATTTATTTCAAAAACAAATTTTCTTGCTTAAAACATAGCAAGACCTGCAAAAGATCAGATAACATGTCTTTTAAGAGAGATAAATTAAACTAATTATTTTGTATATGTTTCTAATGAATATTAAAAAAGAATCTAAAATGTATCCTTATTTATTTATTTCATCTTAAGTCCTCATGTTTGTATGCTGAGCACTTAAAACCAGAGTCAAATTCCTTGTTTGCGCTCACAATCTTGACCAATAAAGCGAATTTTGATTCGGAAATAAAAATTTCACATAGGGAAAAAAAGACAGTAAATGGTTTTCCATAATTTTAACAACTTTGTTAGTCTTATGATATTGACGCAGAGCGCCTATTTTGCCAAAAATTCAAGAACAGCAGAATGTAGTGTTTAATAACATAATATAAGCATTATAAGTACTCTTGATGTTAAGATTTCTATCAGTTCCTCAATAATTAGCCCATTGCAAATCAACTCAACAACCCCATACTTACTCCCAGAACCAGAAATTACACTATTGCCATGGTTCTCAAAATATGGTACAAGAACATCTGGTGATACTTGGGTTGCCTTTACTGGTGACATTTTGGTTATAACCATTTACACGATGAATGCAAAGGTAGTTAACACTGATGCAGATCTAAAAAGCTACTAAGAGTGCCAAAAAAGATATGTTATTTAAGCTGAACAGAACTCACATAACAAAGATGTAGAGAGAGGAAATGTTTCAAAAATTCTAAGTTTAAACTTAAGCAGACAACAATGAACCACGATCAATTGCTGCTGGCCACCTTTTTACCTCTAAAGCAAGATAAAACCAGTAGGATATGCCAACAGCTCCGACAAGCTAACCATAATTAGCAATATGAGCATTTCACAGTTAATCTCTATTTAATGTAGTCTAACAATAAAGGAACATGTTCATTACCATATGGTGTACAATACTCTATGTGTGAAAGATTTTAATGAAAATAAGCAGCTCTTTACTGCAGTTATCACTATGCTTTAAACCAGTTTTTCCCAAAGTGGGGGTCAGGTCACCCCAGGGTGTTGAAAGATACCAAATGGGGGGTCACCAGATGATTTTCAGAATCATCTCGTGAATTTTGTTTTATGAACTAACACAACTTTAAAAGTATCCACAACTTTCTCCCTGACCTATCTGGTGTATTTTTTTGCTCTTCGTGATGCTGTTTGTTCACAGAACAGCAGTGTAGGCTGAGACAATCCTGTAGCCATCATCATCAAAGGCTATGTTTTATTTTCAGTACTGTGATTGTTTAGTAAGCTCAAAAAACCATGTTCATGTGCACATTTACAGCTACAGGTGCATCTTCATGCCATCTGTATATCACACAAATAAGTGTTTGGCCTCACAGTGTTTGCTGTCTTACAACAATGAAAATGTAGAAAACAGTAAGATCAGCAACCTTTCCTTTTTGAAATCTATTTAGCAATGAAGATCACTTAACTGGCAGAATGTCGAATGTGTAAGTAGCCTCAGGCAAAGCAGAAAGTAACAGGAAGGGGAAAACAAGAAAAAAGAAGAAACTAACTGCAATATGACCGAGAAAATAACATTTATTAATGGTATGCTTAGTTATAAGTTTAATGTCTTTGAGTGAACAGTCAGGATTAGGAGCACTACAAAGATACCCTACTAATATACAGAATAGTTCATTTAGACATAACTCATCATTTTCATTCAAATTAAACTGAAAATGGACAAAAAGTTAAAAGTAGGTAATTCAAAGGAAACAATAACAATATAAATACTATTTTATCTTCTATTTACTATTGCTACACATAACTGCAATTAAAAGAGCTAGTAATAGTTGTGTAATAAAACCAAGCAACAGTGACTAAATGCAGCACACTCCACAGTTACCAACAATCCTTTTTTGTAAAAACCCTTAAAATAAATGCCTCCCTTTGATGATGTTATCTAACAGGCAGAGCTGGAGATTGCTTTTCTTGTTAAAATCCTCCTCAATACGCATGTGGTCCTCATCCAGCCTTGTCTGCCACAGTTCCAGTTGTTTAAAACGTTATAATTAATATTCTGGCATCAGATATGGAAAAAGTTTAGGCTGGTAGCTATTTTCTTGCTGCCATTTCCTGATTTGTAAACATCAGCACACAGCTACCTTATTCGAGAGGCATGTTTTCTTGTCTTTCCTATATTGAAAAGTGCCAAAGAATGTTGGAAAATATTTAAAGCCCGTCGTGATTTATTAATCAAAAGCTCCTAGACATACTAAACAGCTTTAAAAACTAAAGCATACATTACAAAAAAATGTTTCAGTTTCATTATGGAGCATTTAGGAGTACCCATAATAGTGTCACCAGGGATTTTAGTAAAAACTGTTATTTCTCTGTTCGGTTGTTTTCCCACACTGAATAAATATACTCAAATTTAAATCTTATTAGTGCAAGATTATGCCCCCTACGATGATGGGCGATGTAAATAAACACAAAGTCAACAACACTTATTGGGACCTTCAATAAAACTGTGTTAAAAACCTTGAATGAATTAATCTTTCTTTGCAGCTCTGAAAATAAATCTAACGTTTATTTTGACAGGATTAATTCAGTGGAGGAAAGAAAACGTTTGTTTTAACACAACTGACAATGGCACCCACAAAATAAAGTTAATTACCTACAATAATCATTTAAAAATTATCTTTATTCTGGTGCTGTTTATAAAAACAAGTATTTCTTTTTTTTTCTTTACATAATGACTGTACTGAAATTGAAAGGTGGATAAATAAAAACACTACCACAATTAAAGCTTTTAAATTTTAATCAAAGACTAAATAACTAACTAAATATCTTAATGCCTCTTCCTCATTGGTGGTTAGATTGGTGGTCCTGGGCGAGCCCCAGCTTCCGTGCTTAAAGTACAACAAACAGTGTTGAAAGAACTGAGACGAGAATTTAACTATATTTTTGTCAAATGTAATAATCTCCTTTTGGATTTATGTTTTTACAAATAGCTTCCACAAATCCAATACATGTTTTAACTCATTTGTAATCAATGTAAAATAATTAAGTCCAGGTTTGACCAGCATATATGAGGCTTTCACGCTTGTCTCAATTTAAGATTTACGTGATGCCAAAAAAACATAAAAAATGCTCCTTTTGGTCATTTCACAAATAGAAGAAAGGTTTCATTTCATGGTAGCACTGTTGCCTTGCAGCAAGAAGGTCCTGGGTTCGATTCCCGGCCGGGGGTCTTTCTGCATGGAGTTTGCATGTTCTCCCCGTGCATGCGTGGGTTCTCACCAGGTACTCTGGCTTCCTCCCACAGTCCAAAGACATGCCTGTTAGGTTAATTGGTCACTCTAAATTGCCCTTAGATGTATGAATGAGTGTGTGCATGGTTGTTTGTGTGTTGCCCTCCGATGGACTGGCGACCTTTCCAGGGTGTACCCCGCCTCTCGCACATATACTGCTGGAGATAGGCACCAGCTCCCCCGTGACCCACTATGGAATAAGCGGTAGAAAATGACTGACTGACTGATCTCAGCACGTGTTTTAAAGAAATTATTAACTGCAGGAATATCCAATTTAAGTTTGACCTGTCAAGGTATTGCAGATTTTATAACAGAGCTAATCAAATCCACATTCCTTTAAAAAAAAACACCAACAACATAACCCTTTAACTGAGCAATGGGATCAGTACTCTGTCGACCTTTGACACTATAGCATATTGGGAGACCAGTCATATAAAAAAAAGCCATTTCCACAAACTCTACTCAAGATTTTATAATTTAAATGTTAAATTTAATACAAGAAGAAAATAATCTGTAGATGGTTCATTATTTGCAGTTTGCCTTTTTACCATACAAAAGGCAAGTCTCCTAATACAGCATTTATAATATGTAATAGATATGTAAGGCTAAAACTGGTACAGTGGACTTTTTAATACTTTGAAGTGATACAAACTATCTTTAAATTCAGTATAGTATTTTTTAAAATTTATTTTACATTGTGGTATATCATTTGCCAACGTTTACTGCTCACCTCGTTGATTAGTTAGTCCTTCCCTGGATGGTAATGTGCGGGGTTCAACGTCTGGCATGTCACAAACTCTTCCAGGTGGGGTATTTACTGTAAAATGACGGACTGTCCTGGGAGAAAGCAAACGCATCTCCATCGTAAAAAGCCCGCATGAACGGAGAAACAAACCCAACATATTCAGAGTTCTTTCACAGAAAATCATAGCGTTTTAAACTCGCAAGGTTAAATTTCGTGCCCAAGTTGGTAAACGGGAGGTAAATATACCTTCACTCATCTCCGGATGTCGCTCTGTCAGCCAACGTTAAGTTGACGTTTAATTAACCAAGCTAATGAGAAATTAATGAGCTGAGGGGGGTCGTTGTCATGGGAGAAGGTGAAAGCGAAAAAAGGGCTAGATATCAACTTACTCAAACTAAAGGCTGCCAGCTCCGCTTGTTCTGTTACTCTCCTTCACCTGTGTGTTTAAAAGCTTAGAAATGCAGCTTTTCTCCCCACAGCAAAGCTAGGAATGGATCGAGTGAAGTTGTCAATCTTCTGTGCGGTTTGCTTAGTAACAACAGGGAGGTGCGCATGGAGAGGATGAGATGCATTCAAGAGCTGTTAGACATCGCTATGGCAGGCCGTTTTGACATTTATTCATAGCGCAGTCCTCTTTGTTGTTCGATTTCTAATAAAATGGGATTCTTCCTAGTCAAAATTACATTCCTTCTAGTCAAAACTGTAATTATAGATTTCCTCAGTTTCATTTTTGTCAGCAGAAAATTAATTTCAGGATATTAAAAATTAAAAAAATTGTACCAGTAAGAGTGAAGTTTCAGGTACCTATAAATCTTTACAAATTCGAAGTGGCCGTTTTGACATTTATTAGCTTGACTAAACATGTATTTCAGACATCTTGAATAAAATTCTTCCTAGTCAAAATGAACATTCCAGGCATCTAAAATAACATTCTTCCTAACTAAAATGAACATTTCACATGTCTTGAATATAATTCTTACTAGTACAAATGTCATCTCACATTTTGTTTTAGATCCATTTATCTTGGTGATTGGTAACATAGGCTTATTAAATCTAGTAATCAAATGATGCACGTCAGCTTCAGTGTGGACTACCCTTCATTTGACATCCACTTATGCTTTGACTTTGCTGGCAATCCTCCGCTAACCTTAGCAGTGGGCGGTGGTAGATCCAGCTGCATTGTTTTTTATGTTTGATATTTTTCTCATCATTGGCCTCATGTAGGACCTGTAATTCTGCCAGCCAAATGTGAGGCGCTCTCAATTTTGCCATTTTTATTGTGATTTGGGGGCTCAATAGGTCAAGCCTTTTTTTTTTTACAGATCTGGCTTAACAGCAGGTGTTAAGGATCTGTGAGATCATGTTAAGGTGTCCGAAAAGTTAGCAACCTGGAGCCCAGGCGTTTTCACAGCATTTGTTAAGCCTCCTATCTAGAAAACCCATCAGGTTGATATGAGTATTAGCTCTTACTTCAAGTTATGTAGTTGAGTTGTGCATGTTGTGCTCTGAATTTTTGCTTTCTATTGAAAATGTTAAACTGAATCAATATAGTGGCCTTAAGTATTTTTCCAGCAATGAATATATAATATTGTTAATGTTGATTTTTGGCAAAAAATTGAAAACATCTTTCAAATATTTGCTTTGCCTGAAATATTAATGACCTTTTTCACTGACATTTCGATTTGTGACAGTCATTAAAATAACATCATTTCAGCAAAAATGTTAAAACAGTGATATTTTTCCTGATACAATTTTTCTGAGCATTATTGTATATTGTCTACAGGTAAGTGTCTTATTTTGTGTTGTTCCAACTCTCCAGATGGGGCTTTGTGATACATGGTGATACATGATCAGACGACGGGGGTGAAAACATGCTTGTTGCTTTATTCATGCATCTTGTTCAAGGATTTGAACACGAAGGCTTCATAACTGTCAGGATCTGTGCTTTGTCTGTCTGTATGGTGCTGTTAGCTGTGTTTAGCCTCTAGATGGCGTTGGGACCTGGGAGGTGTGTGACAGGTGTTCTCTATCTTCCTGATCACCACTAGAGGAGTATTTAAGGAGGAGGCTGCCAGCAACTCATTGCCAGAGTGTTGCCCTTAGTGGCACTACTTCAGCCAGATTATTCTTTGTCTTGTCCTCGCCTATGCCTCTTGTAATCTTTGGCTTTACTTTGCAGGGTGACCTGAACCTGACGTCGCCGTCAGCACTGAACACTTTTGGATTATCGTCTTCTGGAAAGAAGTCATCCAACCTCAAGAAAAAAGACTCAAGCCTCCAGTTACTTCGGTGGATCTTATCGGCTGGCAGCTTCCTGATTCCTTCGTTCTTCGGCCCCTCCTTGGCGAACCCTGTCCACCCTCCTACGTTCACAGCATCCACTACAGAACTCTTGGACATTCCAACATCCTGGCAACCAGTATTCACAATCTCCATTAGCACTGGTAACGACCTTCTGGTGTTTTCTCCACTTCCCCCCCTCTGGCGGATTACTTCACCTTCCCAGTAAGATTAAATTATCATTTCATCAACTTAAGTTCCAAATTATTCCTTGCTTACCGTTTTGTTTATTTTACAGTTCATGTTCCGGTTCCAGTTCCTTGCTCTTGCCACGTCACTGTAAATAAAACACCTTACCGTAAAACTCCGTCTCCTGATTGTTTTCTGCATGTGGGTCAACGCAGTTAAAAAAAAAACATTATGACAGAACACTCTGGCCAAACTGACCCAGCAGAAACATTCAGGAGAACTCTTTCAGATCAACATCACCAAATTCAAACTCTTGATTCCTCCCTCTGTTCTCTTATGGAACAGCAGAGACAAGCCAACCAACAAATTTAACAACTAGCCTCTTTGTTTCAGCACACCCTAGGTACCCTCTCAGCCCCGGCCATAGAGGGTGCTTCTGCTCCTCCAGCTTCTCAGCAGCTACCGGTTTCTCGTGAGGTCACTTCCCCCAACCCAGATAAATTCTCTGGTGAAAAGGGAGATTGTAAGGGTTTTTTACTACAATGCACCCTCGTTTTCAACCGCTCCCCACAGTCTTTCCCCCATGACTCAGTAAAGATTTCCTATGTTTTGGGTTTATTAACTGGGAGGGCACTTAGATGGGCAGAATCACGTTTTGCTAACTGCTTGGATTTTGGTTGTACCTTTGCAGACTTTGAGAAGGAGTTTCGAGAGGTGTTTTCCTCAGAAATTGATCAGACTGCCTCAGCCCGAAATTTATATTCAGTCAAGCAGAGAAACCAGTCAGTGGCAGATTTTTCTATAGATTTCCGCACCCTTGCTGCATCGTCTAGGTGGAATGACTGTGCGCTTAGAACCGCTTTTTTTAATTCACTAAATGAACCCTTGAAGGATGAGTTAGCCTTAATCGACACACCTAAGACTTTGAATGAGCTCATCAACTTAGCTGTCAGACTGGACAACCGTATGAGAGAGATGAAAATATCTCATTTAGAAAACAATACTGTTAGAACCCGAGTTTCCAGTCAGACCACAGAAATAGCTCGTTCCACTTCTGTTCCTTATGGTGCAGAAATAGAACCCATGCAGATCAGGCACACTGGACTCTCTCAGGAAGAAAGATTAAGGCGCCGTCAGAATAATCAGTGTTTCTACTGCGGTTCTTCTGAAAACTTTCTTGCAGACTGCTCAATCCGTCCCACGGGACCAAAAGGGCAGATCCGTCAGTAAGTAAGGGAGGACTGACGGACCGATTGCTTATCCCTAGACTTTGTTTGCCTGGCACGTTAATCAATCACCGACCTTTTCCAAGTCTTTGTGCTCTCATCGACTCAGGAAGTGACCAGAACCTGATTGATCAGAAGTTTGTAGAGAAGCTCAAATTGAGACAGAACCACTACCCACACCTCAGGTAGTTTCCTCTTTGGATGGGCAAGGATTACCACGTATCATTCATCGGACCAAGCCGTTAACATTGATTCTTTCTGATAATCACAGGGAGGAGATTTCTTTTTTTGTGTTCCCTATTGCTCTTAACTCTGTAGTTCTAGGCTACCCTTGGCTTAAAAAACATAACCCTCACATTAACTGGGCTGAAAGCTGGATAGAATCCTGGTCTTCTGTCTTTCTTCCTGCCTGCAGTCAGCAATCGCTACCTTGCCCCCTGAATCACCGCCAGCAGATAATGAGATCTCTGACCTTTCCAACGTTCCAGCGGAAAACCATGATTCAAGGTTAGTCTTTAGTAAAACTAAGGCCTTGTCCTTGCCTCGACATAGACCTTAGACTGTGCCATAGACTTACTTCCCAGTGCCCCCTTACCTTCCAGTAGACTTTATCGTATTTCAGGACCAGAGAGAAAGGTAATGGAGAACTACATTAACGAGTCATTGGTGACAGGGTTGATTTGTCCCTCTTCATCACCACTCGGTGCAGGGTTTTTCTTTGTTGGCAAGAAAGATGGTTCTCTCCGCCCCTGTATTGATTACCGAGGATTAAACCAAATCACCATAAAAAATAAATACCCCCTTCCGCTCCTTTCATCTGCTTTTGAACCTGTTCATGGTGCTACTATATTCACTAAGCTTGATCTCCGTAATGCTTACCATTTAGTCAGAATCCGCCAGGGGGATGAGTGGAAGACCGCTTTTAAGACACCATTAGGCAACTTTGAGGGACACACCTGCCCACCATCTTGGAGGGTGGGCAGGTTCGCTCTGATCCGGAGAAGATCAAGGCAGTTTTGGAGTGGCCTGTCCCAGACTCCCGCAAGCAGCTGCAGCGTTTTCTTGGATTTGCAAACTTTTACAGAAGATTCATCAAGAATTTTAGTTTGATAGCAGCACCTCTCACCGCCTTGACTTCCACTAACATTGAGTTTGCCTGGACTCTTGAAGCTGACAAAGCTTTCCAGATACTGAAGGAGAAGTTTTCTCATACACCCATATTAGTTCATCCAGATTTCTCCAAACAGTTCATTTTGGAGGTTGACGCCTCAGACACGGGTGTTGGCGCCGTACTTTCCCAGCAGCCCGCCTCAGATGGAAAACTCCACCCTTGTGCTTTTTTTTCTAGCAGAGAGCGGAACTATGATGTGGGAGACAGGGAACTCCTTGCAATAAAACTAGCCCTAGAAGAATGGCGACATTGGCTGGAGGGGGCAAAACACCCCATTTTAGTGTGGACCGATCATAAGAATCTTGCCCATTTACAATAACAGGAGAATCAGTTCACAATCAGCGAATAGAGCGTCTGTGGCGTGATGTATTTTTGCATGTGCTGCAGCATTTTTACCATACATTCTACTGTCTTGTGAACTCAGAGAATCTTAACCCAGATAATGATAATCAAAGACTTTCTTTACATATTGTGTATCTACCTGAGATTCAAAAGAGGCTGGAACACTTCAGACAGGCTTGGAATCACCATGGTTTGCGAACAGAAAATAATCACGCACCAACTCAACTTTGGACAGAGGGCATGCTCATAAACATTGAAAACTGACAACACAGCTGTCAGCAATGTGTTTGGGGAAAATCCCTACAGCAGCAAAAACACTGAGGCTATCCTAGCTCAGCATGCGCCAACATTTGATGATAAAGACTTCCCAGCAGTGTCTGTAGAGCTACCTCAACTCATCCTGACTCAGGAACAGCAAGCATCAGTGCCAGTGCAATCCATCACATTTCTGATTTTAAGATAAAATATTAGGCCTGTTGTACCGCAGTTATCAGTATTTTACAAACTCAGACCTGAGAAACAACAATCCTCAGAACAAAGCAGGATCCACTTTATGTTAAGATGACATAAGATTTAATGTACCAGAGATATTTCAAATACCTCTTCAACTGCCTATGCCTTATTCCAGCAATTAAACATTGTAGTCCTAGTAACTTGTTCTTTATCACTTAACAGTAGTTTCAGAGGAGTAAATATAAGTCTATGTACAGTTAGGGGTAATATAGGTGTAAATGAAAACATTATTTCTTTACTTAATTCATATAGTTTGCTCATTCGAATTTTTGAGTTGGCATTAGAGACTGTTGACAAGTGACAGTATAAACTAACAATAAGTCTTTAGGTGTGAGACAGTGATGTGTCATTGAAGCTTTAGTGCTTTTACCCCTCTGTGGCAATGGTACATTTTGAGGGATTGCTGCAAAGTAAACGCCAGTGAATGTCCACTGTCGCTACATGCTCATCCAAGAGGAGTGACTGCTACAAGTCTCTGATTCGATGCAATCTGCTGGGTTTCCTTAGATAGAAAAACTTTTTATCCAATTTGAATAAATAACTGAATCTGACTGGACTGTTCAATGGTTAGGATTAATTGCAATGTATGTACCTGACTTTTGTGAAGTGCCTTGAGACAACATGTGTTGTAAATTGGTGCTAAATAAATAAACTGAATTGAATTAAATACGTTGAATATCTTTCTTTTATTCTTTCTCTATGGCTTTTTAATGATGGAGTTAAAATATGTTAGTTCAAAATCTTAAATGAGTAATTATGAAGTCTTTTTTTTTAAAAAAAGGTTTTGAAATGGTTACTTGACCTATCTTTTGTGTCTCATAAAGGAAAACATCATTTGTTCAAGGCTACTCGCTACGTTAAGCGAGTGTAAACTATTCAGCAATGATGTTAATGATAATGCTCACCAATGACAGAACTGCAGCAACATAAATAGATGGAAGGCACAACTATTAGTGCCTTCATGGTGAGGAATTAACAAAAGACATGCTCACAAATTCTTCATGTTGGAGAATAGTTGTCTGTTCCTCCATGGTAAAGTTGGCTTCGCAGCAAGGTTTCTCCATGTGTGTAATGGGTCTGATGCTGCAAACTTTGCCCCTTTTATTTGAGCTTGCTCTGATCCAGATGGAAAACCCTGGGTTGAATTACCAAGCTGATAACCAGCTTCATAGTAGGCTTCCGCTTATCAGGATAGAGAATGTATGGGTAAATCAACAGAGAGATATCCCAGGTTAATCCCGCTTCGTAGTAAAGGCCCCTGGTCTAATGTGGTCTACATGCTAAAAAAGTAAATCTATTTCTCCTTTCATGGCCACATAAGGCTCTGCAATATCAAACATGATTTTTATAGGACTGCAGGCAAGAGAAATTATTGATCAAGACACAAATGTTAACAGTCATGGGAGACTAATTGCTTTGTTACAGGTTTCCCCACTGCACCCACATCAAAATAGAATCTCCCCCAGGTGCCCATAAGGGGTGAATAGGAAATCCTTTGACAGCATTAATGTTAGGATGGACATGACTTTTTGATATCCATTAATAAAATCTGTACATTGCTTGTAAAGTGCATTGATTTTTGTACATCTCATCATTTTACAGCGTAATAACCACTTTTAACATCATGGCTGGTCAGTAATGTCTCTCCATTTATCAGGGTGTGATGATGGCATTTCGTCTTCACAGGATCACTGATGGATGCTGGTCTTAGATCATTCAGAGCTTTAAAGACCAGCAGCAGAACTTAAAACTCTATCCTCTGACAGACAGGCAGCCAGTGGAAAGACTTCAGAAACAAACTGATGTGGTCCAGGTTTTTGGTCTTAGCAAGGACTGAGTGAATGAGATGCAGTTGTCTAATAGATTTTATAGTTAGATCTGTAAAGACGATGTTACAAGATGTTGGAGTCATCCATTTTGGTCACACATTTTGACATGCGAAGCTCAACAGACGTCGCTGCTCTGATGTCACCCGGCACTGTAAAACCCACAGGAGATGAAGTTTCGTTGCCATTCCCTGCGTGTCTCACAGGACAACGCTTTGGAGGCGCATATCTGGAGAGACAAAAGCTCGCAGGCAAACTTTTTCTCCACAAGGCCACTCCCGGAAGGGCTTGAAAGCTGGAAATCTGTCTGATACAAGAAGGTCAAAGGATTCAAATACCGGTCGAAGACCACGCCAACACCCGGCGCAGATGAAAACCCACAAAGGTTTATTTCAAAGGAGATGAGTTTCCTCCTTGTTGATTCAGTCGACTAAACGCTTCTTCATATTTTCCCCTCCTGAACGGATGATCGCGGTGGTGTTCGCGGACGCGTGATTCCCCCCCCCCCCTTTTCTTTAGACCTGATCCATCGTCAACAAGAGAAGAGAAGAAATCAATGTCAAAGTAATTTCGTTCTTTTTTATATTAAATCGGATAGGTGCATTAAGTCTGGGCAGGACTGGGCAGAACAGCAGACATATCTTTCTGATCTAAATCTAGAGGATTCAGAAGAAAACAGCATCAGTCCTAAGTTAATGTTTGTTTCTGTTTTCTTCACAATAAAGAAACCAGAAGCAAGTTCAGTTCACTTCAATCTCAGCTGATTTAAACAAGAACAACATTTGTTCTGCAGAACAGTAGAAGAGAAACCAGAACATCCACATACATCGTTACAAATATTAAACCAGAACCATTAGAGCCCAGAGAAGTTTAGATTTTCATGTGGAGAAATATTTATGTGTCAAATAAGAACGAAAGAAAACATCAGCAGTGAAATCCTTTAAGGCTGCTGGAACACAGACACAGATAACTATGTTTAAACAAGAAAAGTAATGAAGAACAGAACAGCAAAGCAGATACATCGGAACAATGAACCCTGATCAACAATCAGAAAGAAGACAGAACATCTATTTGGGTTTACAGAACTCAGCAGAACCTCCAACCCAAACTTCAGCATGTAGCGGCTGAGTGAATGTGGTCTGGACTTTGTGGAGGAGAGTCATGGTTTCAGAGACACTGTAGAAGGACAGAAGACCTGCTTTGTGATCGAGGTACACTCCTACTCTGTAGGAACCAGGAGCTGAGGTGAAGGTCCAGATGTTGTTGTGACCAAAACTAGAACCATCTTAGAAACAATACAATGCCCAAGATTTGTCATTAAATCCAAATATACTTTCCTCTCCTGCTCTACTGATGCTCCTATATGCGACTGCTACATAAACCGTCCCTCTCCACTCCACCTCCCAGTAACAACGTCCAGTCAGACTCTCTTTACTCAGAACCTGCCACCGATCAGTGAATCTGTCTGGGTGACTAGAATAAGACTGATGTTGATCCATTCTTCTCAACTTCCTGTTCCCCTCTGTTAGTACCAGCTCTGTTTTTGCTGTGTTTGGATCCAATGTGATTTCACGTGAATATTTTAGTAAGTCAACTCTGCTCTTTGGTTCTGGTTGGGACAACAAAACCTCCACTTTACTGACTGTAAGTGAGATGTTTGTCCACATGTCTCTCAGGATGTCCTGTAGTTTATCTCTGAGCTCTGACACAGCTGCTGTCAAATCCTCAAAGTATCTCAGAGGACGGATATTGATGCTGGATAAGTGTGTAAACTCACTGAGTGCTGACAGTGGGGGGTAGCTGTGGAGAAACTTGTTGTGATCCTCTGTGTTTGAGAGCTGCTTCACCTCAGTGATCTCTTGCTCCAGCTTCTCCTGAAGCTCTTTGACTCGGCTCACTTCAGCTTCCTGCTGGGATCTGATCTGCTGCTTCACATCAGAGCTTCTTTTCTGGATGAGACGGATCAGCTCAGTGAAGATCTTCTCACTGTCCTCCTCTGTTTTATCAGCAGAGTGAATGATGGCCTTCAGCTCCTGTTGAAGCAGCTTCACATCGTTCTCTCTGTCCTGGATTCTCTTCTAGATTTTTCCTCGTCTCACCTCCAGCTCTCCCTGCCTCTCAGTCCTTTCTGCTGCAGCTGAGACTGTGGCATGGCCTTAATGGTGCAAAAGTACAAACAGAAGTGGTTTTAGTGCTTTGCAACTTTGATGAGAAAAAGAACAAGTTAGATATTCCCAAGAATTGTACATATTAATTCCTTACAATCAATAAATCAATGAATCTGAGTGAAAGATGGTTGCTGCCCCTCCACCTCGGTCAGTATCTCAAAGAATGTGAAAACCTATATAATTATGAGTTGACTCATTAATACTAGGATAATCCCCCTGCTGCAGCCAGGTTTCTGAGACTAAATCAATCAATCTGATTTTCAAAAATCAAGTCATTAATTAACAAAGTCAACAAACATAGATCAAAGTTCAGTAAACCACATTTAATTGTTTTATTTTTTGCTTGTTCGGTTGAGGAAGTCAGAATACAAGTTAACCTAACATGTATGTTTTTGGACTGTCAGAGGAAGCCGGAGAACCCACACAGAACCCATGCAGAAAGACCCCAAGCCAGGATTTGACCCCAATACCTTCTTGCTGCAAAACAGCAGTGTTAACAGCTGCACCAACATGCCCTAAATCCAGATTTAAAAATAAATAACAAAACTAGTTAAACATTGCAGTGCGTTGCATAAGTATTCATACCCCTTGTCATATTTTGTCATGTTACAACCACAGACTTCAGTGTTTTTGTGGTGGTGGGGTGGGGGGATTTTATTTGACAGACCAACACAAGTACAGCATAATTGTGAACTTAAAGGAAGACACAGTTTTCAAAATGTCTTGCAAATTAAAATCTGTAAAGTGTGGCATGCATTTGTTTTCACCCCTATTACTCCAACAAGCCAAAATTAAATCCAGTGCAACGACTTGCCCTCACAAGACACCTACTGAGTAAATACAGTGCATCCTGAAGGTATTCACAGTGCTTTTTCTACATTTAGTTATGTTACAGCCTTATTTCACATGGTATCAAGTTAATCTCTTTCCTCAAAATTGTACACACAATACCCCATTATGATAATGTGAAACAAGTTTGTTTGAGATTGTTGCTAATTTATTACAAATAGAAAACTAAGAAATCACATTTGCATAAGTATTCACAGCCTTTGCTTAATACTTTGTTGATCCACCGTTAGGAGCAATTTCAACCTCCAGTCTTTTTGAATATGATGCCACAAGCTCAGCTCACCTAGTTGTCCCAGTCTGTGGTCAACAGCTCTGACGCAGGTTTTCATCCAGGATGTCTCCGTACATTGCTGCATTCATCTTTCTCTCTATCTTGACTAGTCTGCAAGTTCCTGCTACTGAAATCATCCCCATAGAATGATGCTGTCACCACCATGCTTCACTGTAGGGATGGTATTGGCCTGGTGATGAGTGGTGCCTGGTTTCCACCAAACATGACACCTGGGATTCACACCGAAGAGTTCATTCTTTGTCTCATCAGACCAGATAATTTTGTTTGTCATGGTTTGACAGTTCTTCAGGTGCCTTTTGGCAAACTCCAGACTGGCTGTCATGTTCCTTTTATTAAGGAGTGGCTTTCGTCTGGCCACTGCCATACAGTCCTGATTGGTGGATTGATGCAGAGTTTGTTGTCCTTCTGGAAGGTTCTCCTCTCTCTACACAAAGGAACACCGGAGCTCTGACAGAGTGACCATGGGGTTCTTGGTCACCTCCCTGACTAAGGCCTTTCTCTCCCGATCACTCAGTTTAGACGGCCAACCAGCTCTAGGAAGAGTCCTGGTGGTTCCAAACATCTTGCATTTACGAATGATTGAGGCCACTGTGCTCATTGGGACCTTCAAAGCAGAAACTTTTCTGTATCCTTTCCCAGATTTGTGTCTCAAGATAATCCTGTCTCGGAGGTCTACAGACAATTCCTTTGACTTCATGCTTGGTGTTTGTGCTCTGACCTGCACTGGGACCTTATATAGACAGGAGTGTGCCCTTCCTAATCATGTCTAATCAACTGAATTCACCACCCCAGTTAAGCTGTAGAAACATCTTAAGGACTATCAGTGAAAACTATGCACCTCAGCTCAATTTTGAGCTTCACGGCAAAGGCTGTGAATACTTACATAAATGTGATTTCTTAGTTTTCTATTTGGAATAAATTTGCAACAGTCTCAATCAAACTTTATTTACATTGTCATAATGGAGTATGGTGTGTAGAGTTTTGAGGAAAGAGATTACTTTGATGACATTTGGAATAAAGCTGAAACATAACTAAATGTGAAAAAAATTGCAGCGCTGTTGTTATGATTCTGGCCCATCTGCCTGCATTCTCCTCTGCCCTCCTGTCAGCAATCAGCTCCATCTGCTCCACCTGTTCATTGTCATGCTTCTCACCTGTGCACCAGCAGTTATATTCAGCCTCCGTCTGGCAGACGGTGCCAGATTTTTGAAAGCCATTTGAGTGAGTAGATATCCAGCGTTTCTTCCTGCCTGACCACGGTCTCTTGGATTTCCCTCTCTTCCCTGGCCCTTGTTGGATGTCTCTAGCCCTGGATCTCGACCCTGTTTCTGTCCTTGGATGATTGTCTCTGCCCAGCCCCTGGTTTTATCTGCCTGAGCCTACCTGCCTTTCCTTGCTGCTCGGACTCCCTGTCCTCGCCCAGTACCCTGTGGCCTGTCCCGGCTTCTCTGGATCTCGCCCCCGCATCAACTAGCTGGTCGGTGAGTTTGGGTCTGTCGGCAATCCGACATCGGTCAGTGGGACACTCCCGTACGGACGTTCTGGGCTGGCTTCTGATTGACCACCTCCCAGCTGAGGAGCTGTTTCCTGGTTCGCTGTCCCACACAGACCCCGAGAAAGTTAGTGGCTGTCTGGACTCGCAACTTTGTCAGAAGCTTATCAAGCCACTAACTTGTTTCTCTGCCTCCAGTGGTTCCTTGGTGGTTGCCAGTGTTCCTGTTTCCAAGACCATAATAAATCTTAACTATGTGCTTTATGTCTGGCTGAAATTTTGGGTATCCAGTCCTGGTCTTAATAGCTGTGAATACTTTCAGGATGCACTAGTGTCCACTTGTATGACATGTTATCGGTGTATAAATGCGGCTGTTCTGTTTCTGGCCTCAGAGGCTTGTTAAAGAACATAAGGACAAAAGGCATCATGAAGACTAAGGAACACCGCAGACTGGTCAGGGTGAAACTTCTGGAGTTGAAAGCAGAAGTGGCTTATCAAACAACATCCGGCTTGCATACAGTAAAGTTCCATGTTTCTGTCTCTCCTTCTTTCTGGGCTTTATGCTCTCAGCAGTCACAGAAAGCAGACAAATAGGTCTGCTGTAACTTCGGCATCCATCAGTGGCGGAGCCAGAAGATTTTCATATGGGTGGCCAGACTGGGACCGTTTCTCACTCGGGTTGGCTTACAACTGTTCGGAGCACAACATCCGTATTTTACAAATAATTTACTAAAGTCAGAACAGTTTTCCTTCAAGGCCTTGCTATATTTATAAATATATGCTGTCTAAGTTAATAATTTCTGTTTTTTTCCCAATATAAACACTAAAAGGTTGGCGCTTTTTTTTTTTTTTTTTGAAAAGTGTCTGATCTCAGTTTATCTCACATCTACCTTAACGTGGATTAGATTGGTGGTGAGTCTTTAATATTTAAGATTGGCATAAATGCTGTGGTTGAATCAGCTTTAAGGGTATGTTTTCTGACAAAGGAAAGAATACTTGCTAGTGCTGAACTCACACTTCAGGAATTTACTTAGACTTTTGGTTAGTTAAGTGTTTGCAGCAGGTTGTGATCTAGAGGAGTGAAGGCAGTATTGAGGGAATTTATGGCAAGTGAGCAAACACCCACCATACTATTATAGATAAGGAAAAACAGGAAAGAAACATCGTTCTGGACCGAGACGGTTCCCACAACAGTTCTGTTTCTATCTTCTTTCTTCTATCATTAACTTGGTTTTAAAAAGTGTTACATTAATAAAATTCTGTGGTGCAGAATGTGTAGCTATCGCTCATTACAAAACCTAAATGTTTTAAGCCAGAGTTGTAAATCCTATCAATAAATCACTATAAAACAAGGAGTTAAAGAATGCAGCATATTCTTCATAGAATCCATCGGTGCTATATTATGATCTGCAATGAAAAATGTGTCATCTGTAATTTCCTAGACGATGGAGGTAGAGGGTCTGTTTTAAAGGAAGTAAATATCTGTTTTACTTTGGCATGTCCATTAGAAGACTTGATGTTTCTACCTGGAAAATACACTTCTATTCTGAGCCTGTTTTCTATACAACGCCCTGTACAAGAACTCAGCAGCTGTAGAACTTATCAATAACTATGATTACTTTTTCATTAGTAATTTTAAATTTATCTGTATATTCCATATTTTAACTGCCAAGTGGAATAAAAGGAGTTGTGGTTTAAAATGTGTCTTAACTGATTTAAGCCAGAAGTTTTAGCTTACAATAAAAGAAAAAGCAATGAAAGCACCAAATCTTACTGAAATTGATGTAAATATACCATTGTTTATTACCCTAAAGCCTCAATACTATCTGACTAAAGCCATATACAGGGGTTGGACCATGAAACTGAAACACCTGTCATTTTAGTGTGGGAGGTTTCATGGCTAAATTGGACCAGCCTGGTAGCCAGTCTTCATTGATTGCACATTGCACCAGTAAGAGCAGAGTGTGAAGGTTCAATTAGCAGGGTAAGAGCACAGTTTTGCTCAAAATATTGAACTGCACACAACATTATGGGTGACATACCAGAGTTCAAAAGAGGACAAATTGTTGGTGCACGGCTTGCTGGCGCATCTGTGACCAAGATAGCAAGTCTTTGTGATGTATCAAGAGCAATGGTATCCAGGGTAATGTCAGCATACCACCAAGAAGGACAAACCACATCCAACAGGATTAACTGTGGACGCAAGAGGAAGCTGTCTGAAAGGGATGTTCGGGTGCTAACCCGCATTGTATCCAAAAAACATAAAACCACGGCTGGCCAAATCACAGCAGAATTAAATGTGCACCTCAACTCTCCTGTTTCCACCAGAACTGTCCGTCGGGAGCTCCACAGGGTCAATATACACGGCCGGGCTGTTATAGCCAAACCTTTGGTCACTCATGCCAATGCCAAACGTCGGTTTCAATGGTGCAAGGAGCGCAAATCTTAGGCTGTGAACAATGTGAAACATGTATTGTTCTCTGATGAGTCCACCTTTACTGTTTTCTCCACATCCGGGAGAGTTACGGTGTGGAGAAGCCCCAAAGAAGTGTACCACCCAGACTGTTGCACGCCCAGAGTGAAGCATGGGGGTGGATCAGTGATGGTTTGGGCTGCCATATCATGGCATTCCCTTGGCCCAATACTTGTGCTAGATGGGCGCGTCACTGCCAAGGACTACCCAACCATTCTTGAGGACCATGTGCATCGAATGGTTAAAACATTGTATCCTGAAGGCGGTGCCGTGTATCAGGATGACAATGCACCAATACACACAGCAAGACTGGTGAAAGATTGGTTTGATGAACGTGAAAGTGAAGTTAAACATCTCCCATGGCCTGCACAGTCACCAGATCTAAATATTATTGAGCCACTTTGGGGTGTTTTGGAGGAGCGAGTCAGGAAACGTTTTCCTCCACCAGTATCACATAGTGACCTGGCCACTATCCTGCAAGAAGAATGGCTTAAAATCCCTCTGACCGCTGTGCAGGACTTGTATATGTCATTCCCAAGACGAAGTGACGCTGCATTGGCCGCAAAAGGAGGCCCTACACCATACTAATAAATTATTGTGGTCTAAAACCAGGTGTTTCAGTTTTATTGTCCAACCCCTGTATTTGGGTAAAGGAGCACAACCTGACTGGCTGGGTGCTGGTTCAATTTAAGGGAAAAGATCATGTGAGGATGTGTAAACTGACTCCTAATACATTTGTTTTGTTCCCAAACCTTTTAAAAAATTTGAAAATATTTATGAAGTTCAATGTTTAAGTTTAATTTATCTTTTTACATAAGCATTTAAACAGAACATAAGAATAAAGGAATGATGTCATACATATAAAGAAACATTTCCAGCCACCAACATCAGCTTTGATTGGATACGGAAAATATCCTAATTCTAAAAGTAAATTCAGAAACATGACCTCACCTTTTAGCTACTACTTTGTGAGGAAGATTTTTAAAAAGTGCAGTTTTTCTTGCAATGCTGCTGCATATGTGCAATTAAGAAACTAAAATGGAGATTAGGCCAAATTGTACTGCTGGTGTTACGTACTCTGGAATCCTAAATAGAAGAGGCAACAGACTAATGGCTAGAAAAGCGATCACTAACATTACAGCCGCAGACCTTGTAGTGGGAAAATAGTCAAAAATTGATGGAAAAAAAAAGGCAAAGCAGCTACTTCTGTCATATTAAAAATCCTGCAAAGTGCTGTTTGGGATTATGCTATACTGTTGCAGTTTATATGGGTTTTAGGCAGGTTTCTTTTAAACAAAACTTCATGCTAACACAAGAATGTTTAATCTTTCTCTTGTTGCAGGAGCTCGCTGAGACCAAGGGGATTTGAAGACGGAGAGGTGACCTTACTGACATGTTAAAGTGATTTAAGTGAAAGTACCTAATTAAGTGCTGTTTGGATTAGAACTAAACGGGTACGAGCAAACAAACTTTTTACTTTCAGACAGTTTTTTTTAAGGAGCTACTGATGTCTCTCAAGAAGTTGTTGGTTCAGTGTAATTCACTACAACTATCCCTATTGGTGTGGACAATCTGTCTGTGACTGCAGCACAGCATTGGTGAGCACCCAGCTGGACTGACTGGGGTTTGTTCTTTTTGAACTTTACTAGTTTTTAGGCAGGTTTCTTTCCTACAAAACTTGATGCTAATACAAGGATATTTATTCTTTCTCTTGTTGCAGAAGCTCGCTGAGGATGAGGGAGATTTGAAGATGAAGAGGTGACTTTATTGACATGTGATTGAATGTGATGACTTGTCGATCAAAATTTCAAAACGTGGGGCACTGGTATTTTAGGCCTTTAAATTCAGAAATTTTACCTTGGGCCCCACACTATACACTGTTAAAAAAAAAAAAAAAAGATTTCAGGAGGGCACTTTTTTTGTCCATAGGATAAAAGGGCAGGTGCTCTAGCACCCCCTCGTGTCTATCTGTGCACGTCCCTGCCAATTACTGTCTAAGTTAGTTCCAAGACTAACTTAACCTCATTTCCAGATTCCTCAAGGAAATCATTGGTTCCCAAACATGAATAAGATTGAATGGTAATGTTGCATCACTCTTTTGGCCATGGTTTTTAATTGATTCACTTGTTCATATTGTATTTAGTTGGTCTTCGTTATTTCTTTCATTTTGCTTGGTATTTTTGGTTGGATTGTTCTGGGATAGTAAAGAGTTTGTTAATTGAAATATGTTTGACTCTAAGTTGAATTATTTTAGTTAAATTGTGTGAATTTATTACGTGTGTGCAGAGATTTGCTGTTCAGGAATATCAGAGCTAAGCTCACCCCTTTTCTCTATTGTCTTAATACCACCGCCTTAATGGGCTGGTATAAACCGGACAACACTTAACAGACCGAATTATTATTTAATACAATTTTAAATATATAATAATATAATAATTACAGCACATAAAACAATGATCAAAAAAAATCTGATGGAGAATTAAAAATCAGAATGAAACTCACTGAACCTTCAATAGATTTTGTCTATTTGGGTTTACAGAACTCAGCAGAACCTCCAACCAAAACTCCAGCATGTAGCGGCTGAGTGAATGTGGTCTGGACTTTGTGGAGGAGAGTCATGGTTTCAGAAACGCTGTAGAAAGACAGAAGACCTGCTCTGTGATCCAGGTACACTCCTACTCTGTAAGAACCAGGACCTGAGATGGAGGTCCAGATGTTGTTGTGAACAAATCTAGATCTGTTTGGGTAACATTCTAATGCCCAAGATTTGTCATTACATCCAAATCCACAGTCATTCCCCCATCCTGTTCTGCTGATGCTCTTGTATGCAACTGCTACGTAAACTCCTATCCCTCTCCATTCCACCTCCCAGTAACAACGTCCAGTCAGACTCTCTCTACTCAGAACCTGAGAATAATCGGTGAATCTGTCTGGGTGACTAGTACAAGACTGAAGTTGACCCATCCACGTCACCTTCCTGTTCCTCTCTGTTAGTAACAGCAGCGTGTTTGCTGTGTTTGGATCCAATGTGATTTCACATGAATATTTTAAGAATCCAGCTCTGCTCTTTGGTTCTGGTTCTGACAGTAAAACATCTACCTCAGTAAGGGTTAGTGAGATGTTTGTCCACGTGTCTCTCAGGATGTCCTGTAGTTTATCTCTGAGCTCTGACACAGCTGTTGTCAAATCCTCAAAGTATCTCAGAGGACGGATATTGATGCTGGATAAGTGTGTAGACTCACTGAGTGCTGACAGTGAGGGGTAGCTGTGGAGAAACTGGTTGTGATCCTCTGTGTTTGAGAGCTGCTTTAGCTCAGCATCTTTCCTCTTCAGCTCAGTGATCTCTTGCTCCAGCTTCTCCTGAAGCTCTTTTACTCGACTCACTTCAGTTTCCTGCTGGGATCTGATCTGCTGCTTCACATCAGAGCTTCTTTTCTGGATGAGACGGATCAGCTCAGTGAAGATCTTCTCACTGTCCTCCTCTGTTTTATCAGCAGAGTGAATGATGGCCTTCAGCTCCTGTTGAAGCAGCTTCACATCGTTCTCTCTGTCCTGGATTCTCTTCTGGATTTTTCCTCGTCTCACCTCCAGCTCTCTCTGCCTCTCAGTCCTTTCTGCTGCAACTGAGACTGTGGCATGGCCTTTATGTTCACCCATTAAACAGACATTACAGATACACTTCTGATCAGTACGGCAGAACATCTTCATCACCTCATCATGACAAGAGCAGATGTTCTCCAGGAGGTTCTTGGAGGGCTCCACAAGCTTGTGTTTCTTTAATGGAGGCACATCATAATGAGGCTGAAGGTGTTTCTCACAGTAAGAGGCCAGACAGAATAAACAGGACTTGATCGCTTTCAGTTTTCTTCCAGTGCAGAAATCACAGGCCACATCTTCAGGTCCAGCATAGCAATGATCAGCAGGAGCAGCTTGGAGTCCAGTCCTCTTCAGCTGCTCCACTAAAGCTGCAAACATGGTGTTCTTCCACAGGACAGGCCTCGGTGTGAAGGTCTGCCTGCACTGAGGGCAGCTGTGGTTTCGTTTCTGATCCTCTTGGTCCCAGTGTTTTTCTATACAGTTCATACAGTAGCTGTGTCCACAGGAAGTAGTCACTGGATCCTTAAGTAGATCCAGACAGATCGAACAGAAGAAGGTTTCTTGGTCCAAATGAACTGTATGCTGCTCCATTTCTTCTCTCTGTCACAATGGCTCTGAGTTTCATTTCCTCAAAACAGAAACATGTTAATCTCTAATCTACAAGTCACATGTTTGTGCAGAGAGGCTGCAGCCAATCAGCTTTCAGCAGCCTGGTTCCACTCAGCTTTAAATTGCCGCTGAAGGGCTGGGAACAGGAAAACCTGCACATACAGGAGGTGTGGCGTTTCCCGGAGTCTGTATCACTGAAGTAGATGTAAGGAATTCATTAAATATTTTATGATGACTATTTATTAAAAATTTGAATAAAAAAAGTAATAATTAATAAAAATAAGTTCTAACCAAAATCATTCCACACCAATAGATATTAGAGATACACTATGTGGTTGTGATTTTTGGGGTAACAGTACTTAATAACTATTATTCATTAATTGTCATAAATAATTATTAACCAAAACCATGCAAAATTAAACTAAAGTTTGTCATGTTGAACAAACCTGTGTGTGAGTGCCATATGATTACAATTTATACCCTGTAAAGTGCATGTGAAGCATGCTATTTACCTTAAATTTGATTTATTGCAATGAATACATAGATAAAATAAAAAGCTAATGAATCAGGTAATGTTCTCAGTTACACCCTCATGTTTTCATTCATCTCTCTTCAGATATCACAAGTGCAAGGATGATTCACCAGTGCAGCCTACTTTGAGGACGTTTCCAACCACATTCATGGGGGAAAGGAGACACAGCTTCCAGCCTAGCTGGTATGAAAGTCATCCTTGGGGTGAATACTCTGTCATTATGGACTCTGCCTATTGATATGCGTGCAGACATTTCAGGCAGTGTGTTTGATGATGCAGCAGTTAAACATAGATTGACATCCATTCACAACGCAAAGTACACAAGCAAGATAATTCAGAATGAGGTTCTGGATTGTTTGGCAGAAATGGTCTGTTCTGAAATCATTAAAGAAGTACTTCAGCATCATGGCAGATGAGACTAAGGAGCAGACAGGAGCAGATTTCATTTCAGGCACTATTATAATGGAACCATCAAGGGGTCCAGGCTAGAATCAAAGGGCAAACTAAATTTGGGTTTTACATCTAGTGCAGTGCCAACTGTCTCATTTGAGTGCTAGTTGATGCTATCAAAGCAGTCCCAGAAGCAGAGGAATTCTTTGCTCTTTTACAGAGTCTTTATGTTTTCACTTTTGGCTCATATGTGCATGCACTCCCAATGGCTGGCTGTACAAATGAGATGTATGGCAGCACAAGAAACCTCCAAAAAGTGACATATGATAGGCTTGTCGATTCATAGCTCTACGCGACATAATGGACAGATTACCTGCTGTAAAACGTGTCCAGCAAGAGATGGCACAAGAGCGCAGGGGAGAAAAATCTTCTGAGGCCCATGGTCTTCTGGGCCAGATTGACCAAGAATTTGTTTTGCATCTAGATCCGCTCTGTAAACTGTTTGGGGAAACAAATCTGCCTTCTGATATGCTGCAGTCATCAACTGTTGATCTCTCAACAGAAGCAGATTTAGTGGAAGGGTTGGTTCAGACTTCGACAGATTTCAGACAGGAGTCCTTTTTTGACCAGTTGTTGGGTGAAGTATTAAACATCTGTGAGCAATGTTATGATGCCATACAGTCGGTGGTAAAACGACAAAGGATAACAAGCTCAAGACTTCGAGTAACATATACTAAATTCTGATGGTCAAAGGAAGCTAGATTGTGATAAAGAAACTCGTCGCTTTTTTTTATCCTGTCATTGACTGCATGCTTTTTAAATTGAGCAGACGTTTTTCAAAACCCAACTGTAAGCTAATGAGCAGTATCTGATATCTTAACCCCAAGAGTGATGCATTTTGGAAAGACATTTGTTGTTTATTATTTTTTGTATTAATCCCAAATGCTTGTAATCTTTTAAAATTGACATATTCCGTTGCTTAAGAGAAGAAAAGCAGTGTTTGGATTGATAATGTTAAATTCTGTTACATGTGTAGTAATACTGTGTTTGAGAACAGCTCTAGTTCCAAAAAACTTGGCTCTTAGTGATGTTGGTCTTCTAGATAAGCTGAAATTATTGAACGAATGTTCCCACAATGGGAAGACTGGAGTTGTACAATGGAATATGTGAAATATTTTGTTTAACATTCATTTGTATGTTTCACTGTAACAATACATCCACAGACAGGAATCACGAGACATCCAAAGACCACAATTCAACAGCTACACTTTCGAACTGACCTTTAAGGACAGATGAAACTGCTGTTGAAGCAGATGTCCCTCCAGCTGAGAGAGAGGGAGCTGATGGAAACACAGCAGGAACACAAGTTGGTTCTGATAAAATAAACAGCCTCTCCTAACCCAATAAGGCACTGCTTATCAGTTTGATCTCTAGCTACTCTGGTGCTGGAAACTGATGGATCAAAAGTGTCTCACCTGCCGCTGCAGCAGAAGCCCTGTGAAGATGACATCGATGGTGAGGTTTAGGGGCCGAATGACTTTTCTTCCACAACCACAACGCTCTACAGCCAACAGTCAGCGTGTGGTGATTGTTGCTGATTGACTAGTGGGGGGCAAACAGGTGGTGACGGCTTCCTGGGACTGAGCCCAGACATCCCTGAACTTTTTCTCAATTTCTTACGTTTCAACCTGTTGGGACTCTAGCCATTGGTTACAACATGGATGAACATGGACTCTGAACTGTACAGACAAAGGCCAGTATGAACTTTTGTACACCTTTCAGTGCCACACTAACTTACACCTAACCCACCCAGGAAAAGGAGTCACAGCTGACCCCCCGTGATGTTACTGTTTGAACAAAAACGCAGTGTTTCAACATGGTGGCTTCTACCACACGGGTCTGCATCAGAACCAGACTGAGAGACACAACACGCATGAGTTGTCTCCTTGCTGGCATGAAGGTACTCTTCAACTTGGATCCAAAGAAACTGAGTACCTTCGATCGAACCTCGGCCGATCGAAAACAAGGGCTGCTTACATAATCTGCTGCTCACATAATCCACAATTCATACAGAAAGGGAGTAATAGGACAAGCGTGGCTTGACTTTCCTTTAAAGCCTGCAGAAGCTACAAAAACTTCCAAGGGAAGCTGTCCCTAATTGAAGTGGTTTTCCCTGCCTGAAGGAAAACAGGACTGCAGCACTGCACGCCTTCCTGCATGGACGCCCAGGTAGCGAGAGCCACCAACTGCACCACGGCAACTGGAGGGGCCGCAACATGTCTTCGTTGTACAGTTCAGCTGGGCCAACAAAACGCCAACCCCCTGGGACAGCTTCGCTTGGTGGTGGTGGATGAGCAGAGAAAATTAGTTTATTTTATGACATTTGCTTTGTTTTAAAGTTAAGACAACCTTTATTTAAAAGGAGGGTTTTATACACATATTGACCATAACCATCTGCTGTCATCTGCCAGTTTCAAGTATTGGTAGCAAGCTATATGTCTGGTTTGCTCCAACTGCTAACAACTAAGGCTAAGCATGTGACTCACCGCCATCTTGAGTCTATAGACTTCTTCGTCACCATGTGAGGGCTAGTTAAGAATCATTTATCCAGAAAGGTTGTCAGTTTCCAATCTACGAAAATAATATTTACCTAAATATTATTTTACTAAATGTAAAAGCTAATTAAATGGCAGTTAAGAATCTTTCATCCAGAAAGGTTGTTGGTTCTTATTCAAAATAATGCTTAATTGAATATTATTTTAATATTTCCTTAATATTTCCATAAAGAATTTACTAAATTCAATTCAATTCAAAAATACTTTATTCATCCCAAAGGGAAATTAATTATTGTTGTAGCTCATTTTATGCAGGTTTCTTCAAAGAGCCATTGTAGATGCTGAAGGCTATGGGCAGGAAGGATCTCTTGTAGTGGTCTGTCTTACAGCAGATCTGAGGAAGCATCTGATGGAAGACACTCTAATGTTGTACGGCAGTCTAATGAAGAGGATGCTCAGGGTTCTCCATAATGTTCTTAATTTTATGAAGAATACTTCTTTTCACAATGAACTCCAAAGGTTCCAGAGGAGTCCCCAGAACTGAGTAAGCCTTGTTTACACAGGTGGGCCAGCAGGAGTCTCTCTAGGACCTTCATGATGTGGGATGTCAGGGCAACAGGTTTTCAGTCATTGAATGGGTGAGTTTTCTTTGGTCTCGGAACAAGACAGGAGGTCTTCCACAACACTGGAACCTTCTTCTGGGCCAGACTAAGGTTAAAGAGGTGCTGCACAATCCCACAGAGTTGCTCGGCACAAGCCTTCAGGACTCTATGGGCTGACACGATCTGGAGCTGCAGCCTTATTCCAGTACAGTCTGTCCAGTTGTCTCTTCACCTGACTTCCTGAGACACACAGGTGGAAGGGTGAGGCAAAGGGAGCATCAGCATCTTTGGATTTTGTTGAAGACAAACGTGTAGAAGCAGAAGGTCTGAGGTGAAAGATAAAACATATGAGGTGTGACGGAAAAGCTGTGGGTCAAAGGAGGGTGGGAAGTCTGTTTGTTTGTGAGCAGGATAGAAGGATTCTGAGCTTGTTTCTGAACTGAACCTCTTAAAGAATGTGTTTAGTTTATTGGCTCTATCCAGACTAGTCGGATCTTCTTTCTGCTTGAAACCTGTGATCTTCTTCATCCCTGACCACACATTTCTGATATTGTTTCGCTGGAGCTTACTATGCAGCTTCTTCTTGTACACCTCCTTTCTGTCTCTTATCTTGACTTTAAGTTGCTTCTGTATACTCTTAAACAATTCCTTGTCTCCATCTCTTTTTGTCTTGTTGAGCAGGACCTTCAGATCACTGGTGATCCAGGATTTGTTATTGGGGAAGCATCTCACCGTTGTGGTGGGGATGGTGTTTTCTACACAGTGCATAGTGCATCCCAGACTCTAGCCTCAAAGCAACCTCACAGGGCTTCCTCACCTTCCTGTGACCATCATCTCACAGTTCTCTTCATTACAGGTTGCCTCTGAAGAAGGTGCTTATATTTCGAACAGAGAAAAAAAAGATTGTGACCTTATTTGTCTAGAGGAGGTCTTGCTTTAGAGATGGATGAGTCCTTGACATTTGCATAATATAAATCCAAAGTTTTCTCTGATAGAGCAGCTGACTAA
Source organism: Crenichthys baileyi (assembly GCA_036173005.1). Taxonomy (NCBI): domain Eukaryota; kingdom Metazoa; phylum Chordata; class Actinopteri; order Cyprinodontiformes; family Goodeidae; genus Crenichthys; species Crenichthys baileyi. The sequence continues at coordinate 137,641 of JAHHUM010002957.1, read as the reverse complement.
TTGTTGAAACATTGAAAGTGTAGCAGAGAGTGGTGCATGATTAAAATCACCAGATATTGCCACAAATGCTTTGGGGTGTTGTGTTTGTAGTTTAGCAACAACTGAGCTGAGAGCATCACATGCAGTGTCGACAGCAGCTAAAGGTGAAACATAAACTGTTGCCAAAATAACACTGGTGAACTGTCTGGCTAAACAATATGGATGAAAACTTACTGCTAACAGTTCATTATCTGGGCTGCAGAGACAACACTTCACAGTAACAAGTGTAACAAGAGGTGGATTACGCCATCTGTTGTTCACAAATACTGCCAGTCCACCTCCTTTGCGTTTGCTGCTCCACTTTAAAGACACTTCATCCACCTTGCCTGTTGATGGTGGTCAGAGGGCCCAGTGGCGCCGACTGTATGGCACTCCCAGTCCTGTCGGGCCAGGGCTGTGGCTATAGCTTACCACTGTCAATGTGGGAATGGGTGGATGACTGATTGTAGTGTAAAGAGCTCTGGAGTCCTGACTTGATAAAGCGCTATACAAATGCAGGCCATTTACCATTTATTAATCAGAATCAGCTTTACTGCCAAGTTTGTAAAGACAAACAAGGAATTTGACTTCAGTACACTTTACTCTCAACAATAAAGAATATTTTTTTAAATGTGTGTGTATATATATATATATATATATATATATATATATATATATATATATATATATATATATACAATATATATATATATACATACACCCAATGGGTATATACAAAATGTACATTTATACCCAACTTTGAAATAGAATATAACATGAGATCAGTCCAAGTATGCATATATAAGGTGTTGTTCTGGAACTGTCAAGTGTTCATCAGAGAAACAGCCTGGGGGAAGAAAGTGTCTCTGTGGCGGCTGGTTTTTGCAGACAACGCTATGTAGCGTCGACCTGAAGGTAAAATTCTACACAGTTCGTGTGCAGAGTGTCTGCAGAGATTTTGGCTGCCCTTTTCCTAAACCCTAGACCTGTATAAGTCCTGGATAGAGAGAAGGTCAGCCCTGATGAGTCTCTGCATACCTGATTGTTCGTTGCAGTCTGGGCCTGTCCCTGTTTTGTGGATGAGCCAAACAACACTGAGATGGACGAAGTAAGGACAGACTGAATTATGGCAGAGTAGAAGATGACCAGGAAGTACAGTCCCTGCTGGGCCCTCTTCCGAACACTGTCTATGTGTGAGGACCATCTTAGGTTAAAAAAAAAAAGGTTGTTCCTAGGGGCCGGAAGTGGTTCACAGCAGACACAGTTGTTGAGGATGGTGAGGGGGTTATGTGGGGGTAGTGTTCTCCAAAATTCCACCATCATCTCCACAGTCTTGAATGGGTTGAGTTCCAAGTGGTTCTGACTTGTGGTGATCCACTGACAGGTGGAGGCCGGGACATTGAGCTGGGTGAGCTTCTCGTGAAGAATGTCTGGGCTAATGGTGTTGAAGGCCGAGCTGAAGTCCACAAACAGGATCCTGGCGTACATCCCTGGATGGTCGAGGTGTTGCAGGATGAAGTGTAGTCCCACGTTGACTGCATCATCTGCTGACCAGTTTGCCCAATAGGCAACCTGCAGGGGATCCAGCAGGGGGCCCGTGATATCCTTCAGGTGTTTCAACACCAGTACCTCAAAGGATTTTATGATTTTATGACCACAGACGTCAGGGCGGCAGGCCTATATTCATTTAATCCTGTGATGGTGGGTTTCTCTGCTACTGGGATGATGGTGGAGCATTTGAAGCAAGAGGGAACCTCACACAGCTCCAGTGACTTGTTGAAGATCTCAGTGAAGATGGGGGCCTGTTGGTCGGCGCAGGCTTTCAAGCATTATATGAATTAATTTAGGACAGGAGAGTATATCTTTCGACAAGTTTAAAAAATTTTTTGTTTTTTTATTTAATCTGGTTATTGTTAGTTTGCTTTTCCAATTTCCTTCATAGCTTGAAAACAGACAGTAACAACCACTCTCCAATCTACTCTGACAAAGCCACATTGCAAAGAAAAATGGGAAAAACATTGAGTTATGTGAAAAGCTGGGAGAGAGTACCCCAAAAGATTTGCAGCTCTAATTACAGCGTAAGGTGGTTCGTTCAATACAAATCCACACCACATTTTTCAGAGCAAACGTTTTTTTTAATGTATCTCCTTCCACTTCACAATTATTGCACTACTCCAATAGCCAGCCTTCAGACAATAGCTACTGTATGTCTCTTAGAAATAGTTACTGGCTGGGCTTTTGCTGCGACTAACTATGCGTTCTCCTTTATAATCTAGACTTGAAAACTGGCTCAGAGTTTTTCTGCTTAGCTGTTTTTCTCTCCTAGATGAAGCTATTGAAGAAGCTACTTCTGCCTTTAATGTTTTTACTTTTCTTTCACATAGAAAGTGCTCTTGGATCAATGCTTCTGTGTTGTTTTGTGTGTATGCTCTCTTTTCTCAAACCTCAAGCAGATGGCTGCTCACATATAGCCTGGTTCTGTTGGAGGTTTCTTCCTAGTAAAGGGGAGTTTTCCTTTCCAGTGTTGCTACATGCATGCTTGGTATGAGGGATTGCTGCAAAGCCAATGACACAATGCAGGCGACTTTTGCTATCTGCTCATCCAGGAGGAGTGCATTCTGCAAGTCAGTAAATTTGACTGCATTGTTTGATAATAGGATCAATTGGAATGTATGTGCTTGACTCAGAATTTTATGATTCGATTGAATTGACTTTGTAAAGTGCCTTGATAGGAAATGGGTTGTGAATAGGTGCTATATAAATAAACTGAACTGAACTGAAATCCACTTTGTGTTGATGTGTTAGTTTATTGGAATTATAAGTAGCTATGTCGAGACTGTTACCTCACAAAATGTGAAAAAGTTTAAGGCATAAAAATGTTTTTTTCTTTCACCTTAAGTCTCAGCTTGTTTTGAGAGTTGAAAGCTAAAGATGTGCCAGAACATCTGCATCAGGGCGCTTTTTTCACAAACAAAACTGTGAACAATAGCAGAGAAATAATTGTTTTATTCATTCAACAATAGTCAGCCCTAGCAGTAATTTTAGTATCGATATGTTCAGCAGAAAATCATCTTGTAATTGCAATTATTCTCAGACCTCATTTAAATAACTTCAATCAATATGCTGATTATTTCTCTAAATTACGTCATCGGATCAGGCCTGACATCGGCTTGGCCTGACAACTCAAAAGCTTTCATTTGAACTCATACTAGCTATAAATACATGGCGCAATGATATAATTCTCCTCTTTTGTCGCCGGTTTTCCTGTCTTTGCATCAATCTTTAACCCCTGTGCTGCCGCAGTGGCGCATGTGAAGAGATTCCGCATTACGTCATACCGGAGGCTGCCTTGTTCTGCTCAGCTCAGCCCAGCCAGAGCGCTGCTGCACGAAAATTTCCACAACAACACAAGCTTTGCGGGAGAGCGGCGCGACAACAACGGCCGCTTCGCGCCGTGATGCAGCACTCCACGCCAAAGAAGCCCTGATCCCACCGCAGGACGCGACGGATTCCCCGGGTGGACAGCAGTGAGGTGCAGGACATGCCTCGAAATAAATTGTGGTAAGTCTCGTGCAAAGTGCGCCGCTGCAGCTGCTTTTTGCTGCTGGAGGCTGGCAGGCAGCAAAGCAGAGGAGCGATCTTAACCTACTTTGTTACGCGGGGTGAAATTAGTTTGTTAAGTCTGAGGAATAAAAACAGGGATTTACTGGATTGAAAACGTCTGAGATGGGCTTTTTTGTAACAGTTTCAAGACCACACGGGTTGCAGTGTAGCAGGGACAGGTGATGCTTTAGTAGAGCATGTTCTGTAAGGTGCCTGTTGCCATTCCTCTTGTCCAGGTACATGTTGCATGCATCGATGTGATGGATTTCAGTCCCGATTTACAAAACGAAACACAACATACCTTAGTCTTTTTACAGGAATGACTTTCCTTTGAAATGCTAATTAATATGTATCATATCACCTAGTTGGGCAAGAATACACATGTTTAACCATTCTGCTTTTTATTCAAGCAAAGAACTCTTTCAAACTGAATTAAAGCTTCAGCAGTCGTAAATTTGTAGCTGCTCTGTGGGTCTTAAAAGTTTTTGCCCTTTTGCAACTGAAACCATGGTGATCATGGGGAGAGACGCCTCCATCACGGCTCCTTCACTGCCTGGTACCCAGCCTGCAGAGAAGCCTTGTCTCTTCAGCCAAACTGCCTTTTGCAACGGCACAAGAGCTCATTAACCTTAAGTCCCCGTTGCAGCTTTTTTTATTCCTGTCAGGGGACAGGATTTGGATACCAGGGTAGTTTACAGTCTCCTGATGTAAAAATAACTCACTCACTGGTAACAGCTGCCATGTAGTGTGCGGAGCCAGACAGACTGGGTTGTAACTTTAATAAGTGTTTGTGTTCAAAGGCCGTATTTCATCATTTGTTTTACAAGTTCCCAGTTTTTTCAGGATTGTAGCTCATGATGCTTGTATTGGTTTCCATGTCTAAAATAGAAAAATATGCTTAAAAAAAGAAAAGAAAAATGTGAGCACACTAGGCAGCTAAAATGGTAGAAGAATGATGTCATGTTTGTAACATCAATCATGATAGCAAAGCATCCAGGTCAAAGTTGAGTGCATAAACTGAATATTTGTGTGCCAGTTTATCAAGTGGAGATGAGGAAGACATTAGAAATATTGTCTGAGTGCAGTATATTGGAGACTTAACAAACTGGTACCCTATGGAGGGATGTAAAAGCACTTTGTGGTGAGCCCATTCTTCCTTTAATTCCCACCAGTTAGACATTGCAATTTATGCTCCAGTTCTGTGTCTCCTGAATATTTAATATAAGGAAGCCATGCAATGTCTATGTAATTCCAACCTTTCTCCACATCATCATTCTGTGCTTTCCTCAGCATTACCTGCACCACAGCAATGTCTTATCTTATTCACTAAAATTCGATAATTCCCTCTATAGTTAGTTTTTACAAAACAAGCTGTTAGGCACTAAAATGTCACTTCAAGCTAATGCTACACATCTGTTGGTTTGGAGATAAGTTGAAATACTCAGATGGCATCCACAATCAAATGTTTTCTCCATCATTTGGCTCAGACATAGAAAAAAAAAGATCCAACTACAGCTAATTATCTGTAAAAGAAAGCTTTATATTACTAATAAACATAATGCTGTTAAACAACAACCTTAGAGGCCTCAGTACTTTTTACCATGTGGTCTGGCTGTTTACTCCATGCTCCAGCTATTTGTCCTGGGAACAGGGCTCTGTTCTCAACCCAACACTTTGGGCTGAGATTCCACTTGTTTAATAATCAAGAGGGAAGAAGGCAGTTTCAGCACAGAGACTGTTTTGATCCTTACCTATGTTTACTTCTGTGCAGCTCACCCATGTGTTCTGCATAGGATATCAAAAATGCTGGCCAAAGTGTCACCAATAAGCGGCCACAAATTGATTTGACATACAGTATATCAGCAATCTGTGATATGTCTACAGCCATAAAGAGTGAGAGGCTTCAAGATGGTGCTGTTATGAACTCAGTGTCATGATTTATATATGGTGGTACTTCTTGTTTCAGAGCGCATATTTCAAAACTCTCTCTGTTTTAGAAAAGTAACCTTTAAAATTAGTCATCTGCATTGAAAACCAATGGAAAGGCCTGTTGTGATTTATTTATGTGTTAGACTTTCAAGATATTTTTAAGATGTTTTCTGCCTTTAAAATATGATGATAGATGACCTTTAAAAATGCTGCATACTGTTGGTTCCAAAGAGGACATAACTCATCACTCCTGTCTACATTATTTTAGTAAATGGCAACAGAAATGGATCCAAGCATAAATACCTGACTTTGTTTTTATTGTTGCCCTGACATTTGATCAAAACAAATATTGCGCACCATTAAAAAATAGCACATATTATTCCTCTGAGACTCCCTGGCAGTGCTCACCCTTAAATATCCATCACTGCATTATGGCAATAGACAACTTGTTTTTTAAGGGCACTTATTTTCAAATAGTGACAGAGGGACAGCGCCACAGAAAAAGAGTAATGTTTGTTGGGCAGATGCCAGGAATGAGGATTGGGCTGTGCAACTAGAGAGCCAGAAAAGCTGTTCAAGAATCCAAGGTGTTCTCATTTGTATTTAAAGATAGAGGTGGCATACCCTGTATGCTTGCCTACAGCTTCTAATTTCAGATATCTTTAGCCAGGCCCATCCGGTCAAGGTTTTGTTGTGCCGCTTGCTCATATTATGGGCAGCTGTTGGAAGGAGAAAGACATGGCTTTGTAATAACCAAGCTTAGGAGAGATAAAGGGAAAATGACCATGGTGCCTTACAAAAGCTATGGTGGTTATCTTCCCTCTCACTGACAAATTGTATTTTCTGTACTGGTTTTTATATCTTCTCTTCCAATAGATTGTATCAATCTTAGGTATGTCCAAGGCTGAAAACAAATGACAGAAGGTCACATAGCTGGCGCTCAGGATGCGATGGGAAAAGGGATATTAATATTCATCTGTAAGATTGTGTATATTTGTACTCTCACTTTTACTCTTACTGTTTGTGATAAATGGACTTGAATATCTGTTACTCCTTAATAGGACATTGGACAACTGGCTGTCTACAGTAGCTTGACATTACAGTACTTGTAAAGCCTTTATTTACTGCTCTGCCCTCAATGAAAAGAGTTGCCCATTTATAATCTGAGGTAGTCTGTTATCATTTGCAACATGACTTAATTAAACTGTAAAAAGCAAGGGATTTGTAACAACTCTAAATGGTAAACTGGCTCTAAGACATGTCAGCTCCTCTGTAAAATATCAGGTTTTTGCAATAAAAAAGTCACTTGATCATTCATTTTATTTTTCTTTCAAGGCAAGGCAAGTGAAATAAAAAATCCTTAGAGTGAATAAAGAATGCAACAACCCTGTCGCATAATTATATATACTTTTAAACTAACCCTGTTTTGAAGCACTTTTTATTCCATTTCTGCATTCAATCTTCTTGAGTTTACACCTAGCATCTGTCAACAAAGTTGTCATTTATGATTAGGCAAACACATACAACTGGGTCATGCACTATTTTTATTTTTTCCATCTAACAAACTGGTTTGTTTTTCAGTCTAATTGTACAGGATAAATGTCCCCTTATAGAAGGGAAAAGGTTTAAAAATGATTTATTTTACATCAGAAACATGGTAAGCAAGTACTTACTAGAATATACTTGTTACATTTGAGTTGAGTTACATGGAAGTATTATTTGTTTCAAATTGGCCCACGGTTTTCCGACATACCCTTCATGTGGTTCTAAGGGCTTATAATGCCAGAGTAGGTCCCGAAATAACTGGCTTCTCTGGCTACATCAAGAGTAGCAGAATGTATAGCAGAGTTACTCTATTCCTTACCCCACTTGTTGTTGCGCACTGCAGGTCAGTTGGTTGAAAGACGGCTCTTGGAGTTTTCCCTTGTTTACAGAAAATGCAAATTCAGCTGTTTGGAATTTCTTTTCTGGTTTGAAAACCTCTTTTATTAAGGTAAAGTTGTCAAGCAGCCGACAGCGATCTAGGTACCCCAGCAGATAACCTGACTAACAGACCAATAGCAGCTTGTCATCCTCCCCTTGGTAAAGTATAAACAGCAAAATAACCAAAGGTTGTAATATTCTGCATATTAGGCACTTTAAATCGACTGCTAAGTTTAGTGAATATTTATTATTTAATTTAGCCAAAGTCATTGTATCAAAAGCTTACAATATTTTTGGTAACAGTATTAACATTGTCTGTATTTCTGTTTTGAATAAAAATAATCGGATTCTGATTTAAATTTAAAACAATGGTATTTTTTGGTAGTTTTACTCAAGGTCATCAATGCCTAAAAATAAGGTGAACACTAATATTTGTGGGTCTCCGCAGTATAAAATGTAAGCCTACCAGTTGCTGTTAGTCATTTCAAACAGAAAGCCTGACCGATTGTCTTGCAGAAAAAGTGTCTCTTCAACTTACTCATCCAAAAAAGTTCAACTGTACACTCAGTCTGCCTTGCAATATCATACAAAAGGCGTTTAACTTTTTTTTTCTGTAAACTTTTTTTTGGTCTGCTGTGGGAGGTGTTATCTGTGTGTGTGAATGTGAGTGTGTTTGCGTACACAGCAACTGGGATCTTTGCTGCCATGGCAACAAACCACATGACTAGGTGTATTAGATTGCCTCGGACAGTGTGCAATGAGCCATGGTGTGAGCAATTTCTCTGCTGCTCTGCTCCTTTTCAAAGTCTTGTTCCTGTCTAACATTTAATCATTTCTGATCACCTTTGTTGTAAGATTATTTTACTTATTTCAATAGCAGAAATGCTTTTGAGGGTCAGCATGTAAGACCTGTTTACCTGCTGTAGGACACTGGAGAAGAAGGAGCATTAGCACCTTTTCTGCCACCTTTAAGGGGCAACTTTATCCTGCCATATATACACCCACAACTCCTGGCAAAACTAAAAATTCCTCTTGTGAAGAGCATTTATTTAGTTTAATTACGTAGGGAAACAGTTCATCACATATATCATTGAACATTCAAAACTGTTAACATTTTTGAGATGTTCATCTGTTTAAATGTATTACCTGAATGGGTGGCATTAGACAGAGGGGATGTGAGGGCTGGTTGTGCACAAACATCAGGAAAAAACATAACTTATGTCAGTTACGTCTTGAACATGTTTGTTATTTTTTTAGGCATGTCAAGTCATTGGGTAATTGGTAGCCCTGCTTGTTGTTGGCTTGAAAACTATCCTGCCCCAGAGTTTAGATGATTTCCTGTGTTTTGTGACCATTATGACCAGCATGGGCACCCTAACTGGTCTGTAGTTATGAAGCCCCATATTCAACAAACAGCAAAGCACTGTGTATTTTGACTGTCTTTCTGAAGCAGCATTACTTTCTTGAGCAGTTTGATCTATAGGAGCTCATCTGTTTGATCATACCACATGAGCAGGCCTTTACTCCCTTAGGGCATGAATGAGCCTTGGCCAACATGATCCTGTTATCTGTTATCTTTTCACCACGGTTTCTTCCTTGGAACCGTTGTGACAAATACAGTTCACTGCAAACTCTGAACACCTCTCAAAAGCAGCAATTTTGAAGATGCGATGACCCAGTCAGCTGGCTTTCACAATTTAGCCCTTGTTTAATTCGCTCAAATCTTTAAGCTTGCCCATTTTTAGTGCCTTTAACATGTCAACTTTGAGGACACAATGTTTGCTTGCTGCCTAATATATCCCACCCACGAACATGTACCATAGTGAAGAAATTATCAGGGTTGTTCACTTTATCTGTCAGTGGTCATAATGTTGTGCCTGATCAGTGTATAATGTGCTTTTAAATGCTATGATGTATGTAACTTACTAACTAATGGTAAGTTCTTGAAGACTAAATTATATTTAGAAGTTTTACAAAAGGCTTTTCATGCCTCTGAATATTGTTGGGTTGACCTGTTTAATAAAATATTTTACTTTCTCTTCCTTTGAACAGAATGATTGAAGATTGCGGGCGGAGGGGTGACAACATGGCAGATAGAAGGCAGCTGTATGTCGAGATGAGTAAGTGCTCAGGGCCACAGTTCAGTGTGAAGGATGGTTGACTGTTTAATGCTCAGACAGTTAAAACAGCAAATTTCCGTCTTTATTTGTTTCAAGTAAAGCAAATATGAAGATCAAAAGTTGACGCTGATGTCATCCAGATTGATTCAGTTGCTGAAATTGTAAAGGATACACTTATAGAGTTATACAATTCACAAACACAGCTCATTATTGTAAGATATGTGTTTTATTACATTATTTTTTATTGTACCTTATTGCATGCATCTATAAATTATATTTGCTCATCATTTTAGTGCAAGCTAGGTAAAGTAAGGGCTCTCATACAACCTAATCAGTTCGTTTCACTCAGTGTTTTTAAATTCACATTTGGAAGCATTCAAACCTCATTTATGCAATGAAAAAATGCTAAATAGAACATAAAAAAATGCTTGCATAACAAAATAGTGGTCTTCAGAAAAGCTCCTTTTTTTTGCATCTATTGTTTAAAACACAGACCTTGAGTGAGTTAAAATTAACTTGCAGAATAAAAAGTAAAAAAAATATAGAAAATAGAAAAAACTGTAAATATACATTTATTATAGTTCTTTCACAAAATGACCCAACATTTTTAAGAAAAAAATTTACAATGTATTTTTAATTAATATTCTTTACAACCTGTAATTAGTAGTTTCTATACCACAAAACTAAGGCTGGGGACAAATTCACAAAGCTCTTTGCGCCCACTAAAAGTGTCCTAACCAGAGTTTGCTCCATTTTCTAATTCTAGAAAATCAGAGATATGTTATGTAATAAAACCTAAAGTATGCAAACCAGAATTTGCTCATCCTTCTAATCTCTAATGGTGCATTCCATTTGTATTTGGAAGTCAGAATTTCCGACCTCCGAGTAGGAAATTTCAACTGGAACGCCCCCGAAAGTCGGAATTACAAGTAAGAAAGTCAGAGCAACACGACAATACCAGACTTTGGCATTCAAGAGGGTTGCTACATTTCATCAATAGCAGTAAAACGTTCTTACTTTGACTTCTTTATTATGCAACATTTAGTCCGTCATACACGTACTACTTTTCAGTGTTTATAAGACGACATGTTTCAAAGCTGTTTATATGCACGAAATACCGCTTAGAACAGTGTTACTGTTATTGTTATTGCTCTAAGATTGATGTTACAGTTGCTAGCCATGCAAACAAAACAAGCTAGCAACTGGAATTTCAACTGCATGTATTTATTGCCTTATGCATGACTAATGTGGTCCAGAAGTAAGGCAGATATTGTGTGCAGAATATTTGCAAAAAAGAAGCAGATTGTATGTCTTTGTGAATTTCCTCAGGTGATCTTGAAATGTCAGTTTTGATCTTCATGTTATGCATTTTATAAATAGAGAACTGAGTTTAATTTGTCAAGCAGAAGCTTACTTCAGGTCTGTTTGTTATTTGCAGACAAAGAGTAGCTTCAATCCGCTAAACCCTCTGAGATCCACGTTTTTGATTTGTTCATAATTTCATTGCAACTTCATGACCATATCCTTTTCAGGGGCACAGGATTTGGACTCCATACGATTATCAACATACAGAACAGCCTGCAAACTCCGATTTGTGCAGAAGAAATGCAACCGTGAGTGTGATGCAGAACGCATATAACTACACTGCGTCCCCAGCTAGGAGCCCACAAATAAGGTTCTTACATTATGCTCTGTTTCCAGTGCATTTGGTTGATATTTGGAACGTCATTGAGGCTTTTCGAGAGAATGGTCTGAACACCATGGATCTCAACGCTGAGCTCGCTGTGGCTCGTCTGGAAGTGGTACTGTCTACCCTCTTCTACCAGCTTAACAAGCGCATGCCAACCACTCACCAAATCAGCGTGGAGCAGTCCGTCAGCCTGCTGCTCAACTTCCTGCTGGCAGCCTACAACCCGTGAGTAAAGTGTCACATGGCAGCTGGCGGGCTGTCGGAGTACGATTTCACATCGGAGGCTTTTGACGTGAGCAAATGAAGTGGATGGAAAATTCCTGACTATTTACGTCAACTGTTCTGCAAATTTCTCGGTTTCTCAATTTTGTCACATCATATAACTATAGTTTTATAATTAAATTTTTTATGTTGCTGTTTATTTTAGGGAGGGTCATGGCAAGATATCTGTTTTTGTGGCGAAGATGGCCCTTGCCTCGATCTGCGGAGGGAAAATTCTGGATAAATTAAGATGTAAGAAAATTTATGTACTTGTAATTGGGAAAAATTAGATTATAGACATCCATTTTTCCTGTGATAATAACATAATGCATTTCTAAGTAGTTCATAGTATAAGTAAAGTTTGGTTTTATAATTAAGAAAAAAAATTTCAGTTTGCACTGCATCTCCATCTGTTTTAGTGTGTAGTTTTAGCGTTACTTTTCTTCTCTGCATGTGTGTTCAACTGAAGTCATTATTAATTTTGTCATAAGTTGGAGTTTATTGCATAATGCACAAAATCTGTGGGAGTTGCAGCTTGTAAGAGAAAATGAGGAGGGCGGGTGTATCATTATAACTGCTTTACTTTGATTTGTTTACAGACCCAAGTGGGTTAATTGTATTGTATGATTCTGTAATTAGGCAACTGCAGTGGGAACTGACAATTAGTGGAATTAATTCATATTCTGTTTTCCTCTCATTGTTTCCAGATATATTTTCACAGATATCAGATTCTGCTGGAATAATGGTGCACTCGCAGTTTGACCAGTTTCTGCGAGAGGTTCTCAAATTGCCCATGGCGGTGTTTGAGGGACCTTCTTTTGGCTACACTGAGCAAGCTGCGCGAGCATGTTTCACTCAGCAGGTGAGAGTTCATTCATTACTTAATGTACTGTTTCTTGCCAAAATTTTCATACCCACTGAACTCTTTCACATTTTGTCACTGGGCTGTGCATATGTGACATACAAAAAAATGAAAGCATAATTTTGCAGAAGAAGGAAAACGATATGTGCCTTTCAAAAACTTTTACAAATAGTACTGCATGCATTTGTAATCACCCTCCCTGAGTTAATACTGGGTGCAGATGTACTGGGGTATGTCTCTACCAGCTTTGCACAGCCGAAGACTGACATTTTTGCTATTCTCTGTCAAATAGCTCAAACTCAGTCAGATTGGAAGGAGGGCATCTGTCATCAACTTTCAAGTCTTGCCACAAATCCTCAATTGCATGGTTATGATTTGATGTAAATCTCTGCAATGTAGCTTTGCCTGTAGATTTAGGATTGTTGTTCAGCAGGAAGTTAACCTCTGCCGGAATCTCTTTTATTCAATGCAAAACAGGTTATCTTCCAGAATTTCCCTGTTTTTGGTTCTATCCATCTTCCCACCATCTCTGCGCTGTTTTCTGTTACACTTTGCAACTTGCATACAGGTCAAAAAGTTCAATGATCTCATCTGACCAGAGCACCTGTTAGCACGTCGGTCGTGTACCTAACAAGGCTCTTGGTAGACAGAAAATGTTTTCTGTATGTCTTTCTTTGATCCATGGTTTTTCATTTTCCTCTTTTTAAAAATGTCAGATTTACAAAATGCATGACAAACAGTGTGCTGTCAACAAATTATTCTACATGGGCATTTGATCTCTACAGCTCCTCCAGCGTGACCATGCACATTTTAGTTGCCTGTCTGATTAAGGGTCTCCTCTCAGTTTAATGGGTTGTACTGTATTTTACATAGCGATATCAGAGTAAAAGGGGGTAAATACAAATACATGCAACTCTGTCAGAGACCTAATTGTAAAAAAACAGAAATTAAAACCATGTATCCTTTTTGTTGTACTTCATATTTATGCTCTAATCTGTGTTGGTCCTTCACATAAAATCCCAATAAAATAAAATTTGTAGTTGTAGTGTGTAAAAAAGATCAAGGCTTGTGAATACTTCTACAAGGCACTGTAACATCTGTAACTGTCTCAGCATTGATACTAGATGATTTATTTTCTCTCTTTTGCACTGAATAGAAAAAGGTCTCCCTCAACACATTCCTTGATACGCTGATGTTAGACCCGCCCCCTCAGTGTTTGGTGTGGTTACCTCTCATGCATCGGCTGGCCAACGTTGAGAACGGTAAGAAATGTGACAGAAATATAGCTGGGAAGCTTTTAGGCCTGGGGAGATTTAAAGTTCAGCTTTGCATTACAGTCGCGTAATTAGTCAAGCAAACACCGTGAAGCACGCACTGCAGGGACATTACATGCACTGTATGAGTAAGAATGTTTGTGTTTATCTGTGATGGAGTCATCATCATCACAAGCAACCTCCATGTGAGCAGAAAAAACTGTGTCATGGGTACACACATGTACACAGTGCTATGTTTGTAATTGTTTAAACTGAGCGGAGTCAACAAAGCAATCTTGATGTCTTCACGCATCTTTCCTGAAATTAATTAAAAATATTCCTATTTTCTCTGCAGTGTGCAAAATATGTATGTTATTGCCACATCTGTTTGTGTGTGTGTATGTGTGTGTGTGCTTTGTCATGGTTGTCTGTGTGTGTCTGGCTCCTCCTCTCCTCCCTGCAGTGTTTCACCCGGTCGAGTGCTCCTACTGCCATAGTGAGAGTATGATGGGCTTCCGCTACCGCTGCCAGCAATGTCATAATTACCAGCTTTGTCAGGACTGCTTCTGGAGGGGGCATGCCAGCGGTTCCCATAGCAACCAGCACCAAATGAAGGAGTATACGTCATGGGTAAGGAAAGGAAAGGGGAGGAGGGGAGGGACCTAGCGAAGGAAGGTGTGTCTGCATTCAACCGCTGAATCTGGCTATTTTTGTTCTGATTCACCTCTTTGCAAGGATGCAGGTGACAGTATCACCCTGCTCATGTCATGTTTTTGAAAAGATACCTGTGTTTCTACTAGAAATCCCCAGCTAAGAAGTTATCCCATGTCCTCAGTAAGTCACTGAGCTGTGCATCCAGCAGAGAGCCCCTTCACCCCATGTTCCCCGATATGCCAGAGAAACCTCTCAACCTAGCTCATGTTGTGTAAGTTCATCTCCTGTGTTTTTGCTTGTAATCCTGAAGCATAGCAATCAATGTCAGAGTCTTCAACTTCTATTTTAAAATGTTTGATTTTTACCTCGTAACTGATAATGACCCTTTAGCTGCCTAAAGTCTAAATGATGTGTTCCTCAACATTTAGGGGAAAATCCACCCATAATGATTTATTTTCATTTAAATAGCACCCAGAGTAGCATGCCTTGTATTCCCATGCCCTTTCTGCTACACACAGATTACATGAGGCAAATATCGTCTGTTGAAAGCTGGTGGCAGGTATCTGTGAGATTTGCTTCACCAAACTGGTTCCAGTGCTACACTGATGCTATTGTTTGTTTAGCACCAGCTCTTTCTGTGTCCACCACTCCAAACTCTGGCTTTGGCACTGATACACTGGTGCTATCTTGGCTCCAGCTCTAAGACGGGTTATAGGAATTAACCATTTTTAGCAAGAACATGCCATTGCTTACTCTAAACCAAATGCTCAAAAATTGCTGTTTGCCTATGAATTAAGAACAAGAATTTAAACTTTCTATGGAAGTCAAACTTGTCGATTGTTTTTTTAATTATACATGCATGACCTTTTAAATCAACAATAGCAAGAGCCTGTTGTAGATCCTGTGTTGACATTTAAGGATTTTTGTAGACTTCTTTTAGCATCTTGCAGTCTGCATTCAGGGTAAACCAGCTTGGACGGCCATACTGGGTGATGTTGGCAATTGTGTTGAATGTCCTTCACATGTAGACTGTTTCCTTTACGGTGGAGAGGCTGATTTCAGATTCATTAGAGACGTCTTTAAATCGTTTACCAGACTCATAAACTGCTAGAATCTTTTGGATGGCCAGCTCAGAAAGGTCTTACAATCTCACCATAGTGTTCACTCCCACTTAACAAACAGGAGCACACTAAACTTAATGTCTGACACTTTAACTGGTTGTACCTGTTTTGTTCTAATCATGTGCACCTGATTCAATATGGCTGTGTTTGATTTTTTTTTTAGCTTTTTAAGTTAAAATAAATGCTCTTTTAATTAACCACTACATGATAGTTACTCTTGTTTTGCAGTTCAGGTCGGTCAAATTGTAATAAAGGTTTCTTCTCTTTGTTCTTTACTTTCCTCAAAATAGAGATACGTGGTGAGTTTGTGTTAATTATATTTTCACTTTGTCCTCTCACACATAATATATTTTGTCAGGCCATTTACTGACATTCACTGCTGTGAACTTGTGCCATTCGATGCCTATTATGCATGACTCAGAACTAATCACATTTGTTTTTTATATTGCTGTAAATGTATAGTCTAAAGTGGAAATCTGAATAATATGCTTAAAAACAAATCCATAAGACAAAAAAATGATTCTTTTGAAAACCAAGCAATTAGAAATAGTATTTATTTCCCATGCAGGCCACCAAGACCAGTGAACATAACCAACGACTACTCACTGTCGCACTCCATGCCTACATCAGGGAACCCTTACTCCACCAAAAAGTGAGTACTGCCCTGCCAACAATGGTTGTCCTGAATTTTACAACAGATCTTTTCAGTGTGCCCTGTTCCCTACAGGCCCTGTGACCCACACAATCTTTTGTGTCCATTCCTTTATTTGCCACAGTGTGTGTGTTTGTGTGTGCAAACATTTGTGTATAACCATTTGTTGTGGATCCTAAAGCTGAATATAAATGGCTTGCCTTACAGCCAGAATAATGACGCTGGCCAAAAAAAGTCCCCGTTTGGGGCTTTTCCACATCTGTTAAAAGGGAAAGGGTAAGTGACGCAGGCGTGCAGATAAGAAAAGCCTTGCTGCAGATGCATGTGCAAACTAATGTTGAGCATAAATATAGGAGTCTTTGTCAAAAAAAACTGTTAACGCAGAGGCGTTCAGACTTGTGTCCTCAATGGTAATACTATGTAGCAAATATGACTGCTGACAGTGCATATAGATTTTACTTTGTGGCCATTTGATAGTTAACATTCTGGATTCTGTACCCATTTTGTGCTATTAGAAGAATAAATAAATAGTCAAACTTTTAAATGGCTTTGCTAACTACTAGTTACTACTAATAGTAATAATAACAATTTAAAAATTTGGATATTTGAAGGACATGCTTGTTTCGATAAAAGTGCTGCTTATCATTCAAGCCTTGGCATCTTCATACTAAGCCAAGGGAAGTGAGTGCAATGACTCCTTAGTGAGTGATTTCAGGCATTTTTGCAGTTAGAACTCTAACAGGAGTGATGTGTTGTGGATAGAGACACATGGTGCTACTTTTAACACCCACTGGACATTACCAACAGGGTGATACTCTTTCAGCTTCTACCAAAGGCCTTCAGTGGATGATGTCCAATCTTATGAAGGAAAAATATTTTGCATTTTTAGGTCCCGTTAGAGATGAACAACAAAAGAAGACAGAAAAAATAATTGCGTTTCCAAACCAAATAACCTACAGTCACACAATGCAGAAAAAAAAGAATATCTAACGAATACATTATCCAACTGCTTCACATTAAAAACAGCCCATCAACCAGCTTGCTAATTGTAGTTTTAAAACAGCGTGACCTTGGAAAGAGTAACGACCATCTGTGTTTCCCACTACACCCTAACCGCCAGATTGGTCTTTTAGGTGTGCATAGGTCTGCATTTTGAAAGCTTTTTTTGAATTTCAAATATTGATTAGTAAAACAAAAACATCCATTTAAGAGATATTTTGACATATGTTCCCAGGCATTTAACTTAGGCTCCTTTTCATCATAACACCTGTATTCTAAAGATTCAGGATGCAATTGGTGTTGGTCAAGATGTTTGGGTAAATCTAAAAGAGGCCAGCAAGGGGATTTTCAATGTGGTTAGAGGAGAGTCAGATGCACACGAAAGCTCAGGTTTGAGGTGTTCCTGATCACTGCACAATAATGAGACTATTTAGTAAAAAAAATAATTACCTGAACAATCTAACTTTTTCTGGCACTTTATTGTAGCTGGTATGATTTCTGTAGTAGTTGATAAAACAGTTGAAAAAGCTTAGTAATAATGGTAGCTAAATCAAATATACTGCATGATTGACATATTTCACAGATATGCTGGTTTTAAATTTTAAATAATGGCTGCAAGATGTAAGCATTTCAGCTTGTAGTCTTTTTTGCTGGGCATGTCTTTAATTGTGCTTCTAGCCTCTATTAGTAGTGGCTCTCTCAAATATAATATGGCCTTGTTTCTCTCTAGTCACCCATGAATAGTTATTTTCAGCCACTCTCCTCCTCCTCTCTTTTGTTGTGTGCTCTCCTCCCTTAGTTTCCCCCTTGCCCTTCCCTCACTCACCCTCTTGCCGTCACCTGTGTAACATAATGTTTTATGTTTTGTGAAACCCTGCACTGTTCCAGGTTGAAGTACAACCTCGACGTTGCTGATAGACTTGCTGACGAGCATGTTCTCATTGGCCTCTATGTGAATCTGCTCCAAAACAGCCCCAAATCATGGTTAGTCGGAGGAAAAAGTGGTGTTCTGCTGAACCCCCACCTCATGCCTTTTGCTTTTAACCTGAAGTGCTTCTAAGTGTGTTGCAGTCCTAACAACGCATGATGTCAGCCAGTTTGACGTTTCTATCATCTGTCATCAGTCAGCTACAACATGACTACACGTGAATGTTCATTTTCACCAATTATCTGGTTTATTAAGTTGTTGCTGAATGACGTCTGAAAGAGAAAGGAGCACATTAAGTTATGTGTACTTTCAATTGGCTAAGAAAGACAAGTGAAGCTGTCAGCTTTACAAAGAAAGCACGCAGACAATTTTGGTAAGTTTGGTCTGGACATTGTTTTCTCACTGAAGCAATTAAATAACAATTATGTGTAAGCTGTTTTTTTTATTGTATCACTGTAAATATTCTCTCTGCTTTGATGCATTAATCATGTTACGGTGTTTTAATGTATAGCCTGTACAGTGCCTTGCAAAAGAATTATTACTTGACATTTTTCACATCAAGTCTAATGACAACCATAAACACAAAACTGTTGTGATAATTCAACAGAAAGCAGTGCACAACTGTGAAATGACATTATTTAACTTTTTTTTTAAATAAAAATCTGAAGTGTGTGGAGTACAAATGTGTTAAGTGTCCCAGCAGAGAACTCAGTGTTGAAGTTGTGGAGACATTTAAAGAGGGCATCTGACAGAGCACTGTTCAATTTGTCATTGAAATGAAAAGAAGGTGGCACAACAGCAAAGCGACCAAGACATTGCCATCTACTGATGGTAGCAGGCCACGCAAAAAGAACATTAGTCAAGGAAGTATTCAAGAGGCAGATGGTTAATTGTTGAGGAGGTGCAGAAATGCACAACTCAGGTGGAAGAATCTGTTGACATGACAAATGTTATATAGCCATAACTACAAGCACATTCATATATTAGAATGGCCCAGTTAATTTCCAGACCTAAATCCAATTAGAAATTTGTGGCAGGACTTGAAAATTAATGTTTAGAAACACTCTTTATAGAATCAGACTGAGGTTAAGCTACTTTGTAAAGAAGAACAAATTTTAGTCTCCACATGTGTAAAGCTAGTATAGATGTAGCCTAGAAGATATGTAGCATTAAGGGCGACAAACAGTGGTTCTACAAAATGATGTCTCAGAGGGGCTAAATATAGATGCATGCCACACTTGTCAGATTTTAATTGGTAAAATAAAGTTGAAGGCGACGTATCAATACCACTTAACAGTTATAAACTACTCTATCACATAATATCCCAATGAAATACATTTTACAGTGTGTGGTTGTAACGTGACAAAATGTGAAAAACTTTAAATCCTTTTGCAAGTATGTAAGTATTTGTCTCTGTGCGTGTGAATTTCAACCCACATTTTTGGCTCTGTGGGGGATTTCTAGCACAAACCAACTGATGTTCTCATCTGCACTTCCAAATAACACTTCAAATCTCTAGTTTTTCATACCTTCTAATCATTTTGTGGACTGTGTGAAGCTGTCTTAACAAACTAATCAGCCTCTTTAAAGAGAAGCATACCCCTTTCCTGTTATGTATGTTTTTCTGCTTGGAGCTCGACAGTATTAATTGTGTCATGTTGTGACTCTCTATTTTCCTCTTGAGCAGTTTGGTGGAAAGCAGTAACCATCAAGACGATGAGCACAGTCTCATTGCTCGCTATGCTGCTAGACTGGCTGCTGATGCTGCGGTGAGATATACAGTACATAGGATATTTATGGAACACAAATATTAGACCATCTTTTGTTGCTATCTCATGCAAAATAAATTTACTTGATGACAAAAGGAGGTAACAAATACTGCTACTCCATTTTAGAGAGTTTCAGTCTTCTTTGCTGGCATGGTGGTGACCATTGTTAGGCAAATTTGAGTCTTCAGAGTTCGGTGGAGTACACAAAAATTGTACTCAAGTAAGAGTGACGCTACTTCAACATATTTTTAGTGAAGTAAATGTAAAAAGTAGCCATCCAAGAAATTACTGAAGTAAGAGTAAAAGAGTATTTGGTAAATAGACTACTCATGTACTGTGTTACTGATCATTACATCTGATTTACTTGTAGAGTTGCCAGAAAATTTACTCAAGTAAGAGTAATGATACTTCATGATAATAATATTCAAGTAAAAGTAAAAAGTACAGTCCAGTAAAAATACTCTAAGAAGTGCATGCTTTTTCAAAACGTTACTCAAGTAAAAGTGCCTGAGTAAATGTAGCTAGTTACTATTCATCTCTGGTAGTCTTGATGTATTGATGGTGACTTAACAGCTTTATAGCCAAATGTGAAATATGAAATAAGCCAAATGATGACATCACCTGAGTAAAAGCTGCCCAATGTGGTTTCTCTTGCTTGGTTTCACCAACAGGCTCAACAGCAGAGGGTCCCAGCAGACCTCCCCTACTCTCTGGATGCCAACAAACAGCAGAGGCAGCTCATTGCAGAGTTGGAGAGCAAAAACAGGTTAGAAATATCAGACTCTCTGGACATGTTCAATCCTTTCATAGTTAAATGCCAGACATCATCATTTTAACAGCTTTTTTGTTCAGGTTGGTAGCTCATGATAGTTATGTTAATGTTCAGGACAGAAATAAAGTGTTGAAAAAAAAGAAAGAAAAACAGCAAGCATAAGGCAGCTGAATGTTGCCAAAGAGTCATGTTACGTACATAACATTGAACATAACATCAATGCATAACACAATGTCTGTTCAAGACCAAAGTAGACATCCTAAAGTCTCTTAACTCCAATTTTAGTTCACAAAGTCAAGATGAATATAGTGATCTGTCTTGTAAAAAGAAAGAAGTCAGGAGAAATGTTTTCTGAGAAAAAGTATTTTGGAGATGTTGAATGACTTCTTGTTAATTTATAAGATGAAAACATTGTGTATTAATATAGTCATAATTTCTTCTCTGGTATTGACCAGCACTGGTGCTCAGATGTACATCACCACTTTCCTCCCAGCAACAATCAGCGGAAAAGACACATAAGAAGTAAAAACTGCCATAACATAAGTCATTTTCTTACTTTCTTCTTAGCAAACCATAGTTTTTATCACCTCAATGGTCTGGCTGTTTACTCCCTGCTTGAGATATCTGTCCTAGCCAGCACATGAACTGTGCTGCATCCTCTTCCCTCAACTATGGGTTGTTCCCAACCTTATATCCAAAACTCAAATCCTTTCCAACAGTGAGTCTGTTTTTGGTTAGTGAAGAGAAATCTGTCCTCCTTACCTGTTTTCTTCCATGGAGTTCACCGACACTTTCTGCGTGGATAATCTTCAGAGATAAAGGGGTCACTCCACCTTTTTCTTTTTTTCAAGGCATTTTTAACATTCAAAACTGAACAACCTTTGACTTGAATGACTTGAATGAAATTAGATATCTGTCATACTGAACATCTAAGTCATGTGTTAAGTACTAGCCTGCAAAAAATAATCAAAACTCTGACTTCAAACCTACATTTCAAAATCTGGATATTTCTCTATGAACAAATCAAAAATGTCAGTGAAATATGAATTAGGCTTATGTCTGACATTAACATCCTGACAGACTTTTTGAAAAATCTTTCCTCTTTTTTTATCTTTTCCCTCATCTATTTTTCCTCTCAGTCCTAAGTGATCTCTCTCTTTTCCCTCCTCGCCCTCTTCCTTCCACTTAGTGCTCTTCTCTCTTCCAACCGCCCTGTCACTGCTGCTACAATACTAGTTTGAGCTTGTTAACCATCATAAGCTAGGCTGTTTGCTTAACCAGTGAGCTGATTATGGACAAAGCAGGAGAAATGTCACTTTTCATGTTACAACCTTGTGCTCGTTGAACAAGTGGTGTGATAAATGACTTACTGGCTTTTTTACATTGGTGCAGTTTCCTTATCAGGTGAGCCTGTCGCTCACTGAAACACGGAGCTGCTGAGAGGAGCTACCGGTAGCTCCACCATGCGGACCAGACCACTTCTAGGAATAGTGGGGGTCATGATCTTTAAATTATTTTACCTTTAGAATTTGAACCGTTTGAGTTGTACTTTTGTTTATCATTGCTATATTATTATTTAAAAATATGTATTTGTGTTAACAGTGATTTTATGCAAAAAGGGGTGACACATCCCCCGTGACCCCCCACCCCCTCATTGATTTCCACCTATGGATACATTCCTCCATTCCTGTTTTAAAGTATCCTGTATCTTTTTGAAGAGCAATTGTAATTATTTTTATGATATATTATGTTTATTACTTTTAATATTTATAGTTTTTCAAGGGTTTTTATATTACAGATGAATGACACCTGTGAGCTGTGTGCAGCTTTTAAAAGAGACTATAGGAGAAAAGGTCAGATATGAATAATAAAACATTAGCTGCTGTATTTTTAGGAGACTAATACTTGGCCAACAAGGCTGTCTGGAGCACATTATTCTAAGCAAATCCTAGTCTAAATATCAAATATTGTTTACAGGTCATAAGCATAAAATCTTGCTGTCTTAGTCTACGTTTAAAATATTTACAGACGTAACCAAATCTTTTGTCTAAGAATCAACCTGTCCTGCATCTAGATGCAAAGAAAGTAATCAGTGAAGATAGCCAAACGGGTCTGTGCAGCTTTTGGATTTCCCTAAACACATAGAATGTTACATTACCCCAGCATGTTTCTGCTGCCCCCTAGTGATGAGATCTAAAGCACACTTTTTCAGTCAAATTATAATACAGAGTTAATAAAATGTGTTCAGCACGGCCAAATGCACATTGTGCTCCTTCAGAACAGAAAATAAAATGTGATGTGTTTGTCCCGACTGCAGAGAAATCCTGCAGGAAATCCAGAGGCTGCGTCTTCAGCACGAGGAGGCTTCCCAGCCACCACCTGACAGGGGTCAGCAGAATCCCACCTTGCTCGCCGAGCTGCGACTTCTCAGGTAACTTCTTCAAAGAAACCAATGCAAGAGAGGTACAATTCTGCTGAGTCTGCTTAAGAAATTATGTACAAGATGTAATTTAAGTGGGTTTGTTGGTGTCTGCAGATGTTGCTTTTTTAATTCCTGTTGATGGAACATCATGTTTTCCTATAACTTGTGTCTTCTGCTAGGCAACGCAAAGATGAGCTCGAACAAAGAATGTCTACTCTGCAGGAGAGTCGCAGGGAGCTCATGGTGCAGCTGGAGCAGCTAATGATGCTTCTCAAGGTACTACAGATGTTGCCTGTCATCTATTTGAGAGCACTGCAGTGTGGCCGAAAACAGAATGCAGTTTAGATGATTTTATGTTTACCGGAGGAGGACATATTCTGTGCCTGTTTTTACATCAAGTACTGGGTTCCTATGTAGTTTGTGGTAAAGTATGAGGAAGTTTGGAATTGGATTAAACGGTCTTCCATGTCTAAATAAGTATGGAAAAAGAAAAAAGAGGTGGGAAAATATTGATAATCCCAGAACTTATAGTCTCTCCCTTCCAAAAGTTTCCATCATTATTGTTTGTTCGTCCATTTCCAGGTTTTGTCTTAAATCCTGGCCACTGCAGAAATAACTGCTGTAATTTCATAGTAAGGTTTTATTGCAGGTTGAATCTAGATGCTAATCTTGTGAAACATGGATGAGTGGATACTAGCTTTGAGGTTTTATTTAGTTATTTGTTTACTTTTGAGGCAGGTTGTGAGAACTGTCACAAATTATCATTTTACTTTTTATTAGACTTTTTGCCCAGTTTGGATATGTGCTCCACTTCTAGCTTCCCAAACCTTTGTGTGATTTAAAAAAAAAATCCCTATTAGACTGCATATACCTGCACCAAACAGGTCTAATAGGGAGATATTAATTTTCCTGATATATGTACGCAGGCTCACATATCTCAGGAAAATGATGACTGCCTAATATATTGTGTGCAGCTCTACTATTGAACCATATCTAAATTTCTACACTGAGACCAAAATTTAAAGAAAGACATTAGACTGATAATGAGTTGTGCATCACAAACTGTTAAGCTTTACAGGACAGGATGTTTACTATCTGTTTTGGGGGACAACCTTTTGGTGTAGAAATCTATAGTTTGTTTTCTTCCCATTAGCGTTCTGGAGCTCTTCAAAGCCCACATAAACCACTCCCTGTACTGGCTTTAGAGGACAGGATATCAATCTAATTAGCCTTAACGGATCAATGGTAACTCATTAAACTTGCATGAGGAAGCCACATGCTGGCCACAACTTTGCAGAATAACCGATCAGATTATTTTTTAAAGATGTAATGACTCTTTTGTAAACCATAAAATATTGTTTATTTTAGCTGGAAGAAGAACGAAAACAAGGAAATGTAAGTGGAAAAGGTCAGCCTGGATGCACGTGTGTGATGAATACATGGCTTGTGGCAATCTTTACAAGCTACGTTTTAAGGCTTTCTCCACATTTGTGGACTGCATGACAAACAGATTTTACTGCTGCAGAGATCCACAGCTCCTCCGGAGGTTAACATTTTCAGACAATGGATTAATCAGCGCTCTGTGAGATGTTGAAAGCTTGGGATAATGTTTTTATAACCTAAGCCTGCTATTGACTTCTCCAAAACTGTATCCCTGACCTGTCTGTTGGTTCCTTAGAACTCGTGATGCAGTCTGTTCAATAACATTTTATAAAAAAAAAACTCTAAGGCCCTTAAAGAAGAGCTACATTTATACTGATATTAAATTACATTAAGATGGACTGTATTTGCTAATTAGATGACTTCTGAAGGCAGTTGGTTGGAGTGGATGTTATTTAGGGTTATCAGAGAAAGCTGGGCTAAACAAATTTGCATGCCACAATTTTCAGATTTTTTGTAAAAGAAAAAAAACCTTTGAAAACGATCCAAAATTCTCTTTCCACTTCACAAGTATGTTCTACTTTGTGTTGGTATATTATGTAAAATCCCATTAAACTATACTGATGTTTGCAATTAGACCAGTTTTCTATTAGCACCATGACCGCTTTAAAACAGTCGATGTGCTCTGCAGACTCAGGGTCCCAGCTCTCCTCGCTCTTCTCCCAGCCACACCATCAGCCGGCCGATCCCCACGCCCATCCACTCAGACTCTGCTGGCACCACCCCAACTCACACACCTCAGGACTCACTCATGGGCGTGGGAGGGGATGTTCAAGAGGCCTTCGCACAGGGTAACACAGCACTGCCTGCATTTTGCCTCCTTAAAGCTCTATGTAGTCTCATTAAAACACTTTGAAATTTTTCAAAGGTCCAAGGAGAAATTTGAGAAATGACCTTCTCATTGCTGCTGACTCTATAACCAACACAATGTCATCACTTGTTAAGGAGCTCAATTCAGGTAAACATAAATGGAAAAGAAACCATTAATTTCCAGACAACAGCTTTTTCGATTCTTATGGTGTTTTCCACAGAAGGTGGCAGTGAGACAGAGAGCCTCTTGGATTCAGACTTCGGACGGTGTGACCTAATGGCTACAAATTCTTCAGATTTTTACTTCACTTATAAACCAAGGTATTCATTAGCTAGCTATACTGACTGAAGAGTCTTTATTATTTTATGCATTTAATCAGTTGTCTAAAAAACATTAATGCATAAAGGTAAAAGGTATTCAAGATGATAATTCTTTTTCTGTTGTGTTGTGATTTTTTTGTTCAAGTATCAGTCCTGCTAGAGCTGCAGAAGAAGGTTTTGATAACAATCTGGAGCAGCAGCTAGAAGATGAGCTCAAATTGGAAGAGCTGGTGAAGCACAGACAAGAGACGGACAAAACGTGCTTGGTGAGATCTAGCTTTAGATAATGTGGCTTTTAATTACTTAAATAGCTTTTCATGCTTTAACTTGCTGTATGTTATCTGTTTTTCCAGGTGACAATGGAGCAGTGACTGTGGAAGTCCAGGAGCCTGGTAAGTTATGTGGAAAGACTTAATCAGACTGAAGTGCTAAATCTTCCTTGTTGTAAGAAGTCAGGGAATAAAAAATGTTTTCATTCTGCTAAAATTCAAACAACAGGAAAAAGCCAATGAGTTTTCTCAGGAGAACAAAAATGAATTTTCAGACTGACTCAGAGACATCTTTTAGCTGAAACAAACATCCACCCAAAATGTCCGGTAACTTACTCATCTTTCACATTTAGAAGAATTCTCGGAACAGCAAACCAATGATTCTCTCTCTCTTGCAATATGCAGTGCAAATAAAAAGTCTACACACCCCTGTTAAGATGCCTGCTATTTGTCAAGTAAAGAATGAGACCACGATAAATCATTTAAAACCTTTTCCACATTCAGAGTGAGATATATCCTGTGCAAATCAATTGAAAATCAAATAAATCTGTTGGAGTGAAAATATATTAAACAAAACGTAGCTGCGGTAATCTGGTTGCAAAAATGTGCACAACCTTAAAAATATACTTTTTTAACCCCTTTTTTAAATTTAGTTTAGCTTCGGTTTTTTTGTTTAAAAAGGACTTTAAATTTGCTCAAAATCTTGCCTAGGCCATATTTGCCGAATCCACCTGGCAAAAGTTCTCCAAATCTATCAGATTGTGAGGACGTCTCTTTTCCACAGCCCTTCTCAGGAGACCCCACAGATTTTGTGTCAGATTTTGTAACTATTCCAAATTTTTTACTGTCTTCTAATGCAGTCACTCATTTATTGATTTTGACGCACAGTTGGACTCCCAGTGATGCTGAAGAATGAAAGTCTTCTTTAGCTTAAGCTTTCTAGCTGACAGCTGAAGATGATTCTGTCCACCTTGGCAAAGAGTTGTGTTTCATCAGAAAATATGAGCCCTATATTTCACTGTGGCTTGGATATTCTTTTGAAAATGTGCTACATTGTTGTTTGTTGGAATTGTGGCAAAACTTTTCACTTTGGTTTTTATCAGACTATGACACATTCTTTCTTAAGGTTTTGGGAGATTTTATCCAGGCTTGCCTGTTATTTTTTTAAGGAAAGGCTACTTTGTTTCAGACCTACTCCATATTCCAGACATATGTAGAATACTAAAGGTTATGCAGAAATGCCAGATTTTATTTATTATTTATTTTTATATTGTTCCTGATGTTCTATTTTTTGAGAACAACAGACACATTTGATGACTTTCTATACTTATGGCATGGCGTAAACATATAGGGCTGGGATTTTTATTTTCCTGTCCATTAAAACTCTTTGCATTGGAGCGAGTGGTGCACATACATTAGAAAAAGGCCATGCTTGTGTATATTATATTAAAAAATTAAGCTAACATAGCTTTGTCATGTCAGCTCAATAAATGTTATGTTTTCACTCTGTATTGTTTTTGAATTTTAAAACTTTAATATCATCCTTTTGCCCAATTTGGGATGGGCATTGCAAATTAGGTCAGGCACTAAATATTGACCGGTAACACTTGTACATATCAAATAGAGCAACAATGGTGGCAGATGCATATACAGTGAAATGAAAACGTTCCTCTGTCTATTGAAGAATGCAACTATCCATGCTGTTGTCCTAGTTTTATCTCGTGGCTAAAGTCCCATTAAACTATACTGATGTTTGTGGTTGTAACAGCATTCAATTCAGTTCAGTGGTTGTAAATACTTTGGTCAGGCACTATATCTTTTAGGAAAGGTGATGTGTCGTAAAGGCATGCTGAGCATTTGTGAAATATTGATATTGTGGACATAACAGTAAATGCAGCTGTACGGCTTCATATATCTTGCATGTGCGACACTAGTTTTGGTTCTTGCTTTTCAGGAAGCTTAAATGAATTAAACCACAACAAGAATGAGACGTATGCAATACTTTGTGTAGTTTTTAAGAAGTATTTTCCTCTGACGGTTTGCAATTGGACCAGTTTTCCATTTGCACCACGACACAGCTTTAAAACAGTCGATGTGCTCTGCAGACTCAGGGTCCCGAGAGAAAAACTTTTATATCATCCTATATTTTTTATGAAACCAAAAGCCCAATTTGGGATGGGCATTGCAAATTAGGTCAGGCACTAAATATTGACCAGTAACACGTGTCCATATCGAATAGAGCAACAATGGTGGCAGTTGGATATACAGTGAAATGGGAACGTTCCTCTGTCTATCGAAGAATGCAACTATCCATGCTGCTGTCCTAGTTTTATCTTGTAGCTAATGTAATGACATTTGTATAATTTATGAATAAATGTTCCTTAAATATATTTGCTGTGCTGGCATGCTTCTCATCTCTGCACCTAACGAGGTAAGTAAGCAACATAGGATTAAAGCTAGTGCATTTCTTTAGAGCTCTGCTTTCCTGCTGGGGATCATAGATGGAAGACAGGAGCAGGAGTAGGATTTTTTTAGTTCATATTTTTGTTACACTGCATTTATTATAGAGCAACCATTTTCTCCAGGAGACTTGGGGCTACTTTTTATTTACATACATCTAAAGTATCTTGAACACCATTATAACGTTGTTTGTGACATGTTTTCATTTCTCCACAGGTTAGCAATATAGAAAGCAACAATAGTAGAAGACACTGGGAGAAGCAACACTGGGCTGAAAACACGCAGCACTGAAGACATGAAGGCTTGAACCTGTGCTAAATCCAACCGTAGAAATATTACATTTATGTAAAGATATATTTTTTACCCAAGCACATATTTAAGGTAAAACTGTGAGCTGGTGTGGAGAGATTAAATACTGAGCTTTCTATTACACCACAGGTGCCATAAAACACAGTTATTTCTGAACTTTTATTTGAGTTTTTGTTTGAATTCTTTAGAAACCGTACACTGTAAGTACAAGGTGGTGAACCACTTTCTTTCAAAATCTCATGTCTGTTGACACAAAGAACCAGGCTTAAATGTAGATTTCTCACCTGATTTTTAAGTCATGCTGACAAACATGAGAGTGTATTTGAGCTAAGGGTATAAAACGCTAACATCTGAAATATTTGTATCTATTACTGTGGTCGGGATACGTACGTGAACAAATTTAGCACTATTTCATACATTTCTTACTGTTGCTACTTGTAATTGCCTTTCGGTTCCTTTTCTTCTGTTGTTTACTTTTACTTTTTTTACAGGTGGATCATGTGTATTATTTGTTTTCTTTGGTGAATCGGTAATAATATTGCACACTGCCTTAGCTGATTGTATGACCTCTCATTGCAGTTCATTCTACAGTACTTGTCAATGCAGCATCTAGTCTGAAGGCTAAAGAACAACTACAGCAATGCTGGATGTCTTTAGTGAGGTTAAACCCATTGCAATTTAGGTATGGTTTTGCAAATACAGCCCTCTTTTATATATAAGGGGGCTTGGTGGAGATTTTAAAATGTGTGTTAAAAAAATCTGCTTTAATTTCAATAATCCCACATTAAAAATGTAGAAAAATCTAATATGGATAAATTTATACAGTGGAGAAGAATTTCCAAGTTAGGGAACAATTGTTTTGAACAAAATCACTGGTGCCATAATCTTTTGAAGCAAATAGAGGGATGCATCTATTACCATTCCTCTTTGCAAAATGCTTCTATATCACCTGGCATCCTTGGCCTTATCTTGCACTCTTCTGTTCTACTTGCCCAGCTGTTTGTCTGAAAGAACTAAGTCTTGGATGGAGATGGACATTAGAAGAAGGTTGTTTTTTTTCTGGTGAACCATTTCTGTGTAGATTTAGCCATATGTTTTGGATCATCACACTGCTGAAAGATCCAATGATGACCCATTTGTCCTGGAATTGCAAGGAATATATGATAGAAAGCTCTTCCAGTGCTTAAGGACGAGAAACAGGCCCACAGCATCACAGATCCTCCCCCACACAAAAGGGGGCATGAGGAGGTTTTCCACATATTCATTGTCTGTTTCATGCCAGACTGAGACTGATGTATGATATATGATTGAGCAGAACGTTCAATCATACATAATACAAAAGCACACAGTCCTAGTTAAATATCCAGTAGTTATTAGTGAACTACTGGAACTTTATTATTCATTTTAAATTGAATTGAAATTATATTACTGAAGTATGAATCAGAATTAATATCAATGACATTGGTGTTTTCGTTGACATCCAACCTTCTGCTGCTGGAAGGTTGGATGTGTCAGCTATGGTTCAAATTTCCTGACAACAACATGGATGATCATCTCACAGGGAGTATTGACATTCGCTTCCAAAATAACACAGATCAACTTTGTGTAGTTGATCAGGACAGAAACTTGCAGCTAATGATGCTATATACTATATGTGTCCAGTACTGCAGTCCTTCCTGCGTTATACCTGCTGCTGTATCGACATTCTTTATTTTACTATAGAGTCTTACAGATGGTTAGAAACACATTGAACTGTGTACAAATAGAAACTCCTCAGCCACGTCAGAGAGTACCGAAGACCTAATATTTTCACATTGTCCGTGTTTTGAGTGATTTTCAGGTTAATTTGAAAGGGACAGCAAAATTACAAGCCGTGTGTTTATCACATTTTCTCCTGCCCTACATCCACAGTTCCTCCCCTTCAACCTGTAAGAGATTTAAGGTCTTATGCTTGGTATTAGTTGGGTTTTAGGAAGCTTTAGAAAGCTCAGTCAGCTGAGTCCTGCACAGGCACAGTTCTCCTGCTGACATTACTCATCAAAACAGCCGTTAAAAACTGCAGGTTATACCAACAGGATTCACTGAAGCAATCCAAATCAGTTTGTACAAAAACCTTCTAAATTTTAGTGTTTTAACAGAGATATACTGTAGAAGAAGCTACTGCAAGAGGCTGCCAAATTACCGCAGCACTACAAAAAAATACAATTTAGCCAAGCATTGATCATAGATTACTCCCTTTCTATGATTTAATCTCATTACTCTCACAAATCACCATGTGGCTCGCACAACACACATTCTTGATGCCTTGCAAGTGTGTGTGTAAAAAACTTTGCCCTGCTACTTTAGATAAAGTGGCAAGCCCATCTAAAATCATAAATGTGTGAAATATATCTAGCTTGATTTTTTTTATTTTTTTTATCTTTCAAGCAGTTCATAGCAGTGATTTTTGCATGGTGGTGGTGCATAATAAAGTGTTGACACAGTATCACAATTTTTGCCTATGAACTCTCCTTTCTTCTTTTCCATTTCAGAATGGCACACTTCAATTGGCTCAGTTTGACTCTGCTCATTTATTATCTGTCATAAATGCACCATTGGCTGCCCTCAACCTATTGTCTATAATTCATCACTGAGACTCACCATTCGAGGATACATAAATGCAGCCATCTGAAACAGAATCTCATAGCTTTGTGAATATAACGGAGTTTTTATCCTCTTGACTTGGGCAGTAAAAAAATATGCAATTACATTTTTTTGCGTTATCATAATTATCATTTGTAGATTTTTAAGATGTGAACACAGTCAGTTCAAATTATATTTCTTTTACCTCAAAGATACTTATCCAAAGTACTTCATTATCTCTTTCACTGCGTGGCATTGTTTCACTGTTCCACATTTTCTCCACTTTGTCAGTTGGAAATGAGCCAAAACAGTAATTTACCTTTAGGGTTTGCTTTATCATATTCAAGTGCAATACTGCCACCCAGTGCTGATATGACGGAAGTGCAGTTTCAGTGGCTAATTCTTTTACGTTTTTTTAACTCGAAGTACAAGAGTTATTCGTTGCAATAAATAACTGAAAATAGCAGTAAACTGGACCTTGTACTGCATGTATAACTGTAGGAAAGCGTTTGGTTATTTTTTCATGATCAGTTTATGTAAAATAACACTATTCTAAACTCACAGGTATTAAAAATGAGATAAGATTAAGGAAAAGATGTACGCAATTTTTTTTGATTAAATTATTCTTATGATCATCTTAAACCTTACTGTAATAGATGTTAATTAGTTTGAGATAAATCTAATAACTGCTTCATTATTTTACTTCCAAACTACAGAAAACAGATTTATCTGTTGTGTTATTATGCATTTTCATTTCATAATAATATTAATTATTATTATTATTATTGATAGATATACTTTTAATTTATTTATTTTAGATGTGTCCTTGCAGAGGATTGTCTTTTGGTAGTTTTTATATTTAGATGCTTTGTTAACAATGTGCATTGCATAAATAATCACACAATGTTCTTTAAATGTTCATAATTATTAATTTTATAATTCGTATTCTTACTTTGTATGGCATATCCTTTACCATTGTTTATTTATTTACTGGTTGTTGAATGTTGTCTTTCATTAGCTCTATCTCTTTTTGCCTGTACAGTGCTTTGGTTAAACAGTTTTTTTTTATTGTGATCGTTAAATTGAAACGTATAATTTATTTATAGATTGTATTGATTTTAAATCTGCCCTCCAAACGTTTTCCGCTTGGTAAATATTTATGTAAGAATATTTTTATTAAGTGAATGAGCGAGAAAACAATATGTTGTGAATGATCAACGCATCAAGACGCCATTGGTTGATTTAACAACAGATGTTATCTGCGGACCAATCAATTGCGACACCGATGAAACGATGCCCAATCAGCTTCCAGCTCTGCGTTCTTCGTTTTACAAGCGTTTGAGGGTGGGGCTGCACAGCCGGAAAACAGCTTTCTTTTTTAACACGTTGTAATCTGCGGATCGCAGTAAAGCGGTGAGTAAGATTTGCTGTGTTGAAAAACTAGAAATCTGCCGTTCGTTTTGATTCGCATTACGAGACAGATTTTTTTTATCCGTAGCGTGGTCATACGCTATACCGTAGCTGGAGCTTACGGTGATGTTAGGGTCAGGGCATATGTCGATGTGACAGTGAAGGCAACATTAGCATACTGTAACTTGGCTCCTAGTTAAACAAAATATCCCACTATCGCTTTGAACTATCCATGGCTTGATTAAGACTCTTGCTCTCCCGGCTGAATTGTTTAGACTTTTCTCATCATCGCTAATTTCAGTTGTTAGCTTCACTCAACAGACGGACTTCAGCTGCTTGGTGACACGTCTGCTTTAAAGCCCTGTAAATTAGCAGGGGTATTCTGCATTTCCCCTGATAAATAACAATGCTACACCAACAATACGTGTATTGTAGCAGTGACGATCTAAGGGTTTTGAAAAGTTTTGAAAGCCCTTTTTGGCATTGCAATGATTTTTTTTAAATTTCCTCTGATGGGTCTAATGGGACCCCTCACCAGTCAACACATCAGTCCCATCTACTCTGTTGCATTAGCATGTTAAGAGTGCCTTACATCAACCAAATCCACTCTAGGTAACAGGCCTATTTGCCTACGATTTTACTGTACAAGATAAAACTCAGACTGAAGTTATCTCATGCACTATAAAACCCAGCGATGATTGATTGCATCAGCATAAAATAAAATCCTAATGGTTTCTGTAAAGCATCGGCCTTGAATTGATCAGTAACAATCTGTTGCCCGGCTCTATCTAAATTGACAGCTTGCAAAATAAACAGAAAAGCATTGGTCAGGCTCTAGGCATTGTTTGCTTTGCGAGCTTTTGGAGAACTATCCAGTGCCTTGCTTGAAGAAGTATTTATGCCCCTTGAACCTTTTCACAGTTAAGTTTCAGCCACAAACTGCAGTGAATTTGTTGAGATTTCATGTGATGGACTGGCACAATATAGAGCATAACAATGAAGTGGAAGGAAGAGTCTATTATATTCGATGACGGTGGCTCAGGTGGTAGGGTTTCGTCTTGTAACTGGTAGGTTGCTGGTTCGGTTGCTCCGTCCCTTTCAGTCATTGTGTCCTTAGGCAAGACACTCCATCCGTCTTGCCTGCTGATGGTGCTCAGAGGGCCCGATGGCCCTGATTGTATGGCAGACCTGCTTCTGTCAGTCTGGCGAAGGGCAGCTGTAGCTACAATGTGGCTTACCACTGTCAGTGTGTGAATGTGTGTATGAATGGGTGGATGACTGATTGTACTGTAAAGCGCTATACAAGTGCAGGCCATTTACTATTATATGGTTTTCAGAACATTTTACATGTACAAATCTGAATAGTGTGGTGTGCATGTGTTCAGTCCTCTTTAATCTGATATCCCTAATTAAAATCCAGTGCAGTAAACTGGCTTCAAAAATTACCTATTAAGTAAATTGAGTCCATTTATGTGTAATCAATATTTTAACATGGTCACCAGTGGCCCAGTTATTGGTAACCCTTTTGCCAAAAGGAAAACACTTTGCTGCAGAATAAGATTCGTTTTCTGTATGGGGATCCATTTCTGTGTGTATTTGACCAGGTCACCCATTTTCAAGGTCAAGCTCAAATTTGCTGAACAAAGGCGTGACAATAAGGCAAAAGAAATAAAAAAAGATCAACATAAGACAATACAAGCATAAAACGACAGTTTAAACAGACAAAAGCTGCCAGAAAGATAAAAAAGACATGAGGGTGAAGCAATTAAGGTAAAAGTGAATTAACAAAAGACGATAAAACAATTTTCCGTTTACTGGTAGAGTCCGCCACATTTTCTTTTAACTCTCCTGGTAATTCAAAAAGTTCATAATACCAGCGGAGCAGGCCCAGATCATCACAGATCTTCCACCATACTTAACAATGGGCATGAGGTGCTTTTCCACATATTTATCCTTTCTTTTAAGACAAAACCACCTGGAGTATTGATGCTAAAAGGCTCAATCCTATTCCGAAATTAGCAAAGCACACCGTCCCCAATAAAGTCCCAGTAGAGGTGAACAAACTTTACATGTTTACAATTATGATGGTAGGACAGTAAAGGCCTCCCAAACAACTGGCTGGTCTGTAGGTAGTGTTTACTGGTGGCTATGGAGTCTTGATGACCTCAAGATGTCACTCTTTGCTGAAGTTCTTTAACAAAAAGCTTTGGAGATTTTACTACCTCCTCACCATCCTGATTATTCTGTGTTAGAAATACAAGATGGTTTTAGTTCTTGGTGTATATTTTTTTAGTATTGCATAACTTTATTTATTAACTGACAACTATGAGGTTATTATGTGGATCTATTAAATTAAAAAAGGAAGAAAAAACTGACACGTGAAAAGGTTTAGGTTTTTTGTATCAGTTGACCTTTAAATGACCAGTAAATGTGCTTATTACACTGAACATTATCCCATTTCGCGGTTTTGCTCTTTGTAGGGTAACCCAAGTATAACAAGCCAATATCAGCCGGGTAATTAGCCTACTCAAGTAGCAAGTCTGCATTCGGCTGCTTAACAGACATGCTGCTCATAGCTGCTCAAATGTACAGGTGCATCTCAGTAATTCAGAATACGGTAAAATTGAGGAGTTTATTTATTTCAGTAATTCAATTCAGAAACTGAAATTCATATAATATAGATTCATCAAACTCAAAGTTAGATATTATTTAAAGTATTTACTTCTGTTCATCTTGATGATTATGGCTTACTGCTAAAGATACCCAAAATTTTGTTTCCAAAAAAATTCGAATTTTACATACGACGCATTACAAATAGGATTTTTAATACAGAAATGCTTGGATACAACAGTCTGTGAAAGCTGACTTTTTTTAGCCTTAAAGGGGACATGTCGCGCTTTTAAATCCTTTCTTTTCACACTTAAATCATTCAGTTGTTGTCTATATAAAGTGGAACTGCAATGCTTTGGTCTGAATTCCTTGTTATTGTAGCTCCACAGGCTCCTCTTTTACCTGTTCTGAGGTGCGGCTGAGAGCAGCGTGTTTTCGTGCGGTCTCTTTAAATGCTACTGAGGCACTTCACACCCCGCCCCCTCCAGGTCAAGGAGCGTTACACTTTAACCCGTTCGACCATTTTGGTAGTTTGATAACAATTATCTAGCTTTGCAGAAACAAGACAAAAACGGCAAAAACGTTCCCACTGATGTGGAAACATTTTAATGAAAAATGAAATGTTTCATTCGTTCTCACTTGGAAGAGGTTCTGATGCTGGGGGACTGTGTAATGAATTATGTGGGTTCATACACCCAACAACCGAACCGAACTTATCCTCTTTTAGTGTAGCCATACTTGAGCTTGGACTACATAATCGCAGTGAAAAATAAAGATGGCGGATACATGAATTTGATCAGCCGAGGTCCATGACCTTATTTAGCTCTTCCACAGTAAATACTGTGACTTAACAGCTGGAAAAACGTAACAGATGATAGAGAAAACTGAACGGGCTGAAAAATATGACCCAAACAGAAATATAAAGATATCTCCGCACCACCTGGAAAGACTCAATTCAACTTTTCTGCACTCCTACAGACTCCAAGTACACAACAAAATATTTTTAAAGGCTTAAAAAAAGTCGATTTTACCGTTTTAACCTTTTTGTAGTCTACCTTCCTTGTGGAGGGAGTCATTAACTGTTGAACTGTCAAGTCAGCAATCTTCCCTGATCTGAAAAAAAGTAACTTTTAATGGTTTTCAAATTTTCTGTTTTAGGATTTTAAAGCTGCAAAAAAAAATTTACATAAGTAAACCCTTGCAATATATCACTGTGTGTGATCAATTTTAATACTATGAGTTTTACATTTGTTTTTAAATAAATTAATAAAATAAATTTTTCAATAACATTCTTTTTTTTTTGACATGGCTCTGTATGGCAAGTCATCAACATAAATAAGAAATAATAGTTTTGATCGTCTTTATAGACAGTTCTCAACACTGGTGCGCTGCCATAGCAGCCAGCCCCGTTGGTCACGTGGTACAGGTTGCGACGCCGTCATCATCAGGGCAGAGATTTGTGAGGAATAAGCAGACGGAAGCAGGGATCTCTGGAGGTGCGACACTTTTCATAGCTTTTGCATCGTTCCTGCTGTCTCTTTTTTCCCTTCCACCCGACCACAGAGCAAGAACAGAGTATCTGTTCGACATTTTAGAAACCCAAATGCCCGGTCCCACCCAAGCCCTTTCCCCAAATGGAGAAAATAACAACGACATCGTGCAGGACAACGGAACCAACATCATTCCTTACAGGAAAAATACTGTGCGGGGAGAGCGCGCCTACAGGTAAACCGGTGTAATACCGCTTTTTATTTTGTCCCGTTAAAAAAGCTAATAAAAAGACGCGCACTGCTGCAAAACCAGAAACCCATGTTCGGTTCTGGCCTCCTCCTCTGGCGTCTCTTATTGCTTTGCAGCGATCCGCTATTTTTTTTTCTCCTCCACCCAGTGTCAAATCCTGTTAGCCCAGAGTGGGACTGTGGCGCAAATCACTCTAAAATCACCCTGAAACCACAGATTTCTGCAGCGTAACACACGCCAAAATCATTGCAGGTAGCAGCGGATGGATAAATGTTTCAGTCTGCAGTGGCACAGAAACCTTTTTATTCATTTTCTTTGTGGGAGTATTGACACAGGGGGGCTTGTTAAATCAAACGGATATTCTGTGAGGAGCTGCTGCTGCTAGAACATTCCCTCCGTGACATGACAGTCTGCTGCAGCCGACCAGTCTCTACTGCTAGGATTAAAGGATATGTGGTGTTTTTCTTTGACCGCATGCAATCATCTATAGAGAGGATGACTGCCCCCGCGTTAGGATTCAGGTATCAGTCCAGCCTTGGTTAGCCCCGCAAGGCTAACAAAGCATGCTAACAGCGACGCATACATCCGCTTTGTTGACTTGAAATGGGCTGGCCCAGTTTCCGTTCTTCCTTCGGCCTCAGAGAGTCACTGAGAGGGCCCCGTCCTCCTCTAAAGCTTATTATTATGCTTGATGCACTGCTTTTGGAGGATGATTATTAAGGATCAGCACTGTGTTAATGTGTTATTACCTACTGGAAAACGATCAGAGGGTTGTGTTAATGCATCGGTCTTCTCGCTCCATCAAAAGGTTCCTTGCACAGGGATTTTGGGAGAGACATTTTGGGCCCATGTGCAGAAAAGAGATGACTGATCTTATGAAACACAAAGTGTTATTAGCAGAGATTTAAATGCAAAACTGTCAGTAGTTGGAGTAAATTAAATTGGCATAACTCAACCTTCCGATAAGGCTTCATATGCACCAGGGATTTTGTTTTGGTTGATTTCTGACCATCAAATTTTGCAAACCTCTGACGTGCCTGTTCCAATTTCTCTATAAAGAACAGTAAAATACTATTTTTTTTTTTTTTTTACTATTTGGAGAATTATACTGTATAAACAATGGAATGTTCCTTATAAAATAAAACTATGATTTAACAGACACAGACCAAAATTAGTGATGCTGAAAGATCCAGCAGCACTAATTGCTGACAATCCACCAGGTCATGGCACAGAGGTATCCATAAATAATACCCAGATAAAAAGTTAAAGCACATCCTATCTACTCTATTATAAGGCAGATTGTGACTCACTATTTCTTTTGCACACCTCAAAATGTAGAAGTGTGCCATATAATAAGTTGTTCAATCCCTTCAAAATAGATAACATATGTGTCCAGGTTAATATTTGTTTTAAAAGCCCTGATTTACTGCTGTGTGCTTGATTGCTAAATCATTTACTGATTAATTCTAAATATACAAGAGCCTTGAATGCCCTTTTGTCATGATTGTTCGGAGAGCAGTCGGTGTTACACAGCTCTGCAGTTACAATTGATTGTTTTATGTATTTATGTATTAAACGATGCTTTATGAAATGCATGCCATGTTGCTTTTTTGTCAGAAATGCAGTGAATAAATAGTTTGTCGAGAATGAACATGTTGTTTATTATACCTATGTCTTTCTTGCTCTGCAATATCAGCCCAATTCAACACTTTTGTGTCATTTGTGTGATAAATTAGACATTGAGACAGACAGCAATATCATAATGACAGAACACATTTTTTAGGATGGGCTAACCCTCCTGGAGATGTATTTGGACCTGTAGAACCACTGAAGCTCTTTGGAAGTCACTTTGTGCATCCAAAGTTTGGGTCACTCATCCATAGTTCAGCAGCTCAAAGCACATTCTTTAGTTTCTCAGTTATCTGCTGATTGTGCATCATTTGGACAGTTTGTTTAACTGCCTAATCTGTAGATTAAGGATCAAAGTTTGAGTTTGCAGATAAGTTGTTGGTTCATTGCAACCTTTCGCTCTGCAGGCTGAGACGTGGCCCCATATGGTACATTTTGCAACCAGATTAGGAAGGAGATTATTATTTAGTCTCGCGTAAAAAAAAAAAAAAAAACCTACTAGGTGGCATGTAGAAAAATATAAGTCTGCTACTGGAAAGAAAGCTTTTCTCTGTTGATTTCTAACAAATATTTTTACAGTAATTTTCAGAGCAGCAACTTTAAAGTGCATTTCTTTCACTTTATAGCTATAGAAACTGCACTCAGTGCTCTAAAAGTATTTTTTGTACCAGTTTACTACTGTACCATTTTATTTTATCATGCTGTCAATTTCATTTTACCCTGACCAAATTTGTTATTGTAGTATCTTCATAAGTACTTTGATAAATAAAAGATTATTGAAATTAGAAGTTTTCACAAGGGTTAGTGGAAGGGTTTTTGAGTCCGAGCTTGTTTTTCTAAAAAAAAAAAAAAAAATAGTTTTTGCTGCTGCTGCTTTGCTTCTGTGATGCATATTGAGTCGGCATGAGATTCTCATGATAACCGGGAGTAAATCACAATGGTTACAGTGTTACATTAAGAATATAGAATAGGATCTAATTAAGAGTAGTGGCCTTTTTCAGCTTGCTGACGAGCAGTGTGCAGCAACAGGTCCTGAAGTGCATCGCTCTATGCTCCATAGAAGTGGATAAAAACTGAAGTCAAGTTTATATTTACAGCTTTATTAAGTGATATTTACACTTTGATAGATACACTCACTAAATTGTGTAGTTGTAAAATTGTCATTTTAAGCATGGTGAAGAAAAAAAAACTTTGTTTTAGCTAGCTGAATAGCAGTCTATAGCAACAGGTGGGGGAGGGTAGAGCAGTACTACACTAAGCTCTATATAATGATAGGAGAAAACTCCTATCATTTCCCTGGCGTCTCATTCAAAGCTTCAAACCGTAGGAGTGACATCATTGAGGATTTTTCGGGGTTTGAAAGTGTGGCTTTTTAGAAACCTCGGGATGCGCTACCATTGGTAACCGGGCTGTCCTTGATGCCCGAATGGACGCTGGTGCTTGTCACATCTAGCAGCCGAAAAAACTATTAGCCTGGGGTTTCCTGTAAGAAAAAGCACCAAAAGATTAAAAAACTCTGCAAATTCGCGATATAGTTTAAAGTTGTTTTAAACAAATAATTATAGGTTTCTCAAGTCTGTGTTTTCTCAGGGCTTGTTTTCTGTTTATATGAGGAAATGAGACAATTGTCACAGTTTGCTTTTGTTTGAGTGTTGCCATCCTTTCTGTTTCAGCTGGGGGATGGCGGTCAACGTATATTCTACCTCAATAACCCAGGAGACTATGAGCCGGCATGACATCATTGCCTGGGTTAACGATATTCTCTGCCTAAACTACACGAAAGTAGAGCAGCTCTCCTCAGGTGAGAACAGGCTGCTTCATCTTCACCTCCTGTCCTCCTGCTGCATGTGTCCTGCTGTTTGATATGGGAAGCCTGTTTTACAGGTTTGTAATGCATGGTGGGCCTCAAATCATTTTCTGTTTACGATAGCAGCAGTAAAGCAACCTGTTGAAACATGCTCACCTCTTTCTCGCAGAGAGTTGTCTAAAAATAAACGCGAAGCCCGCTGCCTCGTCCCACTGAGGCAGAGTAATCCAATTTCAATCATTCGCTGCCTTCGCAAGCACGCACATATACGCTCTAGCCCTTTTCTTAGGGTGGAGACTAATTGGTTGATTACTTATTGTGTGCTTCCTAACAAGGCTTAGATGAGATTTGACCTACATCATGTGGGATCCCCTTATTTTTTTTTCAAATAGTATGAAAATTTTACTGTAACTTGACCTATGATTTTGGAATTCACAGAATGTCACATTTCTATACCTCCTTCAGGAGCAGCTTATTGCCAGTTCATGGATCTGCTCTTCCCTGGCTGCATCAGTCTTAAAAAGGTCAAATTTCAAGCTAAATTGGAGCATGAGTACATTCACAATTTCAAACTGCTGCAGGCTTCCTTCAAAAGGATGAACGTGGACAAGGTGGGTCTCCTAAATGCTGCTTTGTTCTAATCAGATGTCCGCTTCTTCTAACACATGCTCAACTTTTTATTTTTGCTTCTTAGATTATTCCAGTGGAGAAACTGGTTAAAGGCAGATTTCAAGACAACCTGGATTTCATCCAGTGGTTTAAAAAGTTCTTCGACGCTAACTATGACGGTAAAGAGTACGACCCGGTGGAAGCCAGGCAGGGTCAGGATGCCATTCCGCCTCCTGATCCCGGTGAGCAAATCTTCAACCTGCCGAAGAAGTCTCTCCATGCAGCCAGCTCCCCCACTGCAGGTAAGCTTCAGCTGCAACATGAAAGCAAATCAACAATTGATAAAATCATTTTTAGGTAACTTGAAAATGCACATCTCGAAGGCTGTTCATGTCCCTGAGTCCTGTGATTTTTGGCCATATTCTTCATTTAAACCAGAGCGATGTAAACTGCGGAAACTTTGTTCCAATCTCAACTTTTTTTGTTTGTTTCTGATTATAAGATCATAATCTTAAAGACCCAAAAGTGTCTGTAAAATCAGTTTTCTGTCAGCAAGCCACGGAAGAATCTGAGTGGCTGACCGGATGAGCTGGGTTCATAATTTGATCCCGAGTAGCTATTCGGACCCCTTAAACCTTTATTGACTTGGTCATGTTACAACTACAACCTTCAGTGTATTTTATTAGGATTTTATGTGATAGTTTGACATATAGTGTCACATTATTGGGGAAGTGGAAGGCAAATGGTGAACAGTTTTCATACTTTTCCGGAAAAAAAAAATCTAAAAAGGTTTGGATTTGAATTAAACCCTCATGAGTCTATACTAACAGAGTCTAACAGAACCACCTTTCGTTGCATGTACAGCTATACGTCTTTCAGGGTATTTCTCTACCAGCTGTGTACATCTAGAGACTGAAATGTTTGCCGAATCTTCTTCTGGTTCTTTGACTGGTCCATTTTAACACATGAATATGCTATGATCTAAACCTTTCTATTATACCTCTGGCTAAATGCTTAGGGTCATCGCCCTGCTTCTAGGTGAACCTCCACCCCAGTCTTTTCTGCCTGTAACTGGTTTTCCTCCAGGTTTGCCTTGTATTTAGCTCCATTTATCTCCCCATCAACTCTAACCAGCATCCCTGTCCCTACTGAAGCTTTTTCGCTGTTTTCTTCTTTGTTTTTTGTATTTTTTTTTGTCTGTGTTTGACAACGATGAGATACTGTTTTACAAACCTCAGTGATGCAGAATGACTAAAAGTTGACTTGAGGTCTCTTAAATCAAAATTGACCTCTGATTTTCTGTCAATGTTACAAAAACTTGATGTGCTGCAGGAGCTTCGAGGTTAAGTTCTACTACCCCCAAGGCTTCAACCCCAACATCCAGACCCTCTTCAGCCAAAAAGATACCTGCGATTGTACCAACTCCTGCCAAAGGAGAGAAAGAACTGGAAGCACAGGTCACTCATCTAACTGAGCAGGTAAACCTTCACCTCTACTCCCAATGTTTCCCAATTCATCCAAAAAAGAAGGTTGAAGAATAATTTACCTTTTACAAATAAAGAGGAAGCTGCTCAAAAGAGTACTGAAGCAGGCTTTGTTGGGATTCGTTAGTTGAAATTCTGAAAATTAAAACCTTTGTCCTTTTTTTTCTGGTATTTTTAAAGTCTCCAAATTAACTGAATCCCTCTGTGTTCTATGTTTAACATATACGGGTACGATTCGAAGGCTATTGCTCTTTCACATCTCTGTTCTACAATCTTCACATCAAGAGTAAATCACTAGAAGGCATCTCCTCTGAAATTGGGCAGAGCTTCTTCATTTACAATTGAGAGCATGTTTGTCTTCCTCGCTTGAGCAGATAAATATTATTTTATTGTGCATTCATTTTTTTTTTATGCACATACATGATGCTTTGGACATTTGGGCATTTAGGAAAGGTCATTCTGTCATACCCTCAGTTTAAGAGTTCATACATTAAGACCACCATGGACACACCATGCTGACCTGCAGTTAAACTTTATGCCAGTCGAGTATTTGTGGAGAGGCAACACTAACAGAATATTTCATAGTTTTTAAACAGTTGATCCAGTTTATGCAACTCTTAATATTTAATTTTGCAAAGTAGACAGTATGACTTTCGTTCACCTTGTGATTGCTATTTTTTTTGCTTTCTGATTGAAAAGTTGTGTACGGTTCCTTTAACAATTTTGGTCTTTTTGTTTGTTTTCAGATGAACACATTAAAGCTGGCACTGGAAGGGGTTGAGAAAGAGCGGGACTACTACTTCAGTAAACTGCGGGAAGTGGAAATGCTGTGCCAGGAACAGGGTGAAGAAAACAGCCTGTTTGTCGAGCGGCTTATGGAGGTGCTTTATGCCGCGGAGGAACAGGTCGGGTTCAGTGTCTGACACTTTTTTTTTTTTTTTTTTCCATTGCCAAGGAAAACTTTCTTTTTCCTGAGATGCTGTTTGGTATGAGTAGGTTCTATCGGAGTTTGTACACAGTCTTGAAAAGTCTGGAAAATTATGGAATGTTATTTGGATGCTTTCCCTACCTGGAATAGTATGGATAAAACAAAATTGAGTATGGAAAAATGATTGATTTTACAGACTAGGTTTCTCGTCTTCAACTTTTAAAGGGCAAATATCCAATAATGTCTATTAATACATGCAGTTTTTACATAGTTTTATATTTAAATAACATTATTTATCTTTAGTTTGACACATTACACCTTGATTTTAGCATTTTACCCAACAGCGTTCTGTTTTTTAAAATACTGACTGAATGCAAACTTCATCAAAAAAGGGTCACATTATTGCTTTTTGGACGTTAGACATCTTCAACTTTAGGTTGAAATGGACCTAAAATACTACGTTGAAAGATCTACTTTTCTAGAGATTTTACATATGAAATAAAGGTACCAATGTTCTTAAAGCAAGAATTGTAGTTTGTAGTTTCTAGTCCAAGTACAAAAGTTACGGACTTTCAAACAAAATTAGTCCAAATTAATCCAGATCCCCAAAAAAGCAGCTTCCAGAACTGTGCTGTTTTATGCTTTGGGGAACCCACAAATAAGACTACTAATAAAGCAGTTCAAGGTGAATCTTTTCTTCCTACTGTAAATGTCTAAATGGTTAAAGAACCACAGGAAAATAATCTAGAAATTTCAGACTGGAAAAGATGGAATTTTGAAATGAAAAATGTGGAATATAAATAAAACTACACTGAATTTAAATTATTATTATATATTTAGATGATTCCAACACAGTCTGGAAAAAAGTTTTGAAAAGGGAGGAATTATTTATCGCATGTTCAGTATTTATTTGCATATGCATACAAAGAAAATAGAATATGCAAGAAATTATTTGTATTCCAAGATCTTATTCCATTGTATAAAGCTGTATCCATCCATCCATCCATCCATCCATCCATCCCTTCACATCTTGTGGTTTTTGCATGCCTAATATTTAAAGCCTGACCACAACAGAGATATCTGCTCTAAATTAACAGTGACCCTTTGTTACTATTACATTAAAAAGGGCTAAAAAGCACAGATAACTCTAAAAATCAGAGTTAAGAAAAATCTGGAACTTAAAATTTAATGTGTATGAATCTGTTTTTAGGATACTTCTTTTAGTAGTAATCTGGTAAAAGTTATTGACCATTTAGT
The DNA here is from genome assembly GCA_036173005.1 of Crenichthys baileyi. Lineage (NCBI taxonomy): Eukaryota > Metazoa > Chordata > Actinopteri > Cyprinodontiformes > Goodeidae > Crenichthys > Crenichthys baileyi. Next base: position 92,960 of record JAHHUM010002957.1, on the reverse strand, counting down.
CTTTTTGTGTGTAATTACATGCGTTAAATTGGCACTCAGCTTCAGCGTCTTCTTTTAGGATCGGGCGGAGCTGGCTGAGGGTGACGGGCAGGAAGCGGACCAGCAAGCCCACGAGGGGACATCACAAGATCCGCAGGAAGAACAAGATGAATACTGACTGCCATCATCCCTCACCGCAGTTAAAACTCCTCTTTTTATTATGTGAGAACTGTCAAGGATTTTTTTTTTATTTCTCCTCACTGTTTAGTTTTCTGTTCTCTTCAAGAATGAGCACATGAAGCAACCTTCTGGATACAAAGTACCGTCACAGGTGTTTTAATTTGTTTTTGTATCTCTGCTCACTGTTTGGTGTTTTTGTGACTCTTCGGTAAACTGCTGTGGCAGGTGTATGCCTATGACCTCCACTAGCAGACAAGCTCAGACCATCACAGAAGACTGTGTGGGTGGGAAGTAGTTTCAATTCCTGCAGTAGATGTAATAAAAATGCTGAAGTTTTAGGCAGGTAACCGTTATCTGTCATTTCAAGTGTTAAACTCAACACTTTTATTATTATTATTATTGTTTTATTTCAGTGTCATTGTGCATATCAATATTAACCACAAGAATGCAATAAGCAAAGCCCTGGAAGGGCTCATAGTAGCTCTTATTTAACCTCCTCCCATATGTTGCACTGACATTGACTCTGTTCTGGACAATCTGTCCATAGATCCTCACCGTATTTATTATTATTATTAAGCCTTAGAAATAGAGCAAAAATCTGCATTGCATCCTCATGAAGAAGGACGATTCTGTTACAGAGTTATGAATAAAATGTAGGAAAATGCCAACTTTTGACTGTTTGAAAGCTGTCCTCCCAATTACAAGATTTCAGATAATCAGTGTGTTGAACAATGTGTTATTGGAGCAGAACAGCTAGACCTGACTAGTCTTATGAGAAAGCAGCCTTTTTTTAGGTTCTCAATCTCAGCGCTCTGTTTGTATTTTTAGAGTTTTTCTGTTTTAAACCACAGGATCTTAGAGAGATGAGTCGGTTCACTGAGCAGGTAGCCTCATTATATTCCAGTAAGTACATTGTGAACCCTTTTCTTAATATTACATTTACTAATATTGAGCTGAGCTGAGCAGCGCACCACAATGCTTTTGTTACATAATATAGTGTAAATGAAAAAGGAATGTAAACATGTACTGTCAATAATTAATGAATGGTAATTGGGTTTTTTTCTTCCACATCCCACTCGATACGCATTCCCCCAAAAATGTGTTGCATGTTTGCATTTTACTTGTGAATAACTTGACCTGCTTTTTACATATTTAATAAAAAAAACGATATGTTAAGTGGGCGTTTGTATGTTTAACTTGCTATTTGAAAGATATTAAGATTCGAGTGGATGTGCTGTAATAAAATTACATTTTGAGTCCACAGAAGAGGTGTCCTGTAAATTTAAATTGAAAGCGACAGCCGCAATGCTTGCAACGAAAATAACTTAATTTACTGTATTTGTTTAAACCTTTCCACGTTATATCGTTTGTCAACTAAAGATGTCTATATCTTTTATTAAGATTTTATGTCAGAGCTATACAATGCAGTGCATTATTTTGAGACAAAAACCTTTTTCTTCACATCATCCTAAATTACCATCAGCATTATGAAATATGGAGGTGGCAGCATCATGCTGTGGTAAGGCTTTTCTTCAGCATGGACGGGGAAGCTGGTCCCGTTGATGGGAAGATGGATGGAGCTATAAACTAGGGCATTACAGGAAGAAAAGCAATTGGAGCCCGCAAAAGACTTAAGACTTGGGTGGAGGTTCACTTTCAAACAGGACACAAAAATGTAAACATGGCAGGAGCTACAAGGAATGGTTTGTATGAAAGCATAGTCATGTGTTAGAATGGTCCAGTTAAAGTCCGGACCTAAACCAATAAGAGGATTTAAGGCAAGACTTGAAAACTCAGAATGGTTAAAATGCTCAGTGTCTATGTGTGCAAAGCTAGGAGAGACATTCAGTATCTCAAGAGACTTGCAGAGGTAACTAGCAAAATGTGTTTCTACAAAGTATTGACTTGGGCTGAATACAATCACACGCCAGACTCGTACTCGTCGTCTTCCGCTTATCCGGGACCGGGTGGCGCGAGCAGCAGAGACACCCAGACGTACCTCTCCCCAGACACCTCCTCCGGGGGGAGCCCAAGGCGTTCCCAGGCCAGCCGAGAGACATAGTCCCTCCAGCGTGTCTGGGTCGTCCCCTGGGCCTACTCCTGGTGGGACGTGCCTGGAACACCTACCGAGGAAGGCTTCCAGGAGGCTTTCCGTATAATCCCCGAGCCCCTCAAGGGGCTCCTCTCTGTGGGGGGAGCAGGGGCTCTCTCCACCCTCCCGGATGGCCGACTCCCACCCTATCTCAAAGAAGTCCCCCTGCCCACCCTATGGGGAACTCATTTCAGCCCTTTTACCCGGGATTCGTTTTTTTTTGGCCAGACCCAAAGTTCAGGGCCATAGGTGAAGGTGGGAACGTAACCGCCCGGGGTAATCAGAGCTTCGCTTTTCGGCTCGCCCCCTCTTTACCACAAGGGACCGGCACAAAAAAAACCCCCTCACTTGGGCAGCCCACCGTCCATCTTTTTGCTCCCTCTCCATTCTTCCCTCACTCATAAACAAACCTGAAACTTGACTCCTCCACTTGGGGCGGAAACTCTCCCCAACCTAAAGGGACAAGCCCCCCTTTTTCCCAGTCAGCCAGGGCCTTGGACTTGGGGGCTATTTCTCCCCCGCTTCACCCTCGGTGAAAACCCCCCCAGCACATGCTGTAGGCCCCGGGCAAAGGGGGCCACGGGACACTCTCTGAAAAAAGAAGAGAGAAATCACTGGTCCCAAACCAGACCCCTCTCCCCTTTGGGGCTCGCTAAAACTGCCTAAAAAGTTATGAAAGACCGGTAAAAAGGGCACCCTGGGGGGGAGTCCAACATGCCCCGGGGAACAAGCCCGACTTAGTCCGACAATGCGCCCCAAACTCCCCTCCCTCTACAGGGACCGATGGCCCCCCTAAAAAAGGGGGCCACCGTTTCCCCTACTCCGGGGAGCCCCCAACGGGCATCAAAAGGACACAGTCAATCCCTTTCCCCAGGCCCGCAAAACACATGTGGCCGGGTTGGGCAAACTCCCTGGCCCTCGAGTCCCCTGTAGAGGTATAGAGCTGGTCCAGTTTTCCCCGGGCCGGGGTAAAAACCCACCTGCTCCTCCTGAACCAAAAGTTCGACTATCGGCCGGGCCCTCTCCTCTCCAATCCCCCTGGCGAGGCCTTGCCAGGGAGGCTGAGGAGTGTTCCCCTGTTTGAACACCCCCCCATCTGCCGTCCAAGGCACTGCCCCCCGCCCGGCCACGCAATGTTAAAAGAGGCGTGTCAACCATGACAGCCCCACATCTCCAAGATTTGAGGTACTCAGGGGATCCATCCCCCCCGGACCCTGCCACCTGCCTTGATGAAAGAGCCCAAACCCCCCGATCCCCAGCCTCTGTTTCCACCAGGGAATGCGTGATGCAGGGTTTTGGAGGGATCCTAAAATTTTACCCCCGAAAGTCCCGCAGTCCGCCCCCCCCCCCCAAAACGATAAACTGTTGGCGTACACTGTTTCCCCCTCCTGAGGCCCGACGGTTTCCCAGAACCCTTTGGGGCCCAACCGGTATCCTTTCCCCAAAAGCCCCACCAAACCCCCAGGCCCCATTTTTTTTTCCTCTGCCACAACCGGGGGCCGTGCACCTTGGCCCCCGTCCCCTCAGCCCCCCTCAGGACTCCAAAAGGCCACCACAGCCGATGGGGACTCTTTTTCATTTTACACATCCCTTACTGCCGGGTGTCCACCACCGGGGTTTTGGGATTCCCGCCGGACAGGGACCGCAGACCTTTCGGGGCCCCATTTTCGGGCAGCAGCATCGACAATAGATTGGGTGGCCCCCGTTAAACGGCCCCCCATAAAACAAAAAATAAAAATTTTTATTTTTTGTAAAAAAAAGTTAAAAAAATTTCTTGTCTTTTTTTCACACCCTGGCGTGTGGGTTTTGGAATGAAAATGTTAAAAAGTTTTTTTCCAACTTTGGAGGCTCTTTTTCATGGGGTTTCCAAAAAACAAAATAAAGAGAGGAGAAAATTTTTTTGCATTTTACCATTTGGTATTTTCAGTAGGCCTATATGCATACATTTGTCATTAGAGGAATTTGCAAAAAATACGTTTACTTCTTTTCTTCTTCGCATCCTCTTAAAGTGTAAGGTTAGAGTGAACTCCAAAGGAAACAACGGTTAGTAGAAGTAGCAAAACTTGGTCTTATTGTGTTGTATTAAGTGTTTTTAGGGTTCTCACAGAGATATTTATGAATCAACTGATGAAAAGGGCCTACCGTAGTCATGCTGTTGCGTTAAGGTCCTGTTTATAGAGTGATATTACATTTATATTATTACATGTACATTTGTACATACGTTGCTTTATATTATTTTATTGCTACTTGTTTTTGCACGTTTACCTTTTTCTACTTTGATTGCACATTTTCCTATCTGCACCCTACTTATGTGTTACTAAGAGCTGCTGTAACAAGTTCATGTCTCCATTGTGAGATCAATAAAGTCTATCTTATAACTGCTATAGTGAATTAAGTATTAAGTATTAAGTAGTGCTAAATTGATATCGAAGAAACAAATAAATATCTTTGATGGAATCTCATTTTTAAGCTAGAAAAGAATGAATTAAAGTAGAGTACAGTAAGGGGGTAATATGACTATACAGGTTGCGCAACTCTCACGCGAAGATCCCGCCCGCCTCCGGGACACGCTGCTTAAAAATGAAACATCCATCTACTGTTGAGCTAACGCTACGAGGATTTTTTTTCTGTTAGCTTCTTCTGCACACCTGTCAGGCTACAAACACCAAGAATGGGTTAGGAATGGGTTTAGAAACCTCACTATTTAAAGACAGGCACAAAGGCAACATCACTACGCTGGATCTTTACAATACTTTGCTTCCATGTCTTCTAGGAAGGTAAGAAAGATGCTAACTAGCTTGATAGCCAGGTTACGCTAAACTTCACTCGCTTCAACAACCCACGTTATCCGGCTTCTCTTGACAAGTGAGGAGAGTTTACCTACTATCCATGTGGTGACCAAGCTACAGTTTTATTATTTTACTTATTAATCTATAGACCATTAATTTAATGCACTAATTAAGTCAACAATTAAAAACATCTGTGTTGTTAACTATCTTCTTTTTATCTCTTTGTCCATCTATTTTTTTTAGCGTAAAAGGTACTCCAAAGACATAAAGTGTCTCTTCTTTCCGGATGAAAATGGTCCCCAGACAAGGGAGAGGGAAACAACATCAGTTTCATCCGCCATAAGTTGGGCAACGTGCGGGAACAGTTTTTTGGACACCCCGGTGAGGAATGTTTTCCCTGTCCATTTATATAAAATGTCCCATAACTGCACTTTCCACCTGTTTGCATTCAATTGCTCAGGCCGTCCTGGTGATTGTAATACTTTTGGCTTTCGTTGCAGAATGTTCAGTCATCAGGAAAAAAGTTGCCCGTCATAAGGAAGTTGGCGCAGACACCTGCTTTAGGTAACATAGAGAATACACATTTTGTTAGTATTTTAGAATTTATATGTTCTAGTTTCTTACTTTTTTATAAAATAAACACAATTTTAATTCAAACCACAGTAATATTACTTGTGCCTCTAGGTTAGACACTAAGTTAGCAACTTAAGAAAAAGATCTTGTATTCCATCATTCTTGCTCTTACCAGAGTGCACTTCAAAGTACCAAAAGTTTTGTCTCGGTCTGATCAGAATCCAAACTATCTTCTTTTTGATTGAGAACGCAGTTGCTGAATGTCATGTGATGGATTGTGTTTCCTGCCTGATTCTAAAAGTCCATTTTTAATGTTGTTCCTCTATTTTATTGGTCGTCAAACAGATGTGTTTTCTGAACCCTGTCATCATTCTCTTCTTCGTCTTTTTGGCTTCTCAGAGCAGAGCAGCGCTCCCAGCCATGATGAGGACCCAGTGGATATCGCATGGAGTTCCAGTGAAACTGAACCATCCGATGATGAGAATCAGGTGCAGCATCAGTCTAAAGTTGTTTCACAACAGAGACTGCGACCTCTAAGGCCAGGAAAACCTAACGCTCTGATTCAGTCTTACAAGACTGCTCTGAGCACGTTCAGTACTGACAAAGGTAAAGAACAAGATGTGCCCGGACCTAATGGGTCGAGGCATTTTATACATTTTTAATCATAGGTGTATTTCTATTATGTTTTAGACAAACTGGAGTATTTGATGAAGATTATAAAGCATGCTATATTTAAATTCTGAACTTAAGCATCCAAGTTTGGCCGAGTTTATAGAAAGCATTCTATCTCATCTCACCTGCTGACTCATCCATTGCCCCAGTTTAACAATTAAAAAAAAAGACAAAGCACAACAGCATTAAGCGAGAGCCATGTTTTGTCATGGGATGTGTTCCAATGCAAACTCCTCCCTTTCATTTGAACATAATGCCACTTTAACACTTGCTTTAACATTTATATCACAGACCATTTCATATTTTTCTATTAGAAAGGCTGTTTACAACATTGCTGACACTGTTGGGCCGTGCTGTTTAGAAGACGCTTTGGAAACCTTTGTTTCCATTTTAAAACATCTGAATTCTCAGGCAAACTGCACAGTGAACCCTTTAGGAAGCTTTGGCAATTATGGTTGCTTCGCCAACCACCTACATATCCATGTGAAAAGTCTCTAGATCAGGGGTCTCAAACTCAATTTACCTGGGGGCTGGAGGCAGAGTCTGAGTGAGGCTGGGCCTCATAAGGGATTCCACAAAAAATGTTAAAAAATATCCTCAAATGTCATCAAGTCAATGATTTCTTCAATACATGAACTGTCCTGAACACATGAATTGAACATTGAATGAAGATCATGAACAGTTCCTCGGATCATGGCTTCTCCAGCTTACTCCTTGCTGCCAGAGACTTGACAACGCTTCCTCTCACATATCTGAGCCACATTTGGCTTCAGAGAGGAGGCACTTGAGACCCTCAGTATGGCTTGAAGATGATCATCAGTAAGTCTGGACCTGTAGTTGGACTTAAAGTTCAGGGTGGAGAAGAACTTTTCGCACAGATATGTGCTCCCAAAAAGGCACCATTGGTCCGTTTTGAACATTCGGGAAAGCTCAGGGAAGCTGGGGGACAATTCTCTCAAAATTGCCCATGCTTGTCTGCTTTTCCTTCACCTCCCTAAATTTGGCCTTGAGGTCAGAGTGCATTGCAGGTCAATAAGCCCTTTTGAAGCACAGAGGGTATCTTGCACATCAAAGGTAAGGGGTCTGCCAAAACTTGAAAAGCCGGCTCCGTGCGTCTTGAAGTCTGCAAATCTATGATCAAATTCCTTCTGTAGCTTCCCCAAAATAGCATCAACATACTTCTCCCCACTGAATGGTGTGCCTGCATCCACAAGTGCCTTGCATGCTGGAAAGGGCAAAGGTTTGTCTAGAGAGCTGGGCTTTCCATAACACAAGTTTTGTGGAGAATGCTCTTATGTTGTCATAGGCAGCACTGACAAGCTGCCCCTGGCCTTGTAATTTCTTGTTCAGTACATTTAGCTCATGTGTGATGTCGACAAGAAAAAAGCTAAGTCCATGAGCCATTTCTGATCATTCAGCTCGGGAACAGCCATTCCATCCTTCTCCATGAAGGCTTTCACTTCTTCTCTGAGTTCAAAAAATCATTTCTCCTGCTGAGCCAACGTACCTCAGTGAAATAGAGCACATCTTCATATTCTGACTCCATTTCCTCTAAAAAAGCACGGAACCTCCTATGCGTTAAGCCCCTGGATCTGATGTTGTTGATGCATTTCACAACAACAGACATCACGCTGTCACACTTCAGGCATTTGCTGCAAAGGGCCTGCTGATGGATAATGCAGTGCAGAGCAATCGCCTCTTCTACACCCTCCTCCGCAAGTTTCCTCTGAACTAGTGCCACCAGTCCATTTTTCCTCCCCGTCATTGATGACGCTCCGTCGGTTGTTATTCCAACAAACCTATTCCATGGAAAACCGGCATTCTCAATGGCATCACACAGCTGGCGAAATATCTCATGAGCGGTGGTCTGGCCATGCATTGGAATTACTCTGAGCAACTCCTCTGTCACTTCAAAATTGCGATCAACACCACGGACATAAATTGTGAGCTGAGCAGTGTCCGTTATGTCTATGCTCTCATCAAGAGCAACTGAATATGCATCAGAACATCTGGCTTTCTCACAGTTGATGATAAATGTCACTTGACAAGTCAGAAATGCGCTCTGCCACTGTGTTGGCAGACAGGCTGATGTTGCTGAACTGACTTTTCTTTTCCGGACAAACTATACTTGCAGCCTGTAATATGCATTTTTTTTTACAAACTCTCCCTCTGTGAATGGTTTTCCGCCTTAGCAATCATCTCACTAACCATATAGCTAGCTTCGACTGCTGCAGCAATCTCTTTGGTTGCCTTCTTGAAAAAATCTTGTTGCCTCACTAGACATGTTTTAAGGCTGGCAACCTGGTTGGCTCTCTCATCCCCCTGGTATTTTGCACATTCCTCAGCATGTTTAGTTGAATAATGACGTTTCAGGTTGTACTCCTTGTGCACTGCAACTTTTTCAGTGCAAATAAGGCATGTCGGGGTGCCCCTGTGCTCAACAAAGAAATACTGCGTCTCCCACCTTTTGCTGAAATTGTCTGTGCTCGTCACCTATCTTTCTCTTCACTGCAGGCTTTGGCTTTGACAAAGACATGATGAGCGTGTGACAAAATTTAGTTTATTCCACTTGGCGTCACTCTTGTTCCACGTTTCATAGAAGTCTTTAGCCAGCTAGCGACGTGTGACATCCTTCCTGCTTCTACTTGTCAAAACAGTGCGCCGGATTACGAACAGCCCGGTAGCAGTCACCTTTGTCCGCGTTTCATCGTGGCATGTGTTGATGGTAGAAAGGACTGTAATGGCGACCGCAAAGGTGACTGCTACCAGACTGTTCGTAATCCGCCACACTGTTGTTACAAGCGTAATGTGCATGAAGTCGGTGTAGCTTAGCCACGATGAGGAACGGCGGGCAGGACTTCCTTCAGAGGTCCACTCCCCCTGCGGGCTGCACTAATATTATACATTCATATCACGGTGGGGGCCACAAGATATTGTCCTGCGGGCCGCGAGAATGAGACCTCTTCTCTAGATGCAGTGTCGGTAAAATAAAGTGTCATTTTTTTGTTTCGTTATTACGTCTAGACTTGAAGTATTTTTCCAAAGATTTTGCATTGATTTTCAGAGAGTTGAACAGCTGTGTAGCCTCCTTAAAAACGGCCTGAATATCGTTAATGGGGTTAAATTCCCCATTTTTTTATTGTCTTTTTTACGCTATAACTACAAACCTCAACATATTTTATTTGGATATTATGTAAAAAAAAAAACAACACAAAGTAGTGCATATTTGTAAAGTGGAACAAAAATAATACATGGTTTTAAAAGTAAAAGTCTGGAAAGTGTTGCATGCATATTCATCCCCTTTTACTCTGATACCCATAAATGCCCTTCAGAAGTCACCTATTCAGTGTTAATCTCAGTATAAATACAATGGCTCTGGGGTTCATAAGAAACATTAGTGAACAGATAGAAAGAAAGGTTTTTGGGCTTTATGCAAAATGGTTTGTGGGTGTGCAGTGAGGAACCAACCACTGTGAACATACCATCACCATAATGAATCATAGTGGTGGCCGCATCATGCTGTGGGAATGCTTTTTTTTTTTTTCATCAGGGACAGAGAACTACTGGAGGAAAACACGTTACAATGAAAAAGCCCTTCCAACAGGGCAATAAGCCCAAACAACTAGCTAGAGCTGTAATGGAATGGTATAGATCAACGCATATTCCTGGTTTGAAACCGCTCGCTCAAAGTCCAGACCTTAACCCAATTTAAAATATGTGGTAATGCTTGGAAATACCTCTTTAGACGCTCTCCACCCAATCCGAATGAAGTTGAGCTATTTTGTAAAAAGGAATGGGGATAAATTAAAGTGTCTTTTTGTGCAAAGCTGGTAGACACATACGCCAAAAGACTTGCGGCTGTATTTACAGCGAAAAATGTTTCTGCAAAGTATTGAGGTGAGCTGCATATACATCATTTTAAAATTCTGTACGACTTTGTGTTGGTCTGTCACATAAAATCCACAAATGTATTTGTAGCCCTTCTTTCTGTGCTTGACCTCTGTTATCCTTAACCCAATTTTAAACATCTATTTGAGCGTTCAACCCAGTTGTTGTAGGTTCGGCAGTCATCTTTGTATTCATCATGAAAACCAATTGTTTGACTTTTCTAGATGTGTAACATATTCTCCACTACCATAGGACATTTCTTAGAAACAATGCTTAAGAAACAAAAGTCAATTCATTCCATCGGGTATGGATAAATAGCTTCTTGATTTAAAAGCATGTAGATCACTGGAGGAATTTCCTAATGAAAAAGTCTGTCTCTTTCTTGTTTGCTTATTTAAATCCAATTAATGATCTTTTTATCCACTAAACACTGTTTACAAGTCTTTTTCTAGAATTTTCTCTGGTATCTAGCTGGCTTACTGCATAAACCTTTGTTCCTTGATAACAGCCAGGGTATCTGTGTTTACTGATAACGATTTTAAGATACTGCAATATAAGAGAAAAGCTACATCTCTCTTTTTGTCTGTCTTTAGATGACGTTCCTGTTATAGAAACAGACAGCGATCTGGATCCGTCCGAGGAAGATGTTGAAAAGGACAGTGGGCAACATATTTCAGACTGTGGGTCGAACTCTGCTGATGAAAACACTAATATGGGTCCTCTTAATTCTGAACATGTGAGGTTATTATACTTAAACAAATAACGTTAGCATTATAAAAAAAAGTGTGTTTTCTCTGTGTTAAAACGATGTCACACAGGTACAGTATTGTGCACAAATCCACTTTAGGGAAAGTAGAGGAATATTTTTGATGAATGGGATCTGATCATGCTTTAAAGTTGTAATGTGTGTGAAGAGACACTAGATGGAGCTAGAACCCTATTTTAGCTTCATTCTGGTATTTCATTCATGGCATCATCCCCAACAATATGACTTCAGTGCAGATTTTAGATGCATACTGATGCTAAATGAATGTAATACAGCAAATGAGAAAACTGACAGTATATCTTTCCCATAATGAAAGCTAGTAGTGAGCTTTACAGGCAGCTAAAGGGTAACAGGAGCCCATATTTCAGAGTAAACAAAGAATTGTGCTGTTCTGATTGAGATTAAGTCTTTATATCCGTCCTGGTTCGGTGGACTTCCTTGGTAGGGATTGTATGTTCAGCTGTTACACCACTAGGTGGAGTCTACTGCTTTCATTAGAGGCCCTGAAAGCTGCAGTGGTGATAACCTTCTAAAATCTGGTTAGGTTGTGTCAAAGTTTATTAGCTGAGCTAGCAAAAAAATCAACCTCTGGCTTAAAGGGAAGGCATTTTCTAAAAACCTTTTNACCAAAAAAACAACAAACGGGCAGGCGAGACAGGCATGGCGTGATCAGAAAACAAGACTTGAGCATGAAAAATGTTTCCGCGCCGAATGACAGAACAGGTGTGTATTAATGGAGTGTGACCAGGTGAAACAAGAAGACAGATTAACTTGGTGCAGGTGATCCGAATAAACTTAATTGACAGAAGAACAAAACGTGGCTGGAGCAAAAGAGAGACTCTTGAACACAAACTAACAGAAACTAGAAAAACATGAAACTAAAGCATGACCAGGAAAACAACAAACAGAAGCGTGATTCAAAAGAGACAAAAACAAAGTTCAGGCGGGCGACCAGGAGGTCATCCCGAGCAGGCACAGAATTCATGAGGAGTCCAGATCCCCCTACTCAGAGGCCTGATCAGCCGGCGACGGCGGCGAAGACCTGGAGATCGGCAGAGACGTAGAGACCTGGGCGGCCGGCGACGGCGGCGGGAACCTGCAGGTTGGTCAGGAGGCCGACCGAGCAGAGTAGAGGACCCTCGGTGCGGCAGATCAGGAGGCCGACCCTGGAGTGTAGAAGGCCCCCCAGAAACTCTGTGGGACTCCGCCGGAGACAGGAACAGAGTCTGGGGAACCCTCGGAGACCAGAACGAGGACAAGCTGCTCCTTGAACTCCCAAGAGACAGGACCCGGCGGTGCTTCCTCCTCGAAACCCTCGTCTATGGGTTCAGAGGCCAGAACGAGGACAAGCTGCTCCTTGAAGCCCTCAATGACGTGAACAGGGTCCGGCGGCTCTTCCTCCTCATCTCTGGGTTCAGAGGCCAGGATGAGGACGAGCTGCCCCTTAAACCCCTCAGAGACAGGATCCGCCGGAGCTTCCTCCTTGAACCCTTCGTCACAGGGTTCAGGAACCAGGACGGGGACCAGTTCCCCACTGAACCCCTGAAAGGCCTGCAGGAGCAGCAGCTGAGGCGTCGCCGAGACCCTCAGTGGCGTGGGCAGAGGCTGAGGCGTCACCGAGACCCTCAGTGGCGTGAGCAGGAGCTGAGGCGTCAGCGAGACCCTCAGTGGTGCGGGAAGGATCTGAGGCGCCGCCCAGACGCTCGGTGGCGTGAGCAGGAGCTGAGGCGTCGTCGAGACCCTCAGTGGCGTGAGCAGGAGCTGAGGCGTCGCCGAGACCCTCAGTGGCGTGGGCAGGAGCTGAGGCGTCGCCGAGACCCTCAGTGGCGTGGGCAGGAGCTGAGGCATCACCGAGACCCTCAGTGGCATGCGCAGAGGCTGAGGCGTCGCCGAGACCCTCAGTGACTTCAGCCGAGGCTGAAGTGTCGCGAGACCCTCAGTGACTTCAGCCGAGGCTGAGGCGTCGCCGAGACCCTCAGTGACTTCAGCCGGGGCGCCCCTCTTACGGCGGCCTCTGCGGCATGTGGAGGAGGTTAAGGAGGACTTAGGGTCAGGCTTCATACAAGGCTGAGGTGTATCAGGCTGTGGTGTGTCAGGCTTGGAGTCTGGCTGTGGTGTGTCAGGCTGTAGTCCTAGCGTGGGCTGCTCAGTAGCAGCAGCTCCCTGGAGTCCTGGCGTGGGCTGCTCAGTAGCAGCAGCTCCCTGGAGACCTGGCGTGGGCTACTCTGCAGTAGCAGAGCCCTGGAGACCTGGCGAGAAAGTAGGTGGGCGGCAGTAAAACTTCCTCACTGCAGTCTCATAATCCCTCTCCATCTGGCTGATCCTCTCCATCAGCACAGGAGAGGAATACATGATGCTGGTCGTCCTGAAGCTCTTTATTTGGCGTGCATAGAACCTCAAACGCTGCTCCAGCTCGTCAGGTGTTGCCTCAGAACACCGGGCTGGAACAAGCGAAGACGGCATGAGCAGAGGTGCAGCGAGCCTGGGAGACAGTGCTGTAGCAGACGAAGATACGGGATTACTGCAACCCTCCCAACAGCTGGCAGAGAAACCACTGCTCCGGACGTCTCAGCAGCGGCCGTGGGAGACTCCTCCTCGCCGGCTGAAACACAGGAAGTTGCTCCACGCCGGCGTTTCTTGCGACGGCAGGAGGATGACGGACGGCTTAGCTGCCGGCACCGAAGCAGGAGGGGAACGTCGGAGCTGAGGCAGAGGGACTGAGCAGCCCTCCCAAACTCTCTGGCGCTGGGCCGCCTCACGCTCCATCTGTTCCAGCAGCAGTGGAGACGGCAGAACCTCCAAATCTTTGGGCACATGCCTCATTGCGTCCTCCATCTGCCGCTGGACCCAGCAATCCTGGGCGCTTCTGCTCTGCTTGTCCGCGGGGTCCGAGGTTGCCGGAAACATTCTGTTAGGGCTTGCGAAATAGGACCCCACAATGCAGACGAGCAGGCAGCGTGATGGTAAGTGAAAAAGGATTTAATGACAAAAAACAAAAAAACTCACTCACAGCAGGAGGCAGGAACAAAACAACAAACGGGCAGCCAAGACAGGCATGGTGTGATCAGAACACAAGACTTGAGCATGAAAAATGTTTCCGCGCCAAATGACAGAACAGGTGTGTATTAATGGAGTGTGACCAGGTGAAACAAGAAGACAGATTAACTTGGTGCAGGTGATCCGAATAAACTTAATTGACAGAAGAACAAAACTTGGCTGGAGCAAAACAGAGACTCTTGAACACAAACTAACAGAAACTAGAAAAACATGAAACTAAAGCATGACCAGGAAAACAACAAACAGAAGCATGATTCAAAAACCTGTGAGAACATATAAGAAAAAAACAGAAACCAAACAACCCCAAATCATAACAACAGGTAGGAGACCCTGTTACACAGGTCACACGTGGTCACAGCTACAGCCACACTCAGGTTGTTAACCGACAGCCTTTTATAGCCCTTCCCATTAACAGACCTACCATGACAGGGGGAACAAGCATATACACTAACATACATACAAAATAGCTAAAACATCACTTTATTTACCAAATGTTATTTCTAAACATCTCTAAAACAAGTCTGTAACTAGGCTTAAGTCTTTAACACTAGACACTAAAATGCACACAGTTTACTCCTTCCCTTCAATTTATAATGGTCTCTTCCGGAACCTTTATAAAAGGTGCTCAGGCCCCCGGGAAATCTTTTAGCCCAAACACCCTACAGAGGAAGAGACAGAGGTAAGTCATGTATTTAACAATACACTGGAAAACAATCCATTTTAAAGATTAGTCACAATACTGGTATTTTATCCATTTATTTGGTTTGTTTAACAGGACAGGTCATCGTCAGTACCAGCTGAGAAGAAGCTGCCTAAAACACCCACAAACCAATAATAAAATACTCCAATCTCTTTCACAGTGTAATTTGTTCTTTCAACAATATTCAAAACAGCATTTTATGTGTACCAGCATAAGCAATGAAGCTCTTCATTACACAGAGCCTCCTCCATGTTTCACAGTAGGGACAGTGTTCTTTTCCTCATATGCTTCATTTTTCCGTCTGTGAACATAGAGCTGATGTGTCTTGCCAAAACGTTCAATTTTTGTCTCATCTGTCCATAGGACATTCTCCCAGAAGCTTTGTGGCTTGTCAACATGTAGTTTGGCAAATTCCAGTCTGGCTTTTTTATGATTGTTTTCAACAATGGGGTTCTCCTTAGTCGTCTCCCATTAAGTCCACTGTGCCACAAACAACGTTGGATGATGCGATCTGACACTGATGTTCCTTGAGCTTGAAGTTCACCTTTAATCTCTTTAGAAGTTTTTATGGGCTCTTTTGTTACCGTTCACATTATCTGTCTCTTTGTACTCTTTGGACCGGGTTGCAGGGGCAGCAGACTCAGCAGAGACGCCCATACGTCCCTCTCCCCAGACACCTCCTACAGCTCCTCCAGGGGGAGCCCAAGGCGTTCTCAGGCCAGCTGAGAGACATAGTCCCTCCAGCGTGTCCTGGGCCATCCCCTGGGCATCTTCCCGGTGGGACGTGCCTGGAACATCTCCCGAGGAAGGCGTCCAGGATGGCCGAGCTCCTCAACCTATCCCTAAGGGAGTGCCTGGCCACCCTACGGAGGAAGCTCATTTCAGCCGCTTGTATCCGGGATCTCGTTCTTTCGGTCATGACCAAAATTCATGGCCATAGGTGAGGGTAGAATCGTAGACCGACCGGTTAAATTGAGAGCTTCGCTTTTCGGCTCAGCTCTCTCTTCACCACAATGGACTGGCACAGTGCTCCCATTACTGCGGCAGCTGCACCAATCCGTCTGTCGATCTCCCACTCCATCCTTCCCTCACTCGTGAATAAGACCCCGAGATACTTAAACTCCTCCACTTGAGGCAGGAACTTCCCTCCAGCCTGAAGAGGACAAGCCACCCTTTTCCGGTTGAGAACCATGGCCTCGGACTTGGAGGAGCTGATCTTCATCCCAGCCGCTTCACACTCAGCTGCGAACCGCCCCAGCGCATGCTGTAGGTCTTGGCTAGAGGGGGCCAGCAGGACCATGTCATCTGCAAAAAGAAGAGACGAAATCCTCTGGTCCCCAAACCAGACCCCCTCCGGCCCTTGGCTGCGCCTAGAAATTCTGTCCATAAGAGTTATGAACAGGACCAGTGACAAAGGGCACCTCTGCCGGAGTCCAACATGCACCGGGAACAGGTCCGACTTAGTGCCGGCAATGCAGACCAAACTCCTGCGACGCTTGTACAGAGACCGGATGGCCCCTAATAAAGGGCCCTCGATTCCATACTCTTGGAGCACCCCCCAAAGGGCATCATGAGGGACACAGTAGGCCAGGTCGAAAACCACACTGCTCCTCCTGAAGCCGAGGTTCGACTATCGGCCGGACTCTCCTCTCCAATACCCTGGCGTAGGCCTTACCAGGAAGGCTGAGGAGTGTGATCCCCCTGTAGTTGGAACACACCCTCCGGTCACCCTTCTTATGAAGGGGAACACCACCCCAGTCTGCCAGTCCAGAGGCACTGTCCCCGACCGCCACGCAATGTTGAAGAGGCGTGTCAACCATGACAGCCCCACAACATCCAGAGACTTGAGATACTCATGGCAGATCTCATCCACCCCCGAAGCCCTGCCACAGCGGAGCTTTTTAACCACCTCGGTGACTTCAGCCTGGGTGATGAAAGAGTCCAACCCCGAGTCCCCACCCTCTGTTTCCACCAGGGAATGCGTGATGGCAGGATTGAGGAGATCCCTCAATAATGTCCCCAGTCGAGGTCAGCAGCCTCCAACCCCCACTGTAAACAGTGTTGGCGAAGCACTGCTTTCCCCTCCTGAGGCGCCGGACACTTTGCCAGAATCGCTTCGAGGCCAACCGGTAGTCCTTCTCCATGGCCTCACCGAACTCCTCCCAGGCCAGAGTTTTTGCCTCTGCCACTGCCCGGGCCGCGGCACGCTTGGCCTCACGGTACCCGTCAGGAGTACCCACAAGCCAACCACAGCCGATAGGGTATCTTGACAGTGTCCCTTACTGCCGGTGTCCACCACTGGGTTGGGGATTGCCGCCACGACAGGCACCGCAGACCTTACGGCCGCAGCTACGGGCAGCAGCATCGTCAATAGATGGGGAGAACATGGTCCACTTGGACTCTATGTCTCCAACATCCCCCGGAATCTGGTCAAAGCTCTCCCGGAGGTGGAAGTTGAATACATCCCTGGCCAAGGGCTCCGCCAGACGTTCCCAGCAGACCCTCACTATGCGCTTGGGCCTGCCAAGTCTGTCCGGCTTTCTCCTCCTCCAGCGGATCCAACTCACCACCAGGTGGTGATCAGTGGACAGCTCAGCCCTTCTCTTCACCCGAGTGTCCAAAACATGTGGCCGAAGGTCTGATGATACGACAACAAAGTCGATCATTGATCTCCTGCCTAGGGTGTCCTGGTGCCAAGTGCACTGATGGACACCCTTATGTTTGAACATGGTGTTCATTATGGACAATCCGTGACTAGCACAGATGTCCAATAACAAAACACCATTCCTCCGGATCACGCCTCTCCAGGTGTCACTGTCATTTCCCACGTGGGCGTTGAAGTCCCCCAGCCGAATAATGGAGTCACCGGGAGGGGCACTATCCAGCACCCCCGACAGGGACGCCAAGAAGGCCAGGTACTCCGCACTACCGCTCGGCCCGTAGGCCGAAACGACAGTCGGAGACCTGTCCCCAACTCGAAGGCGCAGGGATGCGACCCTTTCATCCACTGGGGTCAACCCCAACACGAGACTGCTGAGCTGGGGGGCAACAAGCTAACCCACCCCAGCCCGCCGCCTCTCCCCATGGGCCACTCCAGAGTAGAAGAGAGTCCAGCCCCTCTCGAGGAGATGGGTTCCAGAGCCCGACTATTTCTAATCGATATCTCTCGACCTCCTGCACAAGCTCAGGCTCCTTTCCCCCCAGCAAAGTGACATTCCACATCCCTAGAGCTAGCCTAAGCATCTGGGGATTGGGCCGCCGAGGTCTCCACCTTCATCCGCCACCCAATCCTCTTTGCAGCGGTCCCTCACAGTTCCCGCTGCAGGTGGTGGGCCCACTGGGGGATGGCCTCGCGTCCCTCGTTCAGGCTTGGCCCGGCCGGGTCCCGCGAGGAGCAACCCAGCCACCAGAGGCTCTCCGACGAGTCCCGATCCCAGGCCTGGCTCCAGGGTCGGACTCCGGCTCCGCCGTACCGTGTGACATCACGTGCCTCGATTTAATAGTCGTCATGAGGGGTTCTTGAACAGCTCTTTGTCTGACCCGTCACCTAGTGCCTGTTTGCCATGGGAGACCCTACCAGGGGCATTTAAGCCCGAGACAACATAGCCTCTAGGATCATTCGAGCACTCTCTTTGTTTTGTCATCAATTTTCCTCCTGCCGCCACGTCCAGGGAGGTTGGCTACAGTCCCATGGATCTTAAATTTCTGAATAATATGTGCAATTGTAGTCACAGGAACATGAAGCTGCTTGGAGATGGTCTTATAACCTTTACCTTTAACATGCTTGTCTATAATTTTCTTTCTAATCTCCTGAGACAACTCTTTCCTTGTTGAGTGTGGTACACACCATGTCACCAAACAGCACAGTGACTACCTGTAGCCCTATGTATAGGCCCACTGACTGATTACAAAGAATGTAGACACCTATGATGCTAATTAATGGAAACGCCTTGATTTAACATGTCCCTTTGGTCACATTATTTTCAGGGGTACCAACAGTTTTGTCCACGTGTGTATCAAAGTTATATGTCTTCAATAAATCTTCATATATATATAATTAAGAAAAGCATTTGTGTTTACTTTGTGCAAGAGTGATTTATTCGTCAAAACAAGGTCGAAGTTCCCCCACCTTCGGTGAAGCGGTTGAATAAACAGTGACATTATCAGTTATTAATAAATAAATAACTAATTGTAATTATTAAGAGCTTTGAGCCCGTAATTACAACACCAGAGGACATTTCTGATATCTCTTTGTGTGTAATGATTTTGGTTAAGAAATAATTTTTCTGAATTATGATTTTTAATTATAATTTTTGATAAATATTAATTAATCAGTAATCATAATCCTTACACATCGGCCAAGCTGTTGCTGCCAACGACTTAATGCTCACTTTCTACAGATGATCCAACTAGCCCTGTCTTTCAGTGTTTAACCTTGTCTCTCCTAGACATAGCTAATGGCTGAGCTTCAACTGTGACTAACTGTATGTGCTCTCTTTCATACTCTAGAGTTGAAAACTGGCTCAGAGTTCATCTGCTTAGCTGTCTTTCTCTCCTAGATGAAGCCTTTAAAGGAGCTATAACCATTAATGTTTCCTCTTTCTTTCCTATAGAAAGTGCTCCTGGATCAGTGCTTCTGTGTTCTTTTTCTATCATTGCTCTGTTCTCTCAAACTCCCAGTCGGTTGTGGGAGATGGCCGCTCACACTGAGCCTGGCTCTGCTGGAGGTTTCTTCCTGTTAAAAGGGAGTTTTCTTTCTGTCGCCACATGCATGCTCAGTATGAGGGATGGCTGCATAGTCAATGCAAGAGACTGTCCACTGTCTCTACATGCTCATCCAGGAGGACTGAATGCTTCAAGTCACTGACTCGATGCAATCTGCTGGGTTTCCTTAGATAAAATAACTTTTAACAAATTTAATTAATGAACTGAATCCAACTGTATTGTTTGATGGTTAGGATTAATGGGAATGTATGTTCCCGATGATTTGACTGAATTGACTTTGAAAAGTCCCTTGAGACTTTGTGTTGTAAATTGGTCTGGCCGTCGCCTCAGCCCCTGCTCAAGCCACTGAGGGTGTGGCCGACGCCTCGGCCCCTGCTTAAGCCACTGAGGGTCTCGGCAACGCCTCGGCCCCGGCTCAAGCCACTGAAGGTCACGCCGACGCCTCGGCCCCGGCTCAAGCCACTGAAGGTCTTGCCGACACCTCGGCTCCGGCCCACGCCACTGAGGGTCTCGGTGACACTTCTGCTCCTGGTCTGAAGGCCTTCCAGGGGCTCAGTGAGAGACTGGTCCTGAGCGGTTCGAGGAGAAATTAATCCTCATCCTGGCCTCTGAACCCAGAGACGAGGGGTTCAAGGAGCAGCTTGTCCTCGTTCTGGCCTCCGAGGGTCCCCCAGACTCTGTGTCTGCCCCCGAGGGTCCCATCGGCTCTGTTCCTGTCTCCGAGGGATTGCCAGGCATCGTGAAGTCCAAGCCTGACTCCAAGCCTGACTCCAAGCCTCCTGAGTTCCACTGAGTTTCTGGAGGGTCCTCTACGCTCCATGGTCGACCTCCTGATCTGCCGTCCTGAGGGTCCTCTACTCTGCTCCACCCACTCTGCTCCAGACTGTCAGTTCCTTCATCGCCGGCCTCCTACACTCCTTTTCAGTCACCACAGGTTTCCTGACCAACCTGCAGGTTCCCGCCGACACCGGCCTCCACGGTCTCTACGTCTCTGCTGGCCTCCTTGTCTTCGCCTTCCCCGCCGTCGCCGGCCGCCAAGGACTCTACGTCTCTGTCACCCTCTATGTCTCTGCCGCAAACCGCCAAGGTCTCCAGGTCCTCATCCGCGCATTCATCGCCACTGCTGGTCTCCAGGTCTTCGCCGACGTCACCGGCTGCCCTGGTTCTTGAACACTGCCTAAACTTTGTGCCTCCGCGGCAGGCACAAACTAAACACAGGATAGTGCAGTTAAACATGAAAATGTTTGAACATGAATGGTTTTGCATGATCGTCAGGTTTTTGACTTTAGGAGATACTAAATCCAGAGCGGTCATTGGTGAAACTCAAATTAGATCTTGTAGAATGGAGCGGGTTGTAGAATGCAGAATATTTTGCAATTTTAAAAGTTCGCTGGATCCAACATAAGAAACAAAGTTACAATTCAGTTCAAGATTGGCAAGCATATCCTGTAGGTTTTTGTCTTATTTATTGCAAGAGTCGGTATTTCTGACTCGGGAGCTGAGCTGCCACTTTCTGCCTGTTTTGCTAGCAGGATTTGGCAAAGAATTGATAACAAAGATTAATTTCAGCGTACATACACTCACTGGCCACTTTGTTAGGTAGACCTTGCTAGTACCGGGTTGGACCCACTTTTGCCTTCAGAACTGCCTTAATCCTTCGTGGCATAGATTCAACAAGGTACTGTAAACATTCCTCAGAGTTTGGTCCATATCGACATGATAGCATCACACAGATGCTACAGATTTGTCGGCTGCACATCCATGATGCGAATCTCCAGTTCCACCAGATCCCTAAGGTGCTCTATTGAATTGAGATCTGGTGACTGTGGAGGCCATTTGAGTAAAGTGAACTCATGTTCATGTTCAAGAAACCAGTCTGAGATGATTCGTGCTTTATGACATGGCGCATTATCCTGCTGGAAGTAACCATCAGATGATGGGTACACTGTGGTCATAAAAGGATGGACATGGTCATCAACAATACTCAGGTAGCCTGTGGCTTGACACAATGCTCAGTTGGTAAAAAGGGGGCCCAAAAAGTGTGCCAAAAAATATCCCCCACACCAAATAAAAACTACCACCACCAGCTAAAACCGTTGATACAAGGCAGGGGTGGATCCATGCTTTCCATGTTGTTGACGCCAAAAAATTTTGTCAACCCATCCAAAGGTTGCAGCAGAAATCGAGGGCTCATCAGACCAAGGCAATGTTTTTTCCAATCTTTTTTTGTCCTAATTTTTGGGGAGCCTGTGCGAATTGTAGCTTGAGTTTCCTTTTTCTTAGAGGACAGGGGGGGCCCCCTGGTGTGGTCTTCTGTTGCTGGGAGCCCATCTGCCCCAAAGTTCGACATGTTGTGTGTTCAGAGATGCCTTCTGCATGCCTTGGTTGTAACGAGTGGTTTTTTGAGTTACTGTTGCCTTTTTATCAGCTCGAACCAGTTTGGCCATTCTCCTCTGACCTCTGGCATCAACAAGGCATTTTGGCGCCCACAGAACTGCCACTCACCTGGATATTTTTTTCTTTTTTGAACCATTCTCTGTAAAACCCTAGAGATGGTAATACCCGTGCGTTTAAAAACCCCGTAGATCAGCAGGGTTTCTGAAATACTCAAAAACCAGCCCATCTGGCACCAAAACCATTTCCACGTTTAAAGTCACTTAAATCACCTTTCTTTTCCCCATTCTGATGCCGGGTTTAAATGCAGCAGATCGTATTGACCATGTCTACAGGCCTAAATGCAAAAAAGTTTTTTGCTTTCCATGTGATTGGCGATTAGAAATTTTCGGGTTTAAAGAGAAATTTGGGCAGGGGGTTCCTAATAAAGCGTCCGAGAGGGGGATATTTGGTTTTTTAGTTTAAAAAACCCCTTTTAGAATACATGATATTAGCTTAATACATGATTTTAGCCTGACCTAACTGCAATTACATATTATACACAGAAATAATAAAACATTAACTAAAAACATAGTGTTCAAGGTGTTTGAAACAGATATGGTTGTATTTTAGAAAGTGCCACAACCATGATTGTTTAAAGATTTATATCTTCTTAAAAAGTAAAGTTTGACTGTTTATCTGATGTTAAACATTAGTGGATTATAAAAAAACATAGACATAGCCATGTGACTAACTGGAGAGAGAACATTTTAACATTTTTCAATAAGGAGGGAGAAACGTGAACTAAGGAAATTGAAACGATTTTAGTTTATTTAACAAGCAACCCGGTTTTTACATGGGTTTTTGAATTTAAACTAGCATTCCCGGTTCCCTGCTAGCGGGGGGGACTTCCGGCACTAAAAAGTGGGAGGAAAGGGAAAACCCAAAAAAAACCCGGGGCCTTTTCCCAAAAATTTTTAATGCAGAAGGTGGTATAAAAGAATGATTCTACTCAGTTGTTTTTGAAATGCCCTTCAAGTTGAAGGATGTTAGGGACTCATTGTTCCATTTTCCGTGCCCAAGGGTCATGAAAAAACTTGCCAGTTTCCCAAGGGGGGTGCTCATGGAGCGATGGGGTTTTGGGGCCTTAGGGGGAAACTAATTTTCCGCCCAAAATGCCAATCAAAACAGTTAAAAATGATAAAGGGGGACAAATGTGAAAGGTGCACTTTGCCAAAACCTTTTTGAAAAAACTGTCTAGCCCGGGGGCTTTTTGCCAGATGGTTTTTTTAGCTGTGTTAGGCCCTTGGGGCAAAAACCCATTGCATTTTCCTAATAATATCCACAAGAAGAGAAAGGAAAAAAGGGACAAGGGTAGAAAAACTGGTTTAAACACAGGCAGCCCACACTGAAAGAAAAAAAAGGGGGACAAAAAGTCCCAAAGCTTTTAAAAAACCAGAAAATGAGAGCCTTTAGTGCAGATGTATGGGAAAAGGAAAAGCCGAAAAAAAAGACCCGCTCTTTCCCCTTCAGGCAAAACTGTCAGATATTAAATGCTTTCCAAATTTAAAATTGGCACTGCAAACACCCGGGGTGGTCAAACCATTGGACAAGAAAAACAATGGTAACAGTTTACAATGAATAAAGGAAACAGGATCCTGAGGGTGCCTCTTGTGCTGCCAGGTACTGGTAATGCTTTCATCAGAGGTTGTCCAGCTGTCGGCCAATGACAGCTGGAGATAGACACCAACCACTCCCGCACCTCACCCATCTGATCTGATGCTGTAATTATAATATTCACTGACTGGCCATTGTATTAGGTACACCTTACTTTACCCTCCAAACTGCTTTGATTTAGGCAGAGATTTAAGAAGCAGTTCCACCACACCCAAAGGTGGTCTATTGAATTGGGATCTGGTGATTCTGGAGGTCATTTGAGTTCTGTTAACTCATCCTGGTTCAAGAAAGCAGTTGCAAATAATTTTAGCTTTGCGGCATGATGTGTTATCCTGCTGGAAGTAACACCCAGAAGGTGGATCAGTGAATTTATGTTGTTTCCACAAAATTGTGACCCTATCATCTGCAGCTGCAGCTGAAACTGGGACTCATCTTACCAAACAGCGTCATTTATTGTCCAATTTTGCTTAAACTGTAAAAACTGTAGTCTCAGTTTCCTGTTGTCAGCTGACCAGAGTGGTACCTGTTGAGGTCATCTACTGCAGTAGGCCACCCATCTTAAAGACGAAGTGTATCTTTGTGATAGGATGCTGTTTAAAAAATTGTCTCGTCTCCTGAGTTTGGTGTTTATCCAGGGCTGGACTGGCCTAGCGGGCAATGCCCGGTGGGCTGGAACACATTGTGGACCGGCCAGCTCTGGTAAAAAAAATTATTTATTTATTAATAATTAAATCAATGTATTATTTAATTGATAAATTAATTAATTATAAATAAAACAATAAATGTATGTATATATATATATAAAACTGTTAATAAATACATTTCATCCTCTGTGTCTCTGCAATGGTAGATAAAATGCAGTGCCTTTGTATATCTTCTTGAACTCTCTCCGCTCTACTTGTCCCGCCAATCTGCTGCCGTCGCCAAGGTGATTAAATTTAGCCAAGCTGACCAGAGTTACTTTGTGTGAAAATGGACAAAACAAAAAAACATAAGAGGGGCGCAGAGAAGGCAATAGAAAAAAAGGCTCAAAAGCTTAGAAGTGGACGCGGCAAAATGTGCAAAAATTACCGACATGTTTGGCACCACGAGTGCATAGATTGTTGGAGTGACACACACCTGTAGCACAAAGGAAGATGTAGCAATTATGGTGAAACCAGAGGAGGAGGAGAGGGGAGACAAGACACAGACCCACAAAAGTATAAGGCTATTTGCAAATTCTGGCATTTTAAAGACTGAAATAAAAATTAAACAAATGAAGAAAAGGATTTAAAAATAACAAACTTAGTCAATTGGTAATGTATACATTCCTGATCAAAATCTTTAGACTAGTTAAAAACTGCATAAAAAAATGTTTGCACTATTATTTTGCACAGTATCAGATAAATCTGTCTGACCTCACCTCTGTCTATGCAGCCTTTTGTGTCAGCATGAGTAAGTACAAAATAAGCTATTATCTCTCTGTTCATCTAAGGCTTACTTTAACTATACTTTAACTGATCTCTTCTTTCTTTTCTTTGTCTGCCTTTTTGTCAATGCAAGTTTATTTTAATAACAAAATTCAATGACAAGGCAATTCAAAGTGCTATACTTAAACTAAACAGGAAGAGAAACAAAAGAAAGTACCTTCTAGTATCATATTAAAGGCAGGGAAAAATAGTTGGACTACAGACTAAAACTGATCATGTTTCAGTGAATAGTTTGAATACAATAGTTAAAGGCAACTTTAAACAAATGGGTTTTAACCTTGATTTAAAGAACTCAGAGTTTCAGCACTTTAAGTCTTCTTGGAATTTCAATTCAGTTTATTTATATAGCGCCAAATCACAACATGTTCTCTCAAGGCACTTTACAAAGTCACTTCAATAGAATGAAAACAGATAGATATAAAGTACATTCAGTCCAGGTGTGCATTGTTCTCAATTTTTTGTACTGGTTCTGGGGATGCAGAGAAGAGCAGAACCAGAAGACATGAGTAGTTTGGGAGGTTGATACACTGACAGCAAATCTGCAGTTCAATAATTTATAAACAGGCAGTTGTATTTTAAAGTCTATTCTCTGAGAGAGTGCTAGTTTAAGGACTTTAAAACTGGGGTGATGTGCTCTACATTTCTTTTTCTCGCACACATTTTCTTTTTGTTGTTTCCTACTTTAATGTGCCACCATGTTATTTAACATATTTTGTCTCACTGTCTGACATTTTTAACATGGTTACTCTCTTCCATGTAAGCAACTGTGCTTTATTTTTAACTTTTAACACAACACAATGTGCGCATATATCCTGTGGTATGTCATGTGTCTCTGCATGTCATATTACTAATCATGGTGGGCCGCCACGACCCAAAATGCCAGGACAATTTTTTGGTCCCAGTCCAGCCATGTGTTTATCTCTTGGCAACTCAGAAGAAATTTTATAACGTTTTGTATTTAAACTCTTTACCAGCCATTTGAGTGTTGGTCTTTCATGCTGTTGCTTTTTTTGCACATATTGTCATATAATCAGCTGCTAATTGTTTTGTAAATGGCCCGCACAATGACAAAAATGAAAAACAACTGTGTGTTTGTGTTTTGGTTATGCAAATGCACTCAATGGCCAATTTATTAGGTACACTTGTTTAACTGCAGCAAGTACAACGAAAAAGATAGTTCCTTTTGTTATTGTGACATTTAACAAAAACCTAGGAGTTGTCCAGGCATAACAGAGCTACAAAACTAAAGGGATGAACCAACACCACATGAATATTCTGATGCGTGAGGTCCTTAGAAACACACCACACTTTGGAATTAGAGTCTTCACCTTTTCAGGCAAGATCTTTGAAGATAATGAGCTACTACTCCTGCTCATTATCATCAAAGCACAAGCAGATCTAACGATTCAGACCGTGTTTTATTAAACAAATGTGGCGGCGGTGAGTTCTTAAGATGTGAGAAGGGTTCAGGTTGATTCTGTCAGATAAACCAAATAGTTGTTTTAAATAAAGTTTGCAATGAATAAAGAAGAAATTGTATGAATTACTATTTTTTTTAAAAAGATCATGAGACAGGTTTATATTGTTTTGTGCAAAAAAATGATTTAATACAGTTTGATGAGTATTATGAACTTTGTTTATGCTGATTAGGAAAATAAAAATGAAATAGTTTCAGTTTTAATGATATTAACAGAGAAAACAAAGTAATCCAGGCATTTCCAGCAGTCACAGATCTCTGTCAGTGTTAAAGCGGCAGATTTCCCTCGGAGTAAATTATCTCTCTGAGTCTAATCCAGGCCCCAGGTTATGAAACATTTTTATCAGACGCTTCATTACAACACATTTCATGAGGAGAAAACACCACATTAAACCAAAAGTAACATTGCTTTCTTAACTATTACATCAAAATGCAATCAAGCTGTATGAAATTTAATAGAGAAAACAGTGAATGTTTGTCCAAGAAATAATTAAAAGTGGAGTACAGAGTACAGAGTATAGAATAATACAAACAGACATCATTTGATAATGTAGATATGTGGGCGGTTCTAAACCCTTTAGGGCTCCAGCCTGTAGGCCCAGTTTTGCTGTTGATGCTTCAATTCAATTCAATTCAATTCAGTTTATTTATATAGCGCCAATTCAAAACACATGTCGTCTCAAGGCACTTCACAGAAGTCAGGTACATACATTCCAATTAGTCCTAACCATTGAACAGTGCAGTCAGAGTTAGTTATTTATTCAAACTGGATAAAAAGTTTTTCTGTCTAAAGAAACCCAACAGATTGCATCCAGTCAGTGACTTGCAGCATTCACTCCTCTTGGATGAGCATGTAGAGACAGTGGACAGTTACTGGCGTTGACTTGCTCCAGCTACTCACCGACCAGAATCTACATGCTGTGTACAAACACTGCACAGTCCATATCACCCCAAAACCATCTTCTTCTTCAGATTCAATTGGATAGGATAGCTGTGTCAGGGACACGTCCATCTTCCTTTTAGACTTTTATGAAGTATTTTCCTTAATAGCCTTCATGCTCCTGTATTTGGTATTGTATGTGTTGTAATGTTTGAAGCAGTGAATAACAGCAGTTAAGAACCGACACGCATTGTTCTGATCAAACCTACTTATTCAATGTCTCAACCCACTCTAAATGGACCCACAAGGCACTGTGGGATTTTTATCATCATGTCTCATATTGGCAGAATTACTTTCAGCTACGTCACTTAAATGAACCTGTCAAACATATTAGATGAAGTGACATGTTATGGTTGTTAGTATCAATCAGACTGGTTTGAGTGTTTGAGAAACTGCTAATCTATCAGGATTATCACACCCAACCATATCTAAGCACACGTTCCAAAACAATCCCCTTTATTGAACAACAGCCGGTCTTTTAATATCAAATCAATTTCTTTTCATTTCCTTGTATGCTGTGTTTCTTTGGGATCTATAACTTACTTGTGTAAAAAAATATTAAACATAAAAAAATAGAACTAAAAATACAAAACAGATAAAACACATAACACAAGTGCATTTATGTAAAGTACATGTAATACTGTTTCAGCATTTAGACAGCTTGAGCCAGAAAGC
This sequence comes from Crenichthys baileyi, assembly GCA_036173005.1. Taxonomy (NCBI): domain Eukaryota; kingdom Metazoa; phylum Chordata; class Actinopteri; order Cyprinodontiformes; family Goodeidae; genus Crenichthys; species Crenichthys baileyi. Next base: position 64,928 of record JAHHUM010002957.1, on the reverse strand, counting down.
ATGTAGGACTGTGGTGGATCGGTATTTGAGATTGCTATTTAGTTTGCCTGGTGGCCGCAGTTCAGTCCATGAAGTTCATGAAGAAGGTGTGATGCGTGTCCAGACAGCTGTTCCTACAGCAGCTCCAACGACCTTTTCGGGTGTCCTCACAACTATTCAATTTAATTCAATTCAGTTTTATTTATATAGCGCCAATTCACAACATATGTCGTCTCAAGGCACTTCACAAAGGGTTTGGAATGGTGCGGGGTTGTTGGGGAAGTTAGATTTAACTACTGAGTGTTAAAGTTTGGCCATTTTAGAATGGGCTGTGTGTAGGGGTACAAAGTAAAATAATAAACTGATAAAGTTTGTCCATCTAGAGCCCACTGGTGGGCATTATTATACTAAAAACCACAAGGATTGAGCGTACCTCTCTCTGTCAGACTGATTATAACCATTGAAAGAGAGAAGGGGTCATACAGGTAGCAGAAAAGGAGGGTGTGTTTGCACCTCAACCATAACTGAGCCGGTTTAGGCTAAACCTGACTCCCCCATACTCCATCCAACAGGGAGGGAGGGGCACTCTTGTCCTTCATATTGCAGTTGGTGCACCACGATGCTATGTAGTTCCTCAGCACTTTCTCAAGAATGCTGGTATGGAGTGAGGCTTGTTTCAGGTTCCTCAGAAGGTGCAGTCTCTGCTGGGAATGTTTCTCGTACTGTTCTTTGAGGTTAGGTCATCAGAGATCTGCACACCGAGGAACTCAATGCTATCCACTCTCTTTTCTATATTTATTTTGTCTACATTAAGCATCAGGTTGCTGTCTTTGCAGCAAGCCTGTAATTGGTTTATCATTCCAGTGAATGAGACTCTCTATTATGTTATCATCTTCAAATTTAATGGTCAGGTTTTCTCATGTGTCAATGCTCAGTTGGGCGTTAATAGCTTTAACAGCAATGACCAATCAAGCAACCTTGAGAAAACCCAGGGCTCAGTGTGATGAGTGGAGACCTCCTCTGCAGTCTTGGACTGGCACTCTGTCCACCCTGAACATTGTTGTCCTCTCCAGCTGTATGCCCATATATGGATGTAGTCATCTAGCCATGGTTCAGTGTATAGACAGACAGAACTTCTTCACTCAAGCAAGAGCAACTGATCCAAATGAGAATCAAAAAACAAAAAAATGGAAATAGTGGGTACTACAAAGACTGATATTTAAATAATATACAATTAAATCATTTATAAGGTTTGAGCATTTTTATGATTATCTCCAAAAATCATAAAAAGATACTTAATTACAAAAAGAAAAAAATAAACTGATCATACTGAACTATTCGACATTTTAAACCTTTTATTTTGTCCCCAGGAAGCAGATGATAATCTCCAGTACTGCAGACTGAAGACAAAGTTTTGGGTTTTTTTTATGGACAGAAACTAAGCTGAAGACCTTAAGTTATGATAAGGACTGAGGCCAGAATTTCTCTGTCATGCACACAGACCGGGTTTCTTTGTGACTGACAAATTTAATTTCAATTGTTTTCTTATTTTGTAGCTTTAACTATTAATAATGATAATAATAATGTGTCACAATTTCAAATAAATATACTCCCCTTAAATGATTGGGAATTTTATGCTCAGAAAGCTAATATTGTTACATAGATCATTTTCACTTTTAAGTGTTGTGAGGGGTTAATGACCTTAGAGTCTGGCGTCTGTTTTGTGAGCATCTCCTTACTTGCTATGGTTTAATCACTTAAGGGATAACCATCCTTTGCCAAGACAGCATTCCCGATACTACACATCATTTTGTCTCCTTGTCTTTGCAACAAAATCTAACCCAAAGAACTCGTCAGATGAGGTTAAGTTTCACCCTGAGCAAGCTGTACCATCTACAACAAGATCCCGTCTGATTAGCCTTTGTTTTGTTTCTGTCCACATCACCATTTTTTTTGTCTTCTGTATTGATGAGGCTTTTTTTTCTGCAAACATTCTGTGGTCCCTTATCATCCACTAGGGAACCTCCCATACCTAAGCCGCATGTTTTAACAAAGTACCCTTTGTAAATCAGAAGCTTACCCAGCTCACAGTGCCAGCCTCTGTCACTGTCATTGGCGTGATCCAGGACAATGACGATTCTGCATACAGACAGATAGGCTGGTCCACTGGTGTGGTCAAAAGCACCTAGAGCTAAACCCACTAAAGACAGTAGAGATGACTGTGGACTTCTGGAGAAGTTCGGTGGGTGTGTTCACTAACAAACTCGCTAACCTGTGTAATTTTGACTGTGCCAGATATAAAGATATCTTCACAATATACACTACTCCCAAAGAGTTAGGGATTTGACGTTTTGGTGAAAATTATGGAAAATGGGGAAAAAATCATCCTACAGTGTTAATGTATAGTGAAAATAGTTATGGTAATTTCTTTATTTAAAACAATGCATTTAAATAATGTTAATAGTGGTGGTAAAACCAGAACAGAAAATTCCCACTGAATTAGAGCTTGACAATGTCGTCTCATGCTGTTAACAAGTCGACTTATTGCCTGTTGTGGCAAGGTATTCCTCTCTTCTTGAAGAGACTAAAGAAAGTGCAGGACACTCCATTTAGGTTACCCCAGCCTCCGGCAGCTGTTACCCGTTTACGTGACCTTGATGACCTGGGTCATTGCCTTCTATGAAGGTGAAATTGGCTCTGTTTTGCTCATGCAGAATGTAGGCACAATAACTGGATTAATAATGTTATTCAGACAGTACCAGGTTTTCACATTATCATTCACAAGGTGAAGCATGGGCAGTTCTGTACTGACCAGACTTACCAGCTCATACTGTAACACCACCACCTCCAAAAGCTTCTTAGTGGACAACAGTGGCTGATGCATAGTGCTCTCCCCAATGTCTCCAACAGCATTTACAGCCATCATTTCTGATCAGTGTGAATCTATTTTCAACAAAAACCTGTACTGAGGCTCACCAGTTCATCATCCAGCACCAATGCTCCCGGGTCCATTCAATACTTCTTTCAGTTTACGTCATTAAAGTTATGGGTACTCTGCACATAAAGATGATGTAGCTGCCCAGAGGTGCTACAGTAAGAACATTCAACGTGGAAGCACATATTGTCAGATCAGCAGAAGGTAGCTTCTTTCTTTTATCAACTTTTACATTTATACGTGGTTCCGACTGTGATCCACAGAGGCATACCTCCAAACCCTAATGGATCCCCTCTGCCTACTCTCTTTTCTCAGAGCAAGCCAGGCCAGCCATAATGGTGATGGGCTGAAGTTCCTTTGCCTAAGACCTGGCCAGCTTTCCTGCCTGGGAGGCTGAGAGCCTGACAACTAGTAAGCAAGATGCGGTTGTTTCCAATTGTACTAAGGTGGGGAAGTTCTGTATTATTGTGCTGAACTGGAAATGGATAAGAACAGTTGTAGACGAGAGATCTCAATATCCCGTTTTCTTGAGATTGAGCAGGTGCCTTTCTGTAGTGGTTATTGGGTGAGAGACAGAGTATTTCCTGGACAGATCGCCAGTCCATCAAAGGGCAACACAGGACAAACAACTATGCACACACACACCTGAGGGCAATATAGAGAGACCATTTAAAAAACAAAAATACTGAACATGAATTATTGGCAACTTTTAAGAACAAGGTTTTGACATTGCTCCATGTTCCCTCACCTCAATGTTGCATTATCACATCCCTAATATTCTTCTTCCAATCTCATCCCTTTGTTTTGCTCAGAATGTCATGGTTCTAATCATTTTCCCATGCTCTTCCAACTAGGTTTCTGATTTGGGGCTCTCTTGTAATTCTTTTCTCTCTGTATTATTCCCCAAGACTGGAGGGAGAATCCAGAGTTGGTATCCATCACTAACGCTGCTGCACAGCTGAATGCCTCATAGGCAGTAAAGCATAAGAAGCCAGCACATATCTCCTCCAGCTTTCCTGGTTTGGAGAAAAGAATGGTCATGATTTCTTCAACCTTGTGGCAAACAGAGTCCAGAGGCTGAGAGTCCGGTGTTATCCAGAGGGCGCTGCAGTCGAGCCGTCAAATTGAGACAAACAGCTCCGTTTCATGGCTCCTTCTCTGTACAGATGTCATGTAAGTAACATTCCTTCATTCCTTAGTTCTGCCATAACTGATCTTGACTGTTGAGCTGCTTAAAAAAAGGATTACTGCTAGGTTCCTTCCACACAAGCTTCTGCTTGGAAACCAGGCAGTTCAGCTTTTAATATAGTGCCAAATTACAACAAAATTAATTCCGGGACGCTTGTCACAATCCTGAGATGTTTAAGTTTTGATTTTCTTTTGTGTGTGTTTTTACTAACTCTTATGTTCTCTTATGTTCCTTGAGTCTAGCTTAGCTTAGTTCATTCTTGCGTTCTTTGTACTTTTAGATTATTTCTGTTAGATCTCTGTCAGAGATCTTCCCTGAGTTTCTCTGTGTGTGAACTAAATAACAGGAGAAGCTCTGCTCCATTTGGTTAATTAGTTCTTCCTCCTGCTGCTCTGTCATCTCTCTGCCTCAGCTGCAACTCATTCCCTGTGATTGGCTCATCTGGTCTGTCTGTCATTTCTCTACCCGAGCCTCAGTATATATACTCACCAATTCTTGTTGTTCCCTACTGGATCCTTCTGTTACCACTCCTGCTTTTTCCTCTTTCCTCCTCTTTATGCGTCACACTCAGTTCTCCTCATGCTGGATTGTAAGTCTTTAAGGTAAGGATTTAATTTTAAAAACTGTTTATGTTTGTGTGTATTTTTACATTTATTTAGTTGTTTTACGATACCCAATTTAATTCTAAAGACTTATAAAACGTATTCCTTGGGATGTTTCAGCTCCAATCCAAAGCAACCTTTTTCTTCACTGGGGAAATCTTGATAGCATGAAGGTGGGAATAAAGGAGAAAAACAGAAGTTTATACAAATTCTGGAAGTTTGGTTTGTTTCTGAAAGTCATCAGATGTTACCAGGGTTAGTTGCACATTTTAGATCTTTTCACGAACAGTACAGTGCTCTAATGAGCATACAAATGTTAGCATAGGACTGTATATGTCAGCCGCATAACTTTCTTTATTCACAGCTTGATATCTGTATCTGATAGGTGAGCTTACCTTCTGTTTGTCTGCTTGTGCCCCTGTCTGTTTCTGCATCATTGCTGCATTTTTACTGTCAGCTGAGAATTCCTGGTGCTCCTCCTGCAGTGAGGTTTAGTTTTACCTCACCATTCCTTTCAGCAGACATGCAGTTCATAATGAAATCTCAGAGAGAAAACAGCGAGCTGAAAGCTCTTTGAAATCTTTTTATAGTCCGTTCTGCTTTGTAGACTTCAGTTAGCTTTATTTCAGATGCAGTCTTTTTTTCAAGTGTTATCAAGCGCTGATGAATTCTGAGTCTGGAATTATCATGAGCTCACATTTCCTAATGATTATTCTCAACCTGCTTCAGGGATAATGAAGAGCTGAAAGTACATTTATAGAGCTGTGAAACATTTTCATGTGCCACTGATTAGTTTTTCTTAGTTTATTACTTTTCAGTGGCGTAACAACCATTCAGATCTTTGATTTGCAACAATGTGTAGTAATTTAAGCGACCACTCAGGAGTTGATTCTTATAACTCCAACTTTCCATTACTTTTAAATGGGTTCTTGCTCATTTCTAAAAGTTTTACAGTTTTTTTTTTTTTTTGTTTTTTTTTTTTACTTCTCATTTTGTGTAGCATCATATTCACAAAAGACCTATGTGGCAGGGGACCATTAAAAATAACTGGGGAACTGGGAGAAGTTTTGGACCCAAACAACTACAGCACCAATATTTATCTGCAGCCCCTATAAAGATATGTGAAAGCCTTTGAATGAATTCAGCTTTGCATTAAAAACTGCTGCAGTTCCAACAGCGAGCTTTGGAGATTTTTTTTCCACCCCTTACAGTCCTACTCACCCTGCATTGCATAAAGATAAACTTGGGTCTTCATTCAGCTCTGTATGTTATAGGTACAGTGGCTTTCAATTTTGTAATTATTGCTGTTACTGTAGATACAGGAAAGTTTAGGAGTGTAGCTATTTCCCTAAAGCAAATTCCTGTTTTATAAAGATCTACACCCATCTACCCAACAGAAATGCCATGTTCTCTCATTTTACCCATTGTGAAGAGTAGCTAAGAGAAATTGCCTTTATATTACTTCATGTTTTTATCACAGGAAAACAGAAATTACACGTTCACTGACACACTAATAAAATTAGAGATGTAAAGTATAAGTCAGTTTAAGCAATTTATTCAAACTTTTAGTCATATCAATGAGTGTGCATCCCACTTTGTGAATTACAGTTATCTTTCACCACATATTTTTCTTTGCCATATATAGTATAAATGTAGTCAAATGAAAAACTGAATTTAATTTATTTTATGGCTTTTTACGCACCTTAACAGGGGTGGATGGTGCTGTTTCTATGCAGGATGTTAACAACACCAGAAAGTCCCATGTTTGAGTTTCATCTAATAGCTCTTTGGAAAGCAGCTTGTTGGGGCACAACAAATATTTTCGGTCTGTAATATTGTTTCCTCAACTAAAGAAATAAAACCAAACTGTCTTTGTGAAAGATTTTTTTTTTTTTTTTTTTTATATATATATAAAAATGTTCTATGTCAACATGTGTCACCTAAATGTTGTTCCTAGATGCTTTGGTGGTACAAAAATTAGGTTTCACATATTTGCAGATTCAGCTTCTGTGAAGTCCTTTAGTTTTTGTGGAGTGATCTGATTCAGTCATAACAAAAATACAGCTCATCTTTTGTTTAATATCAAACACATTTTTACTGTATTTTTGCCCTGGCACAAAACAATCAGCTAACTTAATTTGAGTACAGTTGCATCAAAAGAAAAGGTGAAATTTTAAGAATCAATCTGAAATCATTTTGCCAGTCTAATCAGCAGACTGATTGCTCTGGAAGAGGGACAGGTATACTTTAAATCACTGGCTTATAGTAGCAATAGTTTCCTCCTGAGAAAACTATGCAGCCATCAATACTTTGCATTAAAATGGCCTCACATGTGAGGAAACCGCTGCTGAGAATATTGCAGCTGAAAGAACAGTTTTCCTGATCATCAAGATTTACCTAGCTGCCGTAAAGAAGATTTTAAAACGCCTAAGAAACTTCAACACCATCTCCATCTGTGGAGTGCGGTATAGAATTGTTTTGCCACCAGTACAGAGCTTCGCGGCAGGTAGGTGTAACTCCATCTGCACACAGTGGGAATAGCAGGTTTGTGACAAGAAGGGCAGCAAAGAAGTCGGAGGAAAACATGATGGACAGACTGAATTTCTGCAGGAAGTAAGGACAGTGGAGGACTAATGCAAAGTTACTTCCAGATCTTAACCCACTGCGAACCTATGCATGAGACAGCGCTGTACTTTTCACATGATTGTGTCTTTGGAACTTATTCTAACCCTGCTTTTTCCTTGCATAGTAAGGACCACTCATAACCCATAGGAAATGGCCAACCGGTGGGGTACACTGTTGACAAGTCACCAGTCCATCACAGGACAAATAACCATGTAAAGGCTTTCACCAGCAGACAATTTAGAGTGACCAATAAACCTGACATGCTTATCTTTGGACAGAGAGAAGGAGGAGTACCCGGAGAGAACCCCGGAGAGAACATAAAGGGCCTGGCTGGGACTTGAACCAAGGGCTGTCTTACTGCAAGGCAACAGTGCTAACAACTTCTCCACTGTGCAGCCACCACAGAAACATAGAAAAGAAAACAGAAAAAGCCACAAGACCGATTTCAATTACCACTTCAGTTTTTATAAATATAACTGAATGGCAAAATGAAGGATTGTTGTTCACATTTTTACAGCAGAACGTAGCTGTATCACAGTGTAAAAACACAATCCAAGTTATAAAGGTTCTCATGTGAAAACACCCAGTACTATAGACATTAGCTGCAGAAAATGGTTAAACTAATGGTGAGGAGCAAGAACAAGCTGGGTTGCTCTGAAGATGCATTGATAATACAGAATGTAGGACACCATGTTGCTATTAATATTGAGGCATAAGAATGTAAGCGGCATACCTGAAAGACAACAGGTCCATCTCCCACCCAGGGAAGGACGACAACACTTAGGGGTTCTGTGATGATCAATGGGAGGAAAAGCAGTGATCCTTTAAGTCATCGATTAACTTCATCCTTCGTCAAATTTCTGTTGCTATTTGTTGGATTTTTCATCCTTATTTATTCAAAAGAAACTATGTGAGACATTTAGAGCCATAGAAACTGCAATTTAGGGCAGCTAAACTGATTTACTCAGACAGCTGGACCTGGACGGTGACTTCACTGGTTTCTGTGGGACAGCAGGTGGCAAAAAGGTGGAAACAGGTTTAATCCGCATTAAGTTATGTGTGGAGTTATTAAGGCAAAAAACATTGGATCATTAGTTTGGATGAATGCTCAGTTAGCTGTTTTACTTTATAGCAAGTAAAGGAACAATTCACAGATATGATTAAATCTTCTTGGTTTGAAAAATACGCCTGAAGACATTCATGTCACTGCTGTAATTCATGAAACGTTTTTTTTTTCAAATCAAACAATTTGGAATATTCTGGATCTCTAAAACAAATATCTGTATATTTACGGAAAAGACTGATTGACAGGAATCATGTTCCCGACAACAGAACTGTCAGCAGAAATAACACAAGGATTTTAATTCTTTTTTAAGAAAATAAATGAACACAGTGTGTATGTAATAAATCTTTTCTCTATTTGATCTAAATTAAAAGATTTGTCAAAAGCAGTGTGACTGTTTTATTTGGAATGTTTTACAAACAAGAAGCTTCAGCAGTTAATAACAGTTTCGTATTATATGGGATAATTTTTTCTAAGAAGTAAAAGACTGAATGTCTTTTAGGAACATTGATTCTATTTGTTTTTACTGGGTTTTAGAATATTATGGTTCATGTAATCTGTTACTTTTTATCACTAGTAAGTCTAAAAGGATTTGAATTACATCCTCCTTCAATTTTTTCACATTCCGAGGTAAATATGAGTTGAGAATAATAATTTCCACCATAATTCTCTGCAACAATAAAATATGAGCTAACTGCAAGCGTGCTTTTATTATGTATCAGGTTTTCAGTTTGAAAGTAGACGTTTTCTAACATGGTTCAACACTGACATCTTGTGGTTTAATTTATCCATTACATGGGGTCATTACGTCCTTTTCAAAGGTTGAGGAGATGGAGGACTGTACAGATTGGATGGGTTGGTACGAAATCAAGTAAACATCCCACAGCAAGGCTGACATCAACCTAAAGTCAGAAGAAAAGAAGAACCTGACATAAATGCTCTGAACTGATCAAAGCTGTGAAGAGAAGCTTCTCACATAGAGAGGTGTCTCCCCATCATGGCTGAGAGCCTGCGCCGACCAACTGGCAGCCATCTTCACTGAGACCTTCAACAAGTCACTGGGGCTGTGTGAGGTTCCTTCCAGCTTACAACGCTCCACCATCCTTCCAGTTTACAACGCTCCACCATCATCCCAGTACCCAGGAAACCCACCATCACAGGATTAAATGACTACAGGTCTGTGGCCCTGTGGTCATGAAATCCTTTGAGCAACTGGTGTTGAAGCGGCTGAAGGACATCACAGGCCCCCTGCAGTTTGCCTACCGGATAAACAGGTCGGCAGATGATGCAGTCAACTTGGAACTACACTTCATCCTACAACACCTCGACCACCCAGGGATGTACACCAGGATCCTGTTTGTGGACTTCAGCTCAGCCTTCAACACTATCAGCCCAGACATCCTCCACCAGAAGCTCACCCAGCTCAAAGTCCCACCCTCCACCTGTCAGTGGACCACCAGCTTCCTGAAGGACCAACAGCAGCAGGTGAGGCTGGGGAGCATCTTTGAAGATATTTTTTCGGCACTAGTGGCCTTTATTTATTTTTTGACAGAAGGTAGACAGGAAAGAGGGGTAGAGAGAGGGGGGACATTCAGCAAATGTCGCCGGGTCCGGGACTCGAACCCAGGACAGCCGCTTCGAGGACTGTAGCCTCTGCACATGGTCGCACGCTTAACCCCTACACCAACAGCGCCGCGCCCCTGGGGAGCATCTTTTCCCGCACAAAAACCATCAGCACCGGCGCCCCCGGGGGTGTGTTCTCTCCCCAATCCTCTTCTCCCTCTACACAGATGACAGCACCTCAGCGGACCCATCTGTGAAACTCCAGAAGTCTGCAGATGACACCACTGTTATTGAACTGATCTAGAACATTGATGAGTCTGCATACAGACAGGAGGTGGATCGGCTGGTACACTGGTGTGGTCAGAACCACCTGGAACTCAACCCACTCAAGACTGTGGAGATTATGGTGGACGTTTGGAGAACACAACCCCTACATACCCCCCTCACCATCCTCAACAACACTGTGTCTGCTGTGGACCACTTCCGGTTCCTAGGAACCACCATTTATCGACACCTGAGATGGTCTTCACACATAGACAATGTTCAGAAGAAGGCCCAGCAGAGAATGTATTTCCTGAGGCAACTCAAGAAGTACAACCTTCCACAGGAGCTGCTGGTCATCTTCTACACTGCCATCATTCAGTCTGTCCTGTCTTCGTCCATCTCAGTGTGGTTTGGCTCATCCACAAAACAAGACAGGTCCAGACTGCAACAAACAATCAGGGCTGACCTTCCCTCTATCCAAGCCTTTACAGGTCTAGGGTCAGGAAAAGTGCAGCTAAAATCTTTGCAGACCCCACACACACTGCACACAAACTGTTTAGCCTTTTACCTTCAGGTGGCGCTACAGAGCGCTGTCTGCTAAAACCAGCCGCCACAGTGACAGTTTCTTTCCCCAGGCTGTTTCTCTGATCAACAAAGATATTCTTTATTATTGAGAGTAAAGTGTACCGGAGTCAAATTCCTTGTTTGTCTGTACAAACTTGGCAATAAAGCTGATTTTGATTCTGATTCTGAACTGGAAGGACAGGAGAGGAAAATTAGTCCTTCCAGGATAAGGTAACTTGGTTTAACTCTACTAGTTTATTTATATCGCAACAATTCACAAATTAAGTCATCAGTATAAGAAAAACCAAACATTTAACGTTTAATTCAAATCTATGTAAATATAATCTGATTTATTTCAAATCAACAGTTCTTAGTAGGTGCACCACCATGCAGCAATAACCAACATCTGGTAAATGGACTGAACTTATATAGCGCTTTTCCAGTCATACAGACCGCTCAAAGCGCTTTACACTGAAGCCACATTCACCCATTCGCACTCACTAACGCTCACACATTTATACACCGATACGCAGATCGGTAGGCAACTTGAGGTTAAGTGCCTTGCCCAGGGGCACATCGACATATGGCAGGAGGAAGCTGGAATCGAACCCACAACCTTCTGATTGCAAGACGACTACTCTTCCTACTAAGCCACAGTCGCCTAGGAGGTGAGTTTATGGTGTGCAGGAAACCATGAACCTGTCCATCACCTTAATTCATCATGACAGAAACAGAAATTCACCGTCACTCCTTCAAGCATGTTTGAATTCCACATTCATGAAATCAGTATTTTCTTCCTGTACTACTGAAAAACAAAGGTCTGAACATCTGAGCATTGAGCTGCAGAGAAATTATTTCCTGTCGTTTGTAAAGCCTTTAACACATTAAATAAAGTAATGTACTAAATAGTTTTTTATTTTTAACCTGAAAGTAATTTGGGAATAAACACGCACATATCGTTAGCATCATAGCATAATTGCCTAAGTCATATAACGTTATGAGGCTAACAATATATAACACTTTCCTCTCTGCACTCTACCCTGTTTGGAAGTTCTACTTCAAGCTGCTGTCCTCTGCCTGAAGCCTGGGAAATGGGGTTCTGTAAAGTATCTTAGTTGTGGCTGTTCCTGTGGCCATATCTAACAATTCTGCAGTCTTTCCTGCTTTGTCTACCACCACTACAGTGTCTGATTGGTTAGGTACTATTTGATGATCAGTCTGAATCTGGAGAAATCATGCAGGATCTTAGCCCCACCATTCTCCATATAGGTTTCTCCAACTTTGACTGAGGGATTTCCAGTCCTCACTTAGCAGAGATGCTCCTGGGTTATGGTATTTACCTGCCAGCATCTTACATCCAGCTGTTACAGTATGTGCTGGACTGTTTCAGGGGCATCTTTGGACAGCCTGCATCTTGGCACCTGTCTAAAGTGGTAGACCCTGGCGTCTATTGCTCCTGTGCTGATAACCTGTTCCTGTGCTGCCATGATTAGTGCCTCTGTGCTGTCCTCTAGTCCAGTAATGGATAGGACTTCTCAATATCAGTCAAATCTTCAATCTGCCAGTGGTATACACCCCTCAGGGGATGGTCTTTCCCCCAGCTTCCTCCTGATCCTTCTCTTGCCATTTGGTTTCTACGGGGTGCCGTTTTTAAAGCTACACGGTCAAAAATTGATAGCGATATTTTGGGTTATTTACCCTGTCATCACAATCTCGTTTATACATTTATAAATAATGAACAAGTTAAATATTTAGTTTACAAACACATGTTTAGTTAGCAAGCTAAATATTTAGTTTGCAAAATAAATCTTTATTTCAACCTAAATATTTAGTTCCAAGTTACATATTTAGTTAGTTTACAAATTAAATATTTGGGGCTAAATGTTTAGCTTGCTAACTAAATATTTATCTCCAAACTAAATATTTAGCTGGCTTACTAAAACATGCTTTCATGAAATGAAAAAGTGACAGAAATTAACTAATCTTCAAACATATTCGCCTTTCTAAATTCCAAGAAGATTTCTTTTTGATATGCTTTTATATTTGAAACTTTATTTGAAACTTTTCCACTCTGCTTAAATAATAAGTTGACCAAATGTATACATTTTTGGGGCAGTGTATTAAACAGATGTCCTCTCTTTTCCTGATATCCCAGAGGTGGCATGTTTTACACGTTGACTGAAACTTTCTTCCACAAACATGGAAGCATGGATTCAGTTCAATTCAATTCAGTTTTATTTATATAGTGCCAATTCACAACACATGTTGTCTCAAGGCACTTCACAAAAGTCAGGTACATACATTCCAATTAATCCTAACCATTGAACAGTGCAGTCAGATTCAGTTATTTATTCAAATTGGATAAAAAGTTTTTCTATCTAAGGAAACCCAACAGATTGCATCCAGTCAGTGACTTGCAGCATTCACTCCTCCTGGATGAGCATGTAGCGACAGTGGACAGTCACTGGCGTTGACTTTGAAGCAATCCCTCATACTGAGCATGCATGTAGCGACAGTGGAGAGGAAAAACTCCCTTTTAACAGGAAGAAACCTCCAGCAGAACCAGGCTCAGTGTGAGCGGTCATCTGCCATGACCGACTGGGGGTTTGAGGGAACAGAGCAGAGACACAAAGAGAACAAAGAAGCACTGATCCAGGAGTACTTTCTATGGGAAGGAAAAGTAAATGTTAATGAATGTAGCTATTTTAGTCGTTTCATCTAGAAAGAAAGAACAGAAACTTTAAGGCAGTTTTCAAGGTTACAGTATAAAAGAGAGCACATACAGTTAGTCACAGTAAAAGCTCAGTCAGTGGCCATGTCTAGGAGAGAGAAAGGGTTAAACACTAAAAGACAGGGCCATGTGGATCATCGGTAGAGGGTGAGCATTAAGTTGTTGCCAGCAGAAGCTTGGACGAAGCCCCCTTCCAGAAAGGTGTCACAGGTAGACACAGAGTCAGGCCAGGTGTAGCTTCTAGGAAGAGAAAAGAGAGAGAACATAAAGGTAGAAGCTGAAATAACAGCAAATAATGCAAAATTGGACAGTAGTGTGAGAATGTAGCGAAGAGCGTGAAAGTGGTCATTATGTCCTCCAGCAGCCTAAGCCTATAGCAGCATAACTACAGAGATAGCTCAGGATAACCTAAGCCACTCTAACTATAAGCTTTATCAAAAAGGAAAGTTTTAAGCCTAGCCTTAAAAGTAGACAGGGTGTCAGCCTCACGGACTAAAACTGGGAGCTGGTTCCACAGTAGAGGAGCCTGATAACTAAAGGATCTGCCTCCCATTCTACTTCTGGAAACTCTAGGAACCACCAGTAAACCTGCAGTCTGAGAACGAAGTGCTCTATTAGGAATATATTGAACAATCAGATCTCTGTTGTATGATGGAGCTAGATCATTAAGGGCTTTATATGTGAGGAGGAGAAATTTTTAATTCTGTTCTGGCTTTAACAGGGAGCCAATGAAGGGAAGCTAAAATAGGAGAAATATGATCTCTCTTTTTAATTTTCATCAGAACTCTTGCTGCAGCATTTTGAATCAGCTGAAGGCTTTTAACTGCATTTGTGGACATCCTGATAGTAAAGAATTACAATAGTCCAGCCTTGAAGTAAAAAATGCATGGACTAGTTTTTCAGCGTCACTCCTGGATAGGATATTTCTAATTTTGGCAATGTTCCAGAGGTGAAAAAAGGAAATCCTAGAAACCATAAACACTTCCTTAAATAATATGGTTGGGATTTGGTCTAAGATACAAGTTGAAGGTTTAGATGAACCTAATATTTCTGATAACTAAGGAAGCTCCACAGGATCAAAGCAGTCCAAGCACAGATCAGGTTCTACAGTTACTTCCAATGTTGTCTCACTTGCTGAGGATGAAGTAATCATCTTCGGGAGTATCTCAAAGATTTTATTTTTAATAGAATACATTTTATTTAAGAAGAATCCCATAAAGTCATAACTGCTGAGAGCTAAGGGAATGGATGACTCAAAAGAGCTATGACTCTGTGTAAATTTAGCAACTGTATTAAAGAGAAACCTAGGATTATTCTTGTTCTCTTCTATTAAGGATGAGAAATAAGCTGTTCTAGCTTGGTGAAGTGTCTTTTTATACAACAGTAGGCTATTTTTCCAGATTAAGTAGGAATCTTCTAGGTGTGTAGAGCGCCATTTTCGCTCCAATTTTCTAACATTGTGCTTTAAAGTACGCAGCTCTGAATTAAACCAGGGAGCCAGCCTCCTATGAATAATTACCTTCTTTTTCAAGGGGGCTGGATGGCATTGTCTAATGCACCACGCAATGATGAAGTAACACTATCAACAAGGGAATCAATTTGTGAAGGGTAAGAAACACAATTATTGCCCTCCACTGTGTTTTTCTGGGATAATGAGGAAATTAAAAGTGGAACAGATTATTTAAAGGTTGTTACAGCATTTTCTGATAATAATCTACTATAATGAAATTTTCTTTCAGGTGTTGAGTACTCAGTTAAATTAAACCCAAAGGTTATTAAGAAATGGTCAGACAGGACAGGGTTATGAGAAAATATCGTTATGTCTTTACACTCAATGCCATATGTCAGCACAAGGTCAAGAGAATGAAGACAAAGGTGGGTAGGTTTGTTAATGTTTTGAGCAAAGCCAATTCAGTCTACGATAGCATTAAAGGCTATATTTAGGCTATCATTTTCAGTGTCAACATGAATGTTAAAATCCCCCACTATAATTCAATTCAATTCAGTTTATTTATATAGCGCCAATTCACAACACATGTCGTCTCAAGGCACTTCACAAAAGTCAGGTACATACATTCCAATTAATCTTAATCACTGAACAGTGCAGTCAGATTCAATGACTGCACTGTTTGGTTAGGTACTAACTAAGGTTAGGTACTAAGGTTATGAGAAAGTTTAGGTTTCTCATAACCTTATCTGTATTTAACACTAAATCAGATAAAAGGTCTGAAAATTTATCTAAAAATTGAGAGTAAGGGCCTGGTGGACGGTACAAAACAACAAACAGAAGTGGTTTTAGTGCTTTGCAATTTGGAAGAGGAAAACTAAGGATTAAATATTCAAAAGAGTTGTAGCTATTGATTGGTCTGGAACTAATCAATAAATTGGACTGAAAGATTGATGCTACTCTTCCTCCTCGCCCAGTATTTCGAGGAATGTGAAAATTTAAATAATTAGTAGAAGTTGACTCATTTATAGTAACATAATCCTCTTGCTGCAGCCAGGTTTCTGTGAGGCAAAATAAATCAACCTGATTGTCACAAATCAGGTCACTAACTAGCAAAGTCTTTGGATCAGTTCAAACATAATATTAATCATTAAGCTGAGCTGCCATGTTTTATTTGCTAAAACTATCCGAATGTATTTATGCTGCAAATGTTACATTTTTAGTTCATGGCCATGTGTCAACACAAATTAATTATAGGAAATAAAACAGGGAAAAGGGTACTTGTTGCGTGTTTAATGTATGTTGATGCTCCATCGGCAATTTCACATCCTGTATGTTTAACTAGTCACTAACTCAATGCAATCTGCTGGGTTTCCTAGAAAAACCTTAATCTGACTCCACTGTTACTTGGAATTAATTGGAATATATCTTGAAATCTGTATGATTAGATTGAATTGACTTTGAAAATTGCCTTGAGATGATATATGTTCTGAATTGGTGCTTTATAAATAAAACTGAATTGAACTGAATTGAAATGAACTTTGAATCTAAGACAGACAGTAGGTGGCCATGGGGCCCACGCGACGTGTTGGCAGTGAATGCCCCACCGTGTCGTGACCCCACCGATCAGCAGAGGAGGTGCAGGTGGGGAATAGAGCTGCAGGTGGGGATCGTGACGACACGTGGCGTGATTATCAACAGGAGCGACACCAACACGGCGTAAAAGATGGAAAACGCGCTGACCCAGGTGAGTTTTAGCGCTCTGCAGGCCGCGGCTTCAGGTCAGTCTGCGGCTGGTTGGAATATCCGTGAAAATCAGCGGGAACAAGCGGCGGCTGTAATGGCGCCGGTTAGGACTGTTGCGTTGTGTAAACTAAGAGCTTGGACGTCCCCAGTCGGTTTAATCACAGTAATGCCACATCAAACATCAACAAAAACAAAGTTGGCCTTGGTTGTAAGGTTGTTAAAATGTTTTTTTGTTTTTTTTTCTGTTGATCTAATCTAAATACACAGAGGGCCCCGCAGAAATCTTTGGGTTTTATTTGTCGCTGCAGCAGACAATATTTCTAATGTTTGTTTTTATTTCGATAGTTTATTCTGCCTGGAAACATTGTACCTGTTGATTATAGTGATGCTGCAGAATTTCGCTCTTTTCGTGTGTTAAAAACAATGCTTGATCTTCTCCAGGCGTTTCTGGTATTTCCAGGCCTTGTTTAGGTCATATGTGTAGCATGGGTGTATAGCCTGCCATGTCATTTACCCTTGAGATTTATTGTCCGGGACTTTTAAAAATGTTGTAACTGTCGCTCATTTCTAACGTTGTAAGAAAAAAGACTCATCAGCGGTATATGAATCATAATTAAAAATACATCTGATGTTAATTACAGTGGCCTCGGTGCTCCATGGCGCCAGCTACTGATACTTCTCGGTACTGATGCTTGTTTATATAGTCCAGTGTAAAGGTGGATCTCAATAAATAAGAATAAGTAAACTTATTTCAGTAATTTAAATCCAAACATGAATCTCGTGTTATCATACGTTGATCCCACACAGAATTAGATATTTTAAGCGTTTATTTATGTCAGTGTTGATGATCATGGCTTGCATCTATCCAACCATCCATCCTTTGTTTATTTAGAAAGACCAATTGACCTGACAGTCATGTTTTGGGACTGTGGGAGGAAGCCAGAAAACCCAGTGAGAACCCACGCTTGTATGGAGAACATTCAAACTTTATGCAGGGATTCAAACCCAAGACCTTCTTATTGCAATGCAACAGTGCAGACAACTGTGTTTCTGTGCAGCTAATGAAAACTCAAAATTCAGTTTCTCATAAAATTTAAAAAGACATCAGACCAATTAAAATTATTTTTAATACAGAGATGTGGGCCTACTGAAGGTATGTCTATGTACTGTACAGTTTATATGCTCGGTACTAGGTCAGGACTCCTTTGCGTGAATTTCTGCATCAGTGCAACGTGGCATGGAGGATGTCGGCCTGTGGTTCTTCTGAAGTGTAATAGAAGCCCAGGTTGCTTTAATATCAGCCTTGCACTTGTTTGCTGTGTTCTCTCTGGTGTCTCTTATCTTCCCCTTGACAGCCCACAGATTCTCTGTGGGTTTTAGGTGAGAGACCGGTTTGCTTGTCAATCACTGTAACACACTTGATATTCTGACTCCAGGTGCTGACTACAACTTGTGATTCTCCACCAAACTCTTGAATGGGCTATGCTTCATGATCCTCTTGAGACTGGAGTAATCAATGTTTTTTATGCACCTTTTTGTTCAGCACTATTTCCTTCCACGAAACTTTTCAGCAACTTTGCAGTTGCCTTCTTCTTTACAAGTAGACCTCAAAAAAAGAGTGCAATATTTTTTGCCAGTCATCTCAGAAAGTGAAACTCTTATATAGAATCATTACACAGAGTGATACATTTCAAGCCTTAGTTTCTTGTAATTTTGATAATTATGGCTTACAGGTGTTCAGATGAAAGTAAATTCTGCATTTTATTTGGAAATCAAGGTCCCAGAGACTGGAGTGCAGAGGCACAGAATTCACATTGCTTGAAGTCCAGTGTGAAGTTTCCAGTCAATGATGGTTAGGGATGCCATGTCGTCTGCTGGTGAGGGTCCACTGGTTTTCTGAGATCCACGGTCAATGCAGCCATCTGCCTGGAAATATTACAGCACTTCATGCTTCCTTCTGTTAACAAGCTGTAAGGAGATGCTGATTTTATTTTCCAGCAGGACTTGGCACCTGCCCACACTGCCAAAGGTACCAAAAGCTGGTTCAGTGAACATGGTGTTCCTGTTCTTGGTTGGCCAGCAAACTCCCCTGACCTGAACCTTGTAGAAGATCTATTGGCTGTCAGGAGGAAGATGAGAGACTCCAGACCCAATGAGGCAGATGATCTAAAGGCAGCTATCAAAGCAACCTGGGCTTCCATTACACCTACGCAGAACCACAGGCTGATCGCCTCTATGCCACGGCGGTGGTTAGCCATATGCTAGCAACATGAGAGAGTTTTTGCTGAGGTAGCAGAAAGAATGACAAGCCGTGGACACCACAGTGCCAAGAAAAGCTCAAAAAACTCAAGCATGACAACAGAAATATTACAGTGGCCTGAGCGGGTCAAACTGAAAGCTTTAGTGGTGGTTCAAAATCATGGATGCCTTTTATGGCCATCGTCCCACAAGTTGTGGATGGGAGGGGGGTTCGGACTTGGCAACCTCTCTGTTTCAAAAGGACATGTTGTGTGATGGTGTTTGTTTGTTACTTTGCTCATCAGAAGACAAAGTAACATAAACACAACAGGTTTTGTGCCGAGAAGAGCGAAGCCGTGTGGCGCTGGAACCATGAATGAAAAAGAGTCAAAACCATCTTTTCCATTCATGTGTTGTGAAGTCGTGTCCATAGTTGCCAAATAGGCAAATGTATTCAACCGCCTGGGGCCCTTACCAGTGGGGGCCCTGCCAGTAAGGGGTTGCCCACCCCCCTAAAGTGCCTCTGTATTGTTAATGTATGTTTGAAACAAAATAAGTATGGTTTACAATCAAAAGAATAACAAATAAAAATGACACAATGCATCATTGACTTCTGCTCTCCCCTTCCCATATACTAAAATGGACTATTCTAATGGATCACATAAAACCTCCTGGAAATGCAGTGTGCTGCTCCAGCGAGCAGCGGGAGAGATTAGAAAGGAGAAAGATGAAGCGGGGCTATCAAAGCGGAGCCGAAAAGCAGAAGAAGCGAGGAAAAACAAACAAAAAACTATTTGTACAATATCAAGATGACATTTTTCAATATACCTGCAACAACATTGGCTGACCAAAATACTGACTGGCATTGTCTCGTTGCAAGTGTGGATATGGAATTGGACAGGATTAAGGAAGAACTAGTGAGTGATGACAAACAAGTGGAAGTGGATACCGAGGAATACTATTCACAGGATGAGGTATAATTGATGACTGCTGTTACAGTACAGTGCACATGAATGCATTCAAGAGTTATTTTCTAGATATATTTGTGGTAAAGTGGCCCACACTGAAGTGTATATGGCTGGGACAAAATGTAGTACTATGGTTATCATACTCCTCCCATCCCCTCACACATATATGGATTTATGACTCTTATCATATCGTACGACTTTCATTTTTATCTTCACATTTCTAAACATTTCAGGATTGCAGTTACTCTCATTTACTTTCCTCTCTCTTAAGATTGATATGTTGTGTAAATTGAAAATACAAAAAGGGCAGGGCTTTACAGCCAAAACAGCCTTCCTCCAGTCTGGTTCCCTGTCCACACCTGCAGTGGGACAGGGAACCAGGGATTTACTTTTCCACTGTGCTCTAACAACTGTGCCCTGTTATAAGTGTATCCAATATGAAACATAAAGAAATGTTATGGCATAAAACATTTCTTTTAGTTATGAAAATCTTCTAATTTAGAAATATATTTTTACTATATCGTTCACATCTACCCTGTCAGTATTAGTTTGCACACAGTTAGTGTTGATTGTTGTCGTAACACTTTCTTTAGCATGTTTTTACTACAAAAATAAAACAAACGTTTTTCCAAAAAGATTTTAATAAGTAGTTTTGTATTATTAAAGTAGGAAAAAAGTTGGCGGCTGGACTGGGACTTCCCCACTAACCGCTGCCTGATCTTGGCCAGTCACGCTGTCATTCCCTACTACATGTTGTCTGTTTGTGGCGGCTGAAAGTGAATATAAAGCATTTAGCTGGTATGTGGTGAGTAGCTGCAAGTACCAGAAGATAAAATGTCATATTTTTTACTGGAAATATTTGACATTTTAAGTTAATGTAGGAATTACTTACAGAATTGTGGCAAAACAGTTTATAAGACAAATATTTTAATAGACTACTGATGATCAGAGTACTTTTTCCCTTTACATAAATACTGTCTTTTCATGTAAACCTATCTTAGTGGAGTGTGAATTATTTTTCATAATTTTATGCAGGCAGCTCTGCAGGAGGAGGGACCACAGTTCCAGGTTTCTCAAAAGCTCCCAGTGATCCTCTTACCCTTCATGTCCTGCCATTCTCTACTCCACTGTCTCCTCATCGTCTACTTTATATAAATATGTGCTAATGATTAGACAGTCAAGGTATCAATTCAGTGAATGACCTGATTATTATATTCATAAAAATAAGTCTGTTAATTAATGTTTAGTAATTACTGTAAATGAACCATACAGTTGTAATGTAGGGCTGAAACAATTAATCGGATTAATTGTGATTATTAAAATAATCGTCAACTGAATTCGTAATCGAATTATCCTTAACTGGAGTGTACAGACTCTAAAACATTCTATTTGCTGAAAGAACAGCCCACTCAATGCAGTAATTAGGCCAAAATTGTGCAAAAAAATATCTAAATTTTGCATTTAAGATGAAAAACGTTTATCTGTAAATATGCGCTATCCAGGACTCCTCAAGTGGCATAGCTTTAGCTTTACCTGGTTCAAATTCTCTAAAAAAGGTCCTAATAAGCACCTTTTGATATCCAATTATGAATTGATTATTTGAAAAAATAGTAAATTTAGCAAAATAATCGATAGTTGGAGCTCTATTGTAAAGCAACAACTTTACAATGTACAATTGTAAAATAATGATTTAAACTTTTCCTGCTTTTGGATCCAGTACAAATTAAGAAATAATGGAAGGAATTAATTAACTGAAAAAACTCTGTTCATCATCTTTTATTATTTGTCAGTTGAGAGAAAAACTAATTTATGAGCTAATAGTCTTTCGAAGGGAGTGAAGGAGTAAAGCCAGTTGTGTTCTCTATCTTGTTTTGTGAACTAATGACTGGATACGGGCTTCTCTTACAACTTTCTCCAGAGTCTCGAACAAAGGATGATAAAACAGAGCTAAAAAAATTACAAGAAAGTCTAGATAGCACAGACAGGAGGAGGGCTGAAGGGGCATTTGTGAGAACTAGGAAACAGTGGTTAGAGAAAGGAAACAAAAAGTACTCTTAAGTTAGAAACGTATTTAGCAAAACTAAATACAATTACTGATTTAAGAATAGAAGTGTAACTGATGACCTGAAAAATGCTTCATAGGTTCTATCCAACTAACCACTATCTTCAGAGACTTTATTAATGCATTCTGGTATTACCTGTTTATAAAACATGTTTCGTTCCGAGTTTCACGTTATATTTCGGGTCACATTTATCCTCATTTTTCCTTATGCTGGAGGAATGTCTTGTTTGGTTACACATATATTGACTGTAAACTCAGTTCTCCCCTGTTTCAGATATATTGTATATATTAGGAATATAGACTTTGGAGTATAAATAATATATAATATATAAGTCCAGGTTCTTCAATTGTAAGCCAACTTTACCTTTTTTTTTATCGAGCTCTTTAAAACAACCCTACCTGCAACAAGATGCAAAATCTTACCTCCTTATCTTAAAATTGACCCTAAAAAAGCACAGGCAGATGGTGGAGGGAATCCAGGGTGGGGGTGATGTGCTCCCTCATTACCAATTCCAGTTAGCAGCTGCATTTTGGACCAGCTGGAGATGTTTCAGGGAGCACTGGCTGAGTACAAGGTAGAGAGTGTTACAGTAGTCAGCCTGGGACGTATAATGAAAGTATAAATCGCTGTTTCAAGGTTTGCCAGCTGCCTAAGATTACTAAAAACCAGACTTGACCACTGCACCGACTTGGTGATCTTATTTAAAATCACTGTCCAATTGAAAACCCAAATGTGAAACTGTGCTTTAAATATGCCGCCAAGGAGCCCATATCAACCGGGGAGGGTTCAGAGCAGCCACCACGACCAAACACCACCTCCACCTTTGATTTTTTTTATCATTAAAATGTACAAAGTTTAAAGCCATCCAGTCTTTGAAGTCTCGAAGACATCAAGGTCCGCCAAATTTCACTGAATGACTTTTGTACATAAAGCACTATATTTTCTCTAATGAACAGGAAGAATAACATGACCTTGGAAATTGTAATCTTTTTAAAATTTCGATATTCTTTAATTTTGTGTGTTTGAAAGTGTTGAACCCTCTGGCATTTTATGTTTGTGGTATATTGAAGATGTATCTTTATCTTTTCTTTTTCTTCGTATTCCTGTCTGTTCTTTTTGTCAGCTTGATATGTGGTGAGTTCTGTTTTGTTCTTAAAAGTTTGAGAGAAAAAAAAGAAAGATGAGGCATCTTAGTCGGGCTTTGGTTGTTTGGCCTTTGGGTTTTCATTACCGCCACCCACTGGACTGAAGATGTAGTGCAGTTTTCTTCGCAACTTCCCCATATGTCAGGCTGATTTAAATAAATGATCTGTGGCCTTTCTAAGCAGTGGAAACAGAAGGCAGACAAATTCCCAAAGGATTTCTTTTACCCAGACAAAACAAATCCTGGGGCTTTAAATCCTGAAGCTTTCAGTCAAAAATGAGCTAATGTTGCCTGTCAGTTGCAGGGGTGTTGTGAATATATTTCTGCTGTGTTTCCACTGTCAGGTGCAGAGCATTGAGCGATTGGAGGCTCTGGAAGCCTGGCTGAAAACAACCAACACCAAGCTGACCCAGGTTAACGGCCAGAGAAAGTACGGGGGACCACCTGAGGGTGAGACATAAGGTGGCACTGGAAAACAGAAATATATAATTATGTTAGGCATACAGTACTGTGAAAAGTATTTTTACAATGTTACAATGTTTTTAGGTGAGAATGTAGCTATGTAAAACTGAAATATCTGTTCAGTTTGCCAAGATATCACTTAAATGCAAAAGAGCTTCGATGTGTTCAGAGATGTCCTCTTCCACTGCGCTAACAGCCGACTCGCCTCGCCAGCTGTCAGCAGACTGGGAGTTCGAGGGTCACTAGACCGGGGGAGGACGCCTGTCTCCCAGCCCATTGTTTTCATACTCCATACTCCTTTCATACTCCTAATGTTTGGTTTATCTGTTATGCTCTACAAATAAATTGATTCAAACTTGGTTCAGAAAGTTATGTTAGTGTTAAGTTGTTAAATGTTTTACCAATAAATTAAGTGTTATTTGTCATCAATATACTTTATTTAGTATTGTTTTTTTTATATCTATGAACATAAAAGTTCTTTTAAACATTTTAAATGGCTGACTATTGAGCGAGAATAAAATTAAAAGTAAAAAAAAAAACGTAACTTTTTTTGAAGAAAACAAGCTTAAAAGTGGAGACAGCAGGGTTAACCTTCAGGCTCCATTTTTACAGATTAACAGCTCTGTGCTTCACGCAGTCACGGTTGCTAGGCGACAGAAGTTATGCTGAGGTAAAGGTGGGAACAGCTGGTGAAAGCTAGACTGTCCAATTTCACAGTTTTTGCGGCCAACCGGCCTCCGTAGACGAGTTCTTTGAAGGATGCAGTCCCTGAATTTGGACACAGCACTCAGACACTCCAATGGATGTCATTTAAGGTTTGTGCAAAGAAAAAAAAAGAGTGGAAATGTTTTAAATGTTTAGTATTTTTTCAAAAACATTTCCACGTCTCATCAAGAGAAGTTTATGTACAGTTGTCTTCAGGTTTCTGGAGTTAATGTGTTTTAAACACAATGATTACAATGCAGTGCTGAGTAGTTTCTAAGATTTTTGCAACGCATGAGCTAAAGTTTATGCAAACCTGAGCATAATTACTCTGCATTTCCTGGTGACTGATGCACACTTATATGTCACCGTTTAAGACTCGTACTCGTCGTCTTCCGCTTTATCCGGTTTCACGGGGGCAGCAGACTCAGCAGAGACACCCAGACGTCCCTCTCCCTAGACACCTCCTCCAGCTCCTCCGGGGGGACCCCAAGGCACTCCCAGGCCAGCCGAGAGACATAGTACCTCCTGCATGTCCTGGGCCGTCCCCTGGGCCTCCTCCCAGTGGGACGTGCCTGGAACACCTCCCGAGGAAGGCGTCCAGGAGGCATCCGGTATAGATGCCCGAGCCACCTCAACTGGCTCCTCTCGATGTGGAGGAGCAGCGGCTCTTCTCCGAGCCCCTCCTGGATGGCCGAGCTCCTCACCCTATCTCTAAGGGAGTGCCCGGCCACCCTACGGAGGAAGCTCATTTCAGCTGCTTGTATCCGGGATCTCGTTCTTTCGGTCATGACCCAAGGTTCGTGGCCATAGGTGAGGGTAGGAACGTAGACCGATCGGTAAATCGAGAGCTTCGCTTTTCGCCTCAGCTCTCTCTTCACCACAACGGATCGGCACAGCGCCCCCATTATTGCGGTAGCCGCACCGATCCGTCTGTCAATCTCCCGCTCCATTCTTCCCTCACTCTTGAACAAGAACAAGAGATATTTAAACTCCTCCACTTGAGGCAGGAACTCCCCTCCAACCTGAAGAGGACAAGCCACCCTTTTCCGGTCGAGAACCATGGCCTCGGACTTGGAGGAGCTGATCTTCATCCCAGCCGCTTCACACATGGCTGTGAACCGCCCCAGTGCATGCTGTAGGTCTTGGCTAGAGGTGGCAGGACCATGTCATCTCCAAAAAGAAGAGACGAAATCCTCTGGTCCCCAAACCAGACCCCCTCCGGCCCTTGGCTGCGACTAGAAATCCTATCCATAAAAGTTATGAACAGGACTGGTGACAAAAGGCAGCCCTGCCGGAGTCCAACATGCACCGGGAACAGGTCCGACTTAGTGCCGGCAATGCGGACCAAACTCCTGCTCCGCTTGTACAGAGACCGGATGGCCCCTAATAAAGGGCCCTCGATTCCATACTCTTGGAGCACCCCCCACAGGGCTTCATGAGGGACACAGTAGAATGCTTTCTCCAGGTCCACAAAACACATGTGGACCGGTTGGGCAAACTCCAATGAACCCTCGAGTACCCTGTAGAGGGTATAGAGCTGGTCCAGTGTTCCACGGCCAGGTCGAAAACCACACTGCTCCTCCTGAAGCCGAGGTTCGACTATCGGCCGGAGTCTCCTCTCCAATACCCTGGCGTAGGCCTTACCAGGAAGACTGAGGAGTGTGATCCCCCTGTAGTTGGAACACACCCTCCGGTCCCCCTTCTTATGAAGGGGGACCACAACCCCAGTCTGCCAGTCCAGAGGCACTGTCCCCGACCGCCACGCAATGTTGAAGAGGCGTGTCAACCATGACAGCCCCACAACATCCAGAGACTTGAGGTACTCAGGGCGGATCTCATCCACCCCCAAAGTTCTGCCACCGCAGAGCTCTTTAACCACCTTGGTGACTTCAGCCTGGGTGATGAAAGAGTCTAACCCTGAGTTCCCAGCCTCTGTTTCCACCAGGGAATGCGTGATGGCAGGATTGAGGAGATCCTCGAAGTACTCCTTCCACCGTCCGATAATGTCCCCAGTCGAGGTCAGTAGCCTCCCACCCCCACTGTAAACAGTGTTGGCGAAGCACTGCTTCTCCCTCCTGAGGCGCCGGATGGTTTGCCAGCGTCCCTTACTGCCGGTGTCCACCACCGGGTTCGGGAATTGCCACCGCAGACCTTACGGGCAGCAGCATCGGACCGTTTAAGACATTATTCTTTATTTTGTATTAATAAACAAAATAGTTATTTCATTTGAAAGGCTACATAGATGTTTGTTTATGTACTGTATTTATATTAAATAAAAATACTGTTTACTGGGCCCCCAAAGATTAGCCCCAGCTTCCCCTGACCCGGCTTCCTCTGGGGCTGGGTCTGGTTGTGCCACCCTTAGCAACAACAACTGACACGAAGAGTTTGCAATAACTGGCGAAGAGTCTTTAACATCAACACTGAGAAATATTGGCCTGCTCTCCTTTCTTCATTCAAACATTGGAGGTTTTCGAGTATAAACGGAGTGTTTAAGGTCATACCACCAGTATCTGAATTGGATTTAAGTCCAGACAACTTTCAGTTATACAGGTTGTCACATTGAGATCCAAGATCATATTTACAAGAGACCTGCTTGAAAAAAAACAAAATTGTTGGATTTCTGTTAAAATAAAAACGATTACATCACATAATATATTTTAGTTTTAAATTGTGCAAATACCACACACTGGCATTGCTTCAGGTTATCATACCATGAGATTCTTATAGCGGTCCGTGTCTAATATGTAAACATGAGTAATGCTGGAAATAATGGGATATTCATTTCATTCTTTATTTTCTTTGGGAGGCAAAGAGGATGTTTTTGAAAGAAAAAACCCTGAGAAATTTGCATTTTTATATCTCAACATGGATAACATTTGAATTATTTGGCAATAAACATCACAAATAACTATTGATAAACCTTTACATTTAAAATTTACCAAGAGTCCTGTTCTTAGACATCATGGCATCATATTTATCTTCCATGGTTAGTGCTGAACATCTGCTGTGGTGTGGTTCCAGAATGAGTTAGATTTATAACAACCACACTGTTTGAGACTGGTTACCATTTCAGAGGCTGAATTAAAGATAGGGCTGACTAAATCGCAAAAGTTTGCTTATTGCTCCGTTGTCAGGAGTGGGGCTGCACAATATTAATATCACTTAAGGCAACTGGTCAATATATTCCAATTGTTTTAACCTTTCATTTTGTCTGCCAATGTAATATTCAGCCTGTTGAACACAATTTCACAGCACTAGAAACTCACACCTGATACAGATGGCGTCCAAGATGCTAAAGGTCACAAAGAGTGTTGGATGTACAGATGAGAAACAGAGGAGGAAGGAAAATGTGCCCATAATAACTTCTGTGCAAAATATACCAATAATGGCACCATTGCAAGATTTACTGTTACTATGCCACCCTAGGCTCGTGGCATACCTTGCATTTAACTTACATCCTCCACTCTCTGAATTTAACCTCCTCCATATAACATAACTTTAATGGGTTCTTTCTGTATATGCGAAGTGTTTATAATCCTAATGTTTAGCCTGACGAATGGCAGTGGATGAGCCAATGACAGCTTATCCACTAAGCTTCATAAACCCTCCCTGTTTGTTTTTCATGGTTTAGTGTGGAATGGTCCCACCCCAGGCGAACGCTGTGAGGTCTTCATCAGCCACATCCCACGGGACACCTATGAGGACCTGCTCATCCCCCTGTTCAGCTCTGTGGGTCCTCTCTGGGAGTTCCGCCTCATGATGAACTTCAGTGGCCAGAACCGGGGCTTTGCTTATGCCAAATATGGCACACCAGCCCTTGCAACTGACGCCATCCACAAACTGAACGGCTACATGCTGGAGCCCAAGTGCTACCTCTGTGTCCGCCACAGCACAGAGAAGAGACACCTTTGTATTGAAAACCTGCCGGCTGCCACTAAACCAGAAGACCTGATGAAGGTACTGTTGGTCTGTTCCATGTTTGTTTGGAATGAGATGTTTTTAGGCTGACTGAGGAGGAAGATTGGTAGCTTGAATTAGCAAGATGTCACAAACCCTCTCAGATATCAGTCTTTTATGGCAGAGGCACCAGATGGGCTTGAACTTTGTCACAAAGCAGCTTAGAGATTGTTACAAAACAAAATTCTGTGGTCTGATGAAACTGAAATAGATTTTTTAAAAATCCTTATCTGTTTTAGAATAAGTCTGTAATGTAACTATACCTAGTAAAGGTAAGGGGGTGTGAATAGTTTCTGGAGGCACTATATGTTGTTAAACTGAAATAGTCATACAGAGACAGTAAATTATACCCAGTGTTCTGTCCTGTAAGGACGGATGATTTGGACCTAAAACCTTTTCACAATATTTGGTGTCATTTATTGTGATTACGATAAAGTGACAATAAAAAGCAAGTTAAAATATTCTTCAAACACAAATACTGCTCAAAAAATGAAACTTATTCATTATCAGATATGTTACTTCAGTACATTAGTTTCCATAGGCGGTTTAATTGTAAAGGTAAACACAGTATTTGCATTTAAAAATATATTTCTATTGATTCAAATATCAGCAAAAGTTAATCATCACAATAAATCGTAATTCTAATTGGACATTTTACCCCTGGTATTGTACCCCCTGGTATAATTGCCCTTTCTACTGTCCAGATGTAATAATGTTAATTCAATTCAATTCAGTTTATTTATATAGCGCCAATTCACAACACGTCGTCTCAAGGCACTTCACAAAAGTCAGGTACATACATTCCAATTAGTCCTAACCATTGAACAGTGCGGTCAGATTCTGTTATTTATTCAAATTGGATAAAAAGTTTTTCTATCTATGGAAACCCAGCAGATTGCATCCAGTCAGTGACTTGCAGCATTCACTCCTCCCGGATGAGTATGTAGAAACAGTGGACAGTCACTGGCGTTGACTTTGCAGCAATCCCTCATACTGAGCATGCATGTAGCGACAGTGGAGAGGAAAAACTCCCTTTAACAGGAAGAAACCTCCAGCAGAACCAGGCTCAGTGTGAGCGGCCATCTGCCACGACCGACTGGGGGTTAGAGAGAACAGAGCAGAGACACAAAGAGAACAAAGAAGCATTGATCCAGGAGTACTTTCTATGGGAAGGAAAAGGTAAATGTTAATGGATGTAGCTCCTTTAGTCGTTTCACCTAGAAAGAAGGAACAGATAAACTCTGAGCCAGTTTTCAAGTTTAGAGTCTGAAGAGAGCACATAGTTAGTCACAGCAAAAGCTCAGTCAGTAGCTACAGGGGTTGGACAATGAAACTGAAACACCTGGTTTTAGACCACAATAATTTATTAGTATGGTGTAGGGCCTCCTTTTGCGGCCAATACAGCGTCAATTCGTCCTGGGAATGACATATACAAGTCCTGCACAGTGGTCAGAGGGATTTTAAGCCATTCTTCTTGCAGGATAGTGGCCAGGTCACTACGTGATACTGGTGGAGGAAAACGTTTCCTGACTCGCTCCTCCAAAACACCCCAAAGTGGCTCAATAATATTTAGATCTGGTGACTGTGCAGGCCATGGGAGATGTTAAACTTCACTTTCATGTTCATCAAACAATCTTTCACCAGTCTTGCTGTGTGTATGGTGAATTGTCATCCTGATACATGGCACCCCCTTTCAGGATACAATGTTTGAACCATTGGATGCACATGGTCCTCAAGAATGGTTCGGTAGTCCTTGGCAGTGACGCGCCCATCTAGCACAGGTATTGGGCCAAGGGAATGCCATGATATGGCAGCCCAAACCATCACTGATCCACCCCCATGCTTCACTCTGGGCATGCAACAGTCTGGGTGGTACGCTTCTTTGGGGCTTCTCCACACCGTAACTCTCCCAGATGTGGGGAAAACAGTAAAGGTGGACTCATCAGAGAACAATACATGTTTCACATTGTCCACAGCCCAAGATTTGCGCTCCTTGCACCATTGAAACCGACGTTTGGCATTGGCGTGAGTGACCAAACGTTTGGCTATAGCAGCCCGGGCGTGTATATTGACCCTGTGGAGCTCCCGACGGACAGTTCTGGTGGAAACAGGAGAGTTGAGGTGCATATTTAATTCTGCCCTGATTTGTGCAGCTTTGGTTTTATGTTTTTTGGATACAATCCGGGTTAGCACCCGAACATCCCTTTCAGACAGCTTCCTCTTGCGTCCACAGTTAATCCTGTTGGATGTGGTTGGTCCTTCTTGGTGGTATGCTGACATTACCCTGGATACCGTGGCTCTTGATACATCACAAAGACTTGCTGTCTTGGTCACAGATGTGCCAGCAAGACCTGCACCAACAATTTGTCCTCTTTTTGAACTCTGGTATGTCACCCATAATGTTGTGTGCATTTCAATATTTTGAGCAAAACTGTGCTCTTATCCTGCTAATTGAACCTTCACACTCTGCTCTTACTGGTGCAATGTGAAATCAATGAAGACTGGCAAACAGGCTGGTCCAATTTAGCCATGAAACCTCCCACACTAAAATGACAGGTGTTTCAGTTTCATTGTCCAACCCCTGTATATCTAGGAGAGAGAAAGGGCTAAACACTGAAAGACAGGGCCATGTGGATCATCGGTAGAGGGTGAGCATTAATTTGTTGCCAGCAGAAGCTTGGAGGATTCCCCTCTCCAGAAAGGTGTTACAGGTAGACACAGAGTCAGGCCAGGTGTAGCTTCTAGGAAGAGAAAAGAGAGAGAACAAAGTTAAAAGCTGAAATAACAGCAAATAATACAAAATTGAAGAGTAGTGTGAGAATGTAGCGAAGAGGGTGAAAGTGGTCATTATGTCCTCCAGCAGCCTAAGCCTATAGCAGCATAACTACAGAGATAGCTCAGGATAACCTAAGCCACTCTAACGATAAGCTTTATCAAAAAGGAAAGTTTTAAGCCTAGCCTTAAAAGTAGACAGGGTGTCCGCTTCACGGACTAAAACTGGGAGCTGGTTCCACAGGAGAGGAGCCTGGTAACTAAAGGATCTGCCTCCCATTCTACTTCTAGAGACTCTAGGAACCACCAGTAAACCTGCAGTCTGAGAACAAAGTGCTCTGTTAGGAACGTATGAAACAATCAGATCTCTGATGTATGATGGAACTAGATCATTAAGGGCTTTATATGTGAGGAGGAGAATTTTAAATTATATTCTGGATTTAACAGGGAGCCAATGAAGGGAAGCTAAAACAGGAGAAATATGATCTCTCTTTTTAATTTTCATCAGAACTCTTGCTGCAGCATTTTGAATCAGCTGAAGGCTTTTAACTGCATTTTGTGGACATCCTGATAGTAAAGAATTACAATAGTCCAGCCTTGAAGTAACAAATGCATGGAGTAGCTTTTCAGCATCAATCCTGGATAGGATATTTCTAATTTTGGCAATGTTCTGGAGATGAAAAAAGGAAATCCTAGAAACCTGTTTAATATGGGATTTAAATGACATGTCCTGGTCAAAAGTAACACCAAGGTTTTTTACTTTATTATCGGAGGTCAATTTAATGCCATCCAGGTTAAGTGATTGACTAAGCAGTTTCTTTTTTAAAGACTCCGGTCCAAAGACAAAAACTTCTGTCTTGTCTGAATTTAGAAGCAGAAAATTTAAAGTCATCCAAGTTTTTATATCTTCAAGACATGCTTGTAGTCTATCTAACTGGTTGGGCTCAACAGGATTTATGGATAAGTAAAGCTGAGTATCATCAGCGTAACAGTGAAAATTTATTCTATGCTGCCTGATAATTTTACCTATTGGAAGCATATATATAGTAAAGAGAATTGGCCCAAGTGCTGAACCCTGTGGTACTCCACAATTAGCCCTGGAGTTTAAAGATGATTTATCATTTACATGAACAAACTAGAATCTGTCAGACAAATAAGATTTAAACCAGCCTAGCGCTGTTCCCCTGATCCCTACAGCATATTCCAGCCTTTCTAAGAGAATATTATGATCGACTGTATCAGATGCAGCACTGAGATCTAACAGAACCAGTACAGACACAAGTCCATTATCTGAGGCAATAAGAATATCATTAGTGACTTTCAGCAGAGCTGTTTCAGTGCTATGATGAGCTCTGAAACCTGACTGAAACTCTTCAAACAGGTCATTGCTGCGTAAATGCTCACACATTTGATTAGCAACTATTTTCTCAAGAATTTTAGATAAGAGTGGAAGATTGGATATAGGTCTGTAATTTTTCAAGTCATCTCGATCAAGCGAAGGTTTCTTAAGCAAAGGTTTAATTACAGGTACCTTAAAAGCTTGTGGTACATACCCATTTCTAAAGATAAATTAATCATATCTAAAATGGGGCTGGTAATCAGAGGGAACACTTCCTTAAATAATTTGGTTGGGGTTGGGTTTAACATACAAGTTGAAGGTTTAGATGAAGCTAATATTTCTGATAACTCAGGAAGCTCCACAGGATCAAAACAGTCCAAACGCAGATCAGGTTCTACAGTTACTTCCAATGTTGTCTCACTTGTTGAGGATGAAGTAATCATCTTCGGGAGTATCTCAAAGATTTTCTTCTTAATAGAATCAATTTTATTTTGGAAGAATCCCATAAAGTCATGACTGTTGAGAGCTAAGGGAATGGATGGCTTAACAGAGCTATGACTCTGTGTAAGTTTAGCAACTGTACTAAAGAGAAACCTAGGATTATTCTTGTTCTCGTCTATTAAGGATGAGAAATAAGCTGTTCTAGCTTGGTGAAGTGTCTTTTTATACAACAGTAGGCTATTTTTCCAGATTAAGTAGGAATCCTCTAGGTGTGTAGAGCGCCATTTTCGCTCCAATTTTCTAACATTGTGCTTTAAAGTACGCAGCTCTGAATTAAACCAGGGAGCCTGCCTCCTATGAATAATTACCTTCTGTTTCAAGGGGGCTGCATTGTCTAATGCACCACGCAATGATGAAGTAACACTCGGAACAAGAGAATCAATTTGTGAAGGGGCAGAAACACAATTATTGCCCTCCACTGTGCTTTTATGTGATAATGAGGAGATTAAAAGTGGAACAGATTCTTTAAAGGTTGTTACATCATTTTCTGATAATCTACTATAATGAAATTTTCTTTCAGGTGTTGAGTACTTAGTTAAATTAAACCCAAAGGTTATTAAGAAATGGTCAGACAGGACAGGGTTGTGAGAAAATATTATGTCTTTACACTCAATGCCATATGTCAGCACAAGGTCCAGAGAATGAAGACAAACGTGGGTAGGTTTGTTAATGTTTTGAGTAAAGCCAATTGAGTCTAAGATGCCATTAAAGGCTATATTTAAGCTATCACTTTCAGTGGCAACATGAATGTTAAAATCCCCCACTATAATAACTTTATCTGTATTTAACACTAAATCAGATAAAAGGTCTGAAAACTGATCTAAAAATTGAGAGTAAGGGCCTGGTGGACGGTATAAAACAACAAACAGAAGTGGTTTTAGTGCTTTGCAATTTGGATGAGGAAAACTAAGGATTAAATATTCAAAAGAGTTGTAGCTATTGATTGGTCTGGGACTAGTCAATAAATCGGACTGAAAGATGGTTGCTACTCCTCCTCGCCCAGTATTTCGAGGAGTGTGAAAATTTAAATAATTAGTAGGAGTTGACTCATTTATAGTAACATAATCCTCTTGCTGCAGCCAGGTGTTGGAGTCTGTTAATGCAAATAACAGAAACCTGGCCACATCATCTTGATTCACTGCATGATCTTTTCAAGTATCGGGGTCAAAATCGGCGTCATTACTGATTAAAAGTGTTAAGGAAACCAATTCCTCAAGTTAACAACATAGTTCTGCTTTTCTGAGCTGAAAATAATGAAGATGGAAGCAGTTAGAGCTGTACAAACAGTGAATTAAAAGCAATGCCACATGTACAAGCAAACTCCAACTTATAGGCCTGTTCTGCTTGTAGTTGTAGTTAATGGTTACAGAGTGATAACAGTGTTACTGTGTGTGTGTTTGTGTGTGTGTGCAAGGTGCTGCGTCACCTGGCTCAGGGAGTAGAGAGGGTGTCTCTGAAGACCGGGCCCGGGATAGAGGGGGTCTCTGCCATTGTTGCCTTCTCATCCCATTATACTGCGTCTATGGCCAAGAGGGATCTTGTGGCAGGTAAGGGACCTATGTTAAATGGTACTGAATGATGGAAAAAGCTGAAGTTCTGGGCCCATATTCACAAAGTTTCTCAGAGTCCGCTAGGGGGTTCCTAAAAAGAAATTCCTGCCAAGGAGTCTTAGCTTCTGAGTGATTCAGTTTGCTGCTGAGAGCAACTCAAAGCGAGGAGACGACAGAAATTCCTACGTTAGTGAGGAGGTGTGGTTGACCCAATTGCTCGGTGTGATGCTGTCTTCTAAGAGCTGTGATTGATTGTTACCAAAAATATAACAAAAAACCAATGTGTTTCTGGTAATCAGTGGAGAGAATTTAGACTGGAAAAAAAAATGTGCAAGTCATGTTAAATTAATTGTCACACAGCATCAAACTGTTTGAACCTTATTTACATGCTCATCATTATTTTGACTTGCTTATTATGTTTACTTACCATGCTTGTCATTTTCCTACTTCATCTATT
Organism: Crenichthys baileyi; assembly: GCA_036173005.1. Classification (NCBI taxonomy): domain Eukaryota; kingdom Metazoa; phylum Chordata; class Actinopteri; order Cyprinodontiformes; family Goodeidae; genus Crenichthys; species Crenichthys baileyi. The sequence goes on along the minus strand of JAHHUM010002957.1, from coordinate 30,061 downwards.
TGATATTAATGTGGACACTCAGCTGTAAATATTTTACTGTGATTACCTTCTTGTATGAAGAGGTATGATTTGGTAAAACAACCAAAACAAAATGAACAAAAAAGATTGAGAAAACCGAACTGAACCGAGGAGCAGAGCCTGCTGGTGGAGGAGAAGAGAGGACTGTTGAAATGTAGATTTGGTCCCAGGATCACGTTGGGAGCGCATTGCCGAGCAGATCAATGCATCATTCGCAGCACCTGTCTTCTTCACAGACAGGTGGGTGTTGATGACCATTCCTTTTGCGGCCAATACAGCGTCAATTTGTCTTGGGAATGACATATACAAGTCCTGCACAGTGGTCAGAGGGATTTTAAGCCATTCTTCTTGCAGGATAGTGGCCAGGTCACTACGTGATCCTGGTGGAGGAAAACGTTTCTTGACTCGCTCCTCCAAAACACCCCAAAGTGGCTCAATAATATTTAGATCTGGTGACTGTGCAGGCCATGGGAGATGTTCAACTTCATGTTCATGTTCATCAAACCAATCTTTCACCAGTCTTGCTCAGTGTATTGGTGCATTGTCATCCTGATACACGGCACCACCTTCAGGATACAATGTTTGAACCATTGGATGCACATGGTCCTCAAGAATGGTTCGGTAGTCCTTGGCAGTGACGCGCCCATCTAGCACAAGTATTGGGCCAAGGGAATGCCATGATATGGCAGCCCAAACCATCACTGATCCACCCCCATGCTTCACTCATGCAACAGTCTGGGTGGTACGCTTCTTTGGGGCTTCTCCACACCGTAACTCTCCCGGATGTGGGGAAAACAGTAAAGGTGGACTCATCAGAGAACAATACATGTTTCACATTGTCCACAGCCAAAGATTTGCGCTCCTTGCACCATTGAAACCGACTTTGGCATTGGCATGAGTGACCAAAGGTGTGGCTATAGCAGCCCGGCCGTGTATATTGACCCTGTGGAGCTCCCGATGGACAGTTCTGGTGGAAACAGGAGAGTTGAGGTGTACATTTAAGTCTGCCGTGATTTGGGCAGCCGTGGTTTTATGTTTTTTGGATACAATCCGGGTTAGCACCCGAACATCCCTTTCAGACAGCTTCCTCTTGCGTCCACAGTTAATCCTGTTGGATGTGGTTGGTCCTTCTTGGTGGTATGCTGACATTACCCTGGATACCGTGGCTCTTGATACATCACAAAGACTTGCTGTCTTGGTCACAGATGCGCCAGCAAGACGTGCACCAACAATTTGTCCTCTTTATATATATCAGTGCCTTGCGAAAGTACTCGGCCCCCTTGAACTGGTCGACCTCTTGCCACATTTCAGGCTTCAAACATAAAGATATAAAATTCTAATTTTTTGTGAAGAATCAACAACAAGTGGGACACAATCGTGAGGGGAATGAAATGTATTGGATGTGTCTAACTTTTTTAACAAATAAAAAACTGAAAAGTGGGGCGTGCAATATTATTCGGCCCCGTACTAACTATAATAACCCAAACAAAAAATATAGAAACTGAAGCGTGAAATGAAAATGTTGATAATGAGCAGGAGCTTCTGTAAAGGTTTACAGTTGTTCACCATGTTCTCCAAACTACAGGATCTCTCAGAATATTTCTTATTTAAACACTAATAGACAACAAATAAAAAATAAAGTCCACATTCATGTTTCACAACCTATATATTTATCTTAAGAACATAATTCACTGTTAATTACCAAGAAAGCATTAATAAATTACAATCACTGCTGCTTGAAATTTCTTGAGCCTTTAAACCCGTTTTAATAAAATGAAACAAAGTCACTTTCTCTCCAGGATACAGCCACTAAACTCCCCACAGCACTTCGTCTCCCCTCTGAATGGAAAAAAACATCAAAAAGTTGTACAAACATTAAACTGAAATATCACACTGTTACTGTGACTTATGCTGACTGCAAAAATATGTCCCTCTCTGCACAGTGGCTGTCCTGTGTCACACTTTGTTGCAGTCCAACAGAATTATCCTCCTCTAATCAGTAAGCAAAGCCACTGAGAAATTTTTAGAACAATACCAGAAGACAATATTTGTGTGTTGCAACCGGTTTTACAACTATTATTAACACAGCCTCCAGGAAACAGTTTTCACACTCTGCTGTTCGCGCTAAAAACATCTGTGAGGAGTACGGCACACAGTGACTCCCCACGCTCTGCTCTGCTCTAGCAGCAGCCTTAAAGTGACCGTGTCCCTCAAATCACGAGTCCAATATTCAGCATTTAATTAAAGGACAAATGCTGAAATGCTACCTTTTCTTTGCCTTAAGTGTATTGGATATGGAGCTAGTCCACCTGGCTACATATATTTTTTTACTTTTTCCAAAAAAAATTTAAATGTGTTGTTTTACAGTCTATAAATTATATTTGAATTCTTCTGTACTAAATTGTTGGTAATTTTGCTTAATTTTTATTCATATTTTTTCATTATTTTTTTCTATTTATTTATCAATCCTAATATTACCTTACTAGAGGTTGACCTTTAACCTGTCCTGCTGCTAAAACTATTTAATTTCCCCCTAGGGGGATGATGAAGTTTATCCTTTCTCTATATTTATAATTGTATGATTGTTATAGAAGTTTATGTGCTCATTTTTTTTTATTGTTTAGGGGGTGGATCCCTGCATGATTGAGCTGGTAGTGTTTTAATTGACTGTTTTTCATTGTACAGAGAATATCTCTCCTTTCTCTCGGTATTTCCACCATCTCTGCTTAAGACACTCTTACGCTCACTAAAGTCCTCCTCACTACTCACATTTACTCACCTTAGGAGCTCTATTAAAGTCTAAGGTGCTTCTAGAATTCTAAAATTTTTAAAATGACGTCACTATGAGCTACTTTTAGTCTTAGGGTTCTTTGTGAATATGGGCCCTGGTCTTTTAATGATTTCAAATCTTTTGTCATGGTTGTACAAGTATTCATACCTCTTGAACTTATCCTGATTCAGCCATAACACGTGTTGTGTTTTAAGGGAAATTTAAGTGATAGACCCACACAAAGTTGTGCCAAATTGTGGTGGAAAACTGCATGGTTTATTTTATTAACAAATATAAATAAAAAAAGTTAAGTGTCCATTTCTATTCCGTCCCCGAGTCAATATTTTGTAGTCACCTTTTGTTGCAACTACAGCTGCTTTTGGGTTGTCTCCACCACATTCTGTCCATTCTTCCTTGCAAAATAGCTCAAATTGGATGTTTGAACATCCATTTTACAAGTCTTTTCACAGATTTTGTAATTACATTTATGGCTGGACTTTGACTGGGCCAATCTAACACATAAACATGCTTTGGTCTGGCTGCATGTTTAGTGTTGCTGTTCTGCTGGAAGGTGAACCTCCACGAAGTCTCAAGTTTTCTGCTGCCTCTAACAGGTTTTTTACTGTATTTATCTCCATTCATCTTCCCATCAATTCTGACCGGCCTTCCTGTCCCTGCTCAAGCGCCCCCAAAGCCTGGTACTACCAACATCGTGTTTCACTGTGAGGATGGTGCACACAGGATGATGGAGTTTAGGTTTTCCTCCAACATATACTGTAGGTCTTGCCAATGTGAAAAGCAAACTCTTTCACATTTGCAGTGCCCCTTGCATGATATGCAACAAATTTTAAACAGGGGGTCTTATGGCTTTCTTTTAGAAATTATTTTTTTCTTGCCACTATACAAACTAATGCGTTTCCAGTCAACAGATTCTCTCACTTGAGCTGTGAATCTCTGCAGCTCATCCAGAGAAAACCTGGGCCACTATATTATTTGTAAAACAAAAAATTAAAATAATGCATGGTTTTCCTTCCATTTCACCATTAGTCCTTACTTTGTGTAGATCTACCGTGTACCATCCTAATAAAATATAATAGAAGTTTGTGGTTTTAAAAGGGGAAATAGTTCAAGGCGTATAAATAATTATGTAAAGAAATGTCTGAGGCTTTACTAAATGGGACAGAGAAGAAGTGTTGAATATTGAGATTAAAACATCCACTGTGTCTAGATTTCAGGAAACAATATTCCATGGAGATCTCCATCAAGTGGGAACCAGGAGAGAGCCCGAGCACAAACCAGACACAGTGTTCTCAGCAAGCTCCAAAGATTCTGCTGCAGCCATGCAACGTGCCCTGTGGCCAGGCTGTCCCACACGCTTTAGCCCCGCCTCAGCGCCTGCCCATCCCTCCACCCGTGTCCCAGGGGTTTTGCAGAGCAGTGGGGCAACCAGTTGCCCCCCTGCGTCCACATGCGAGTTACCCCCTCTCCTCTTCTCCCCATTCTCAGCAACACATGGTGTGTGCAGTGTCACCGGTGGTCCTCCTCCATAAGGTATGTGAGGCAAACGGGTTTGGCCAACCATTCTATGAGCTACACTACAGTTTGACCAGACCAGATGGGTTTGTAAGTTTTACCTACAAGGTGCTTATCCCTGGGATCAGCACAACCTTCAAAGGGAAGGTCATGGTCCTGCCAGGACCCAACGTCAGAGCTACGTACAAGGAGGCTGAGAGGGCTGCTGCCCAGCAGCTGCTGGTGAAGGTGTTCAGCAACCAGCTGGCTGCCTGAACAGTCCAGTTGGTTCCAGCTGCAACATTCCTGTTTGATATCTTTGTTTTACTAAAAAAAAAAGAGGTTTAATTCTATGTACTTTTGTTCTTTTCTGCATGTTTTTAATAGTGTTAGTTGACTTGTGTGTCCAGTTTGAACATAAGTTTGTTATTTGCATGTTTTTTATTCTTGCCGTTTTCTGAGTTCCTCATTTTAATTAAAATGAGATTTGCTAAAAAAAACAGTGTGGTATTATTTTTAAAATGTACAATGAGGTATTAGGTCTTAAGTTTTTTTGCATTAAAGGGTTCCACAGATAATACATGATGCGAGTATCCACCAATCCATTGAGTTCTGCTTTACCCCTAGGCTTGTTTAGGTCCAGTCTCTGAACAGTGTACAGTAAATTGAAGAGGGGTAAACAAATAATACATGACAGCCTGCTCAGCTAAAAAGATTACATGTGATTTTAAGTTGAAACCAAAAACAGAAAACCACCATTTAGATCAATAATCAAAGGACCAGAATAATAAAGACTCGGCCAATGATCGGCTCCAGGGTGAGCATTGGTCTACAATTACCTGTGAGCACTGGAACAACAAGGAGCCGAGCTGTCCGCTAGAAGCCCAACAAGGACCCATTGATGACAAAAGAAGTTATAATCTGCCAAATATGTACTAATTGAAGGATTGTTCTTTTTGGCTCTAGACCTCTGTCAGATGGCCCCCGAACACTGAATTCGAACCTTAGTAAACGGTGAAGGCTGGTGCTTTGCAGCGGTATCATGACATGGGGAGCTTTCTAATTCATTTGTAAACGTTTTATCACATCCCAGCAATCTTGGTTACAATCCATCTTATTATTTAAAGAGGTCGGTGACACCAAAAACACCAGTAGGCAGCACCCATGTGCTGCGCACACCAAGACTCACGTGGCCGGCCCAGTCTGTGAATCCTGTGAAAACATGCAGGATGATAAACCTGCCGTTTCTGAGGCAACAACTAAGAGATGCAGTGCAACTGTGAAATGTAGTCCAAAGGTTATGGGCTGGAGTAGTAGAATTTGGCTGATTCCAGTCAGCACAGAGTGAAGCAGTTCTCAGTGATTGTCACTTTACAGCCAGATATTACGTCAAGAAAACTAAATATTTAGATGTTTTTCAGTACATGTTTCAGTTGGAAGGAAAATATTTTTTCACTCACAATTCAATTTTCCACTTTCTGTAGATTTTCCTGATGTTTTTAATTGAAAACAAAATTCCCAATGCATTTCTGTATGGAAATAAGGGGGTGGGGTGACCACTCACAATAGCTGTCGGGAGTTTTGCCCAGATGTGCCCTAAACGTGCTGCAAGAACAGAATGACTGCAACCTGTTCTCATCTCACCCTGGGAGAGAGAACAGACTTCTTGGTTCTTGCAGGGTACAGACCCTAACAGTTGTCCCACCTAGCTGTGGATCTCTGCAGATCCTCCAGAATAAATATGGGCTTCTTGGGTGCTTCTCCGATTACCGCTTCCCTTTCCTAGCCTGTGAGTTTAGGTGGATGGCCATGGCTTAACAGGTTTGCAGCCGTGCCTTACGTGGGGTCCAGTGGACGTATGAGGTCACCACCACGTCATCCCGCACCATGCTGTAAAGAATACACCCAACACGCTGGGATGACACAACCGCCCTGGCTCATAAAAACTCAAGATGTAACTCCTCAGCTGATCTACGAAGAATCCTCTGGTTGTTCTCGCACCGTTGGATGCTCCGGCGGCTGCCTGATGCCACCATCACTCTCCTAATGCTCTCTGGTGGATAAGTAATTCATTGATGTAACTAGTAGGTGTACAAGTTTCCAATAGAGACTTTAAGCATGCACACAGCAGGGTGAAATCATATGTTTATTGAGGCAGAGCAGATCTGCTGGAAATGAGAAGGTGAATAGAAGGAAAGGCCTCCTGGGTCATAGATAGAGCTGGTCTTTGTAGAGCTCATGTAAAAATTGCTAATGACCACAGTGATGTTTCAGACAGGACTGGTTTATTAGGATGTGTTCACCACAGCTGAACAAACATACTTAAAGTGAATAATGTCTGGACTTAACCTGCAGCCACTCTATGCGATGTTAGCTCCACTGTGACCTGAAAGCCATTCCCTGACAGCTCCACCTGGCCATGTCACAGCAGGCTGCAGGAACATGGCAGGCCTGCACTCCTATCCATCATGCTCTATGGACACTTCTGTACAAAGCATTGCAGAACCACTGGTTAGGCCACAGAGGTTCTTCTCTTGATCTCACCAATGAGATCTGATCGGGATATATCAACCTGTAGAGAGATCCAGAAACAACAGCTATTAAACCGTTTCCATTAGCTACACATCCTTAATGTCTGGAGACACATCTAACAACTTTGTCATTAAAGTTTGAATCCAAATCTGCTGAAGGGGTGGATATAATCGTTTCTGAGCTTTAGCCTGTGGGTCTGACTACGGTAGGTTAGGGTGGTTGTACCTCCTCTCTGGTGGCCACCACTCGCAGTTTGACCACTCCATCCTTCAGCTCCTGTTCTCCCAGTATGGCAACCAGGGGGATCCCCGTCTCCTCACAGAGCTGAAGCTGACTCAGCAGTTTGGGGTTCTTCTTGTACATCACCTCAGCCTGCACACACACATCGCTGTCATGATACCAGTACAACAGCATGTGAACATTCATCATGTGGTTTATTCCAAATTGTTTAGCTGTGAAGGATGAACATCGTGCTACTATTAACTGCTTTCAGTGGCAATGAGTGTTTGCCTTCCTTTAGGTGTGTTGGTGTGTGTGAACTCTAGCATTTCTCTGAGTAGGAGAACACCCCAAATCACTGGATGTTCCAACAGGGCCACTTCTGCCAGAACTCTTCCTCTGTAGATGTGCTGGGCTCCCAGCTTATCTGGTCCTCACAGAATGGGCCAGCAGTGTGGAAGTAAAACAAGTCAAGATGTTTGTCAGAAACTTTGTTTCAGAGCTGAAAGGGCAGCATATTTTGGAACTTTTCCTCTGGTTCCATTAGCAACCCAGATTAGAGGGTGGCTGATCACAGAGTCAAACATTCTCAAAGCAAACCTCAAGCTTTCCCCTGCAACTGTCTATGTACTGATGCTGCACTCAAGTGTTTAGTCCATAACAGTGAATCTATTCTAAGGTAGAAAGCACAAAATAAGGTTACATGGGCTACAACTATCTGTAGTAACAGCTGTGTGATAGGAAGAATAATGGGAACTTCCTCCAGACACGCGACACACATGAAAGCATCCAAACGTGAATGTAGGGAGGCAGACGGCTGGTGCTTGTTTCTTCCACATGTTTGCTGTGTCCCCTGCATTACCCGTCATAAACCCTACACAGACATTCTGAGCTCCTTCTCCACAATCGTCCATAATTTAGAGGGTGAGGACCTCTAACAAACTGAGGTCCTCGCTGAACAGCTGTTTTTATACTCGGATCAGGTGGATCTTTACTGGCTGGGTAACGTCTTGAGTTTAATTAGCTGCAATAGTTTTTATGTAGGGGTATCAGATCAAATGGGGCTCAACATATATATATATACATGCCACCATTTTCAGATATTTGTATAAAGTTATGAAAATCATGCATCATTTGCCCTCAACTTCCCTCCTATGACCTACTTTGGCACATAGTCAAATAAAATAACATGCAGGGTTTTGCTTGTAATGAGACAAAATGTTACAGAGGAGTTCAACATGTCTGATAAATATCTACAGAGAATCCCACACATACCTTAATGCCAGCATTCCAGAGTTCAGTGACAAGCCTGAGTCTCTCCTCTAGCAGGTTCTTCTGAGCAGACGCCACCAGGACCTGAACCTCTGTAGTACGGACCTTCTCTGCTGATGCCTGAACATTTTAAGCATTGTTAAAGGTCCGAACATCAGCGTCCGGTATCAACAGAATTGTACAACACAGCTCCAGACGTCACCTCAGCCTTCTGCTCCATGATGGAGAAGATCCTTTCGATGCCGATGCTGACTCCCACACACGGCACCTTCCTGCCCTTGGGGTCAAACATGCCCACCAGGCCATCGTATCGGCCCCCTCCGGCCACACTCCCCACGCTGACGCTTTCCTCTGCCCCGTTCTGGGCATCGCTGGACACCGGGGCCACGCCAGCCTGAGTCAGCACTGCCTCATAAATGACTCCGGTATAATAATCCAGCCCACGGGCCAAGCTGAGATCAAACACTACCTGAAAATGACAGAGTAAAAATAAAACAATCATACAGCAAAGACAAGCTGCAAAGAACCAGATACAGAGAATCCCAGGATGCCTCACCCTGTCTGTGACCTGGAAGAGCTGCATGTAGCTGAACAGAAGCTTAATGTCTGACAGGCCAGCACAGGCCTGCTTACTCTGAGACATTCTGGGGTCCAGTAGGAGGCGCTCTGCCAGGTCCATTCCCCCTGCAACACACAACCAGTCTCCATTCAGTTAGACTTCTTGAGGGATGGATATCCAGCACAGAGCTCTTCTTCAGCTTTCATTATCAAAGCCTCCTCAGACTTTGCACCTTATTTCAGACCATGGATATGCTGTACCTGAGATATGACAAGTCCATGTTTTAGCTGCTGTTTTTACTTTGCTACTAACCAGCAGTTATATAGAGAATTTCTGAAAGGAAGAGTGATGTTTGCCCTTTTAAACTCTTATTACTGTTATTATTCCTTGCTAAATGATATGGTTACACTAGACCCTAATAGAAATGACTGAAAGACAGTTCTGTGACAGAGAAAAACCCAACTTTACTTTAAAACAAACGATTCTTTAGAACCCAGGTATCAAACAAATGATCTGCTCCCTGTGAACTCTTCCCTTTGAAATGACCGGAGGAAAAATAATCAGTACTTTACATTATGGCTGAGAAAAGCCAACTCTCTTCACTACAAACCTCCAGTGGTAGAACTGTAGGATGGAGATGTTTCATTCAAAATTAAATAAATACTGCTATTGATAAATTATTAATAAATATCCCCATAAAATAAAACAAAACAATTATGTTAAAATACATTTTTATCTTGTTTTATTTAATTCATTTCAAGATTTATTTAATTTACTTAAAGATTTAATTATTTATTTATTTCATAATGCAGTTTGTTGTTCTTATATGTTCTTATATTCAAATGAGGGGGCGGAGTTTAGTTCCTCCCAGAACCCCCAGGCCCCCTCCGTCTTGCATGCCGTCTTCTGGCGGGCGGCGGCGTGCTTCTGCCGGCCTCAGCCCTGCTGTCCCAGCGCCGCCCAGCAGATAAAAGTCCGCCCCCTCATTTGAATATAAGAACAAGAAATATAAAGAGATGAAATACGTAAAGTAGCTTTACAAAATAAAACTGCATTATGAAATCAATAAATATTTAAAGTAGGCCTAAATTAAATAAATCTTGAAAATTTCTTTTAACATAATTATTTTGTTTTATTTCATGGAATATTTATTAATTTATCAATAGCAGTATTTATTTATTTAATTTTGAATGAAACGGCTCTCCGTAGTTAGTAGTTAGTCAGTCTCCTCCACAGACTTTCAGTTATTAAAAAGCTGCTGTGGCTCAGTAGGGTAGAACCCGTCAGGACCGTCTGCATCAGGAGTTTCCTTGGTGGTTTGCGGTAAAGTAAGTAAATTAGTGGGGTTTTTGTTCCATAAAATGTTGTAGCTCAGATAAAAACCACCTCATTTAGTGTGATTTAGCTCAAAGCCTTGAGAATGTGGTGTGTAGAGGAGAGCAGAGTGGTTTAATGGGAGAAACGTGCCAACATTTTGTATCCATGTGTATGTATTGACAAACCCAGATTGTTGCTCCATCAGCTGCAGTTTATGAGTTCAGTAAAAACACTAAAACAGAAGTGATGGCCTTTCACCTAGCTGGATCATAACCAGGTGGCTCAGTTCTAGAAAACCTGCATTTACACTTAAACAGGCTGATCATCAAAGGTTTAAGGCCAGTAGCCCAAAAACAGAACTCGATGTGTTGAAAACAGTAGGCAGAGGGCCCACAATGCTTGTTGTTCATGTAATTCAGACATGTTAGATCTGAGGATATCCAGCACGCTGGTGGGAATGTTGCTCCATGTGGGGAAGATGGCTTCATTTAGGGCATCTAAAGACTGGGACAGATGTCCATTTCAGTCCTCCTCCACTCCTCTTTTCCTTCCATCCTCATTTGTTTGCAGTAGGATTTAGATCAGGAGAACATTCAGGATGGTCCAAAAGAGGGGCTTTATTCTCCTGCGAGACGTATTTCATTAGGCAAATGTTGAAAGGTCCAGTGATATTCCCACAGACAATGACCCTCAGTCCAGGGGAAGCCTGTGGCAGCATCTCCTTAAAGCCAGGCTGCAGTTTTCCCTCCTATGCAGAGCTTGAAGCTTCAATGTTCCACTGAAAGATCCTAGATCATGATGGTGCCTCCTCCTCTGTGCCATGAGAAAACATCTTCAGTGGGATCTTCGCTATGCCAGAGGTCTTGGAAGTCATCGGGTCCTTTAAGAATATCTTTTTCTCATTAGATAATAAAACCACCTTGCATATTTTATTACACCATGTTTAGTTTATTAAGTGGCAGGTTTGAGGTGTGGAAGGAGACATGACCTTTGAAGATATTTCTTGTTCTTTAAGCCGTTCTCTTGCAGATGTTGGCTGGAGGTTACTGAGCTTCAGTCAGCATCAATAAAGACCTTAACTTGGGATGCAAATCTGTTGCTTTCATACTTTATTTCCTTACTGTCTTCCCTGTGACCTCCTGTCCCACCCTAAGGATTGCCTGGTGTATGAATGGGGCGTTATGAATAAACCTGCCTTCGCTTTTAGGAAATGACAGTCTTACTGCATCCAACCTCAGCACAGATGGAGCCTGAGAGGCCTTCATTGTGAACGTATTTATCTACTTTGTTTTGTCTCTTGCTCCTGTTTCTTTAGGCATTTTGAAGCTCTAAAACCTGGTGATGATCCAACAGCATAACATGTAAATGCATGGAATGTTTTCCTCATTGTAAGACTGTGATGAGGAGTGCAGTGAGAGGAGAAGCTGGGAGTCTCCAGCTCTGATGAACTGCAGCACAGCAAGACAGCAGAGTAAACACAAACATGACCAAAAATGAGCAGAATTTCTACTATTGACTGGTTTCTCAAGTGACATTTTTGTGGCAACCATATAGGATGAGGTAGCTCCACCATACATGAGGAACCATGTTTACCCTAACAATGTTAGGCAGCTTGCCTCCTTAGGCTGACTAGACTGCCTGCTTCAATGCTGTGAAGAGAACCTGAAGGTTTCTTCAAAGCTCAGCTCACCTTGCAGGCTGACGTACTCCCCTATCTGGTCTGCAGCCTCCTCAGACAAACCCTTTTCGTTCACCATCTCCTTCTTCACATCCTCCCAGGGCATCTGCAGGAAAAGCGGCCCAACAAGGACATGCATCAGAGCTGAATGATGTCTGACTGACCGAGGAGACAACATGAAGGACGATAAACAGGTGGATCAGGTAAGATTGGGAAGTAGATAAAAACGGAACAAAAACAACAACAAAAAAATCAGGAGTGATTCGTATTTGTGAGGCTATGAGCTTATAACTCCAAGACCACCAGGGCCGGCCTCATACTACTGCAAATCCTCCACTGAATGTGGAACAAAACCCATCCTTTGTTAATCTGTCAACCTGCATCACCAAAGACCTTGTAGCATAGTTTAGCTGATGAACAGGTATCTGAGGTCCTGGTCTTATCTGCACCTGCCAGCACTTCAGTCTTCATCAGGCATGAAGTAGGAGGAACTCCACCCATAAGCTACATCCATGTGTGAGTATAAGGAGAAATAAGGGGACCTTCATACCTTATCCAGCTTATCCACAGTTGAACAGATGGTGCGGAACTTGTCATCTGGAACTCCACAAACCGCAAACATCCCATCCAGGATGCGCCTGTCATTGACCTGGAAGTGAAGCATGTGCTCAGGAAGTGATGTCTAACTGGTGGCATTCTGACCGCTTAGCGACTGACCTTAATGCGGAAGTCTCCGAGCTCCAGCTCACTGAGAATTTCATGGACAATCTTCAGACACTCTGCATCTGGTATCATGGCGTCGTATTGACCGGCTATGTCAAAATCCTGAAACACACACAGTAATAACAGGCGCCGCACTGCAGAAGCCCCGTGCAGAGTTCATGGTGCAACAAACCAGGTCAAAGAAACTCTTCTCTGGCAGGAGAACTTACACACTGATAAAACTCTCTGTAGCGGCCTCGGGTCATGGCGGGGTTGTCACGGCGATAGACCTTAGCAATGTGGTAGCGCTTGATGTTGGTTATCTTGTTCATGGCCAGGTAGCGTGCAAATGGCACCTGAAGGATGGGATGTGAAGGACAACAAACCGCTCTGTGCAGCATGGTTTCTATCAAGCTGAGAGGACTCAGCTGCGTTTATCTCAGAGACTCTGAATGTCATCAAACTCTTCTCTAACACGATTACGGCTTCAGGATACAGTGAGGTCGTATCTCAGAGACAGCAGCTCTCCTCCCTGGTCTTTCAGGTCATAAATGAGCTTGGAATCTTCTCCATACTTCCCTGTCAATGTTTCCTGCAGGTAGCAGCAATAAGATGAATAACTTTTCAATGTTCGAAAGCAAGATGAGTCCAGAATCCTAACTAAAAGCAAATCTACCTTTAGTTCAAACACAGGTGTGTCTATGGTCTCAGCTCCGTGGCGTTTAAAGCAGCGGGTGATGATGTTGAAGACTTTCTCTCTGATGGCCATCTGCTTTGGGTTGTAGTCCCTTGTTCCCTGCATCACAGACAAACAGCAGCAACTGTCAAACTATAACATCATTTCATGTTCAGTGTTGACCTTTCCTTCCCTTTAACTGCAAATGCACCAATCAAACAGCCAGATGGCTATCGGCCAATTTTCCCCCAATCAACTCTGATGGAAGATCAGCAGCTCAAACACTAAAAATCTGAAGGTCTTTCTTCTTTAACAAATGCATTCAAGCTAGGAACTCCAGGGCTCAGTCCTGTCCCTGGTTGGAGTCCAGACCCCATCAACCTTTGCTGCATGTCTTCCCCTCTTTTCACCCCACTTCCTGTCTGCCTACTTTCAAATAACAAAAAATAAAGGCCACTAGAGCTCCAAAAAAAAATCTTCAAAAAAAACAAACTAAGAACTCCAACCATTTAGGTACAGAGAAATGCATAAACTAACAGTGATTTGATACTGTTTTTTTATTCAGGAACACTCGTTTCAGGATGGATGCTGCAAGTCATAGATCAGATAGTCTAGCTCTTCTTTTATGTTTGAGGAATTTAAAACTACTCCCTCGTACTGAAGACCCTACGGTACAGTTTGTTTGTTCTGTGCTGCAGTTCTTAGAAATAAAAAACATGTCATTCAGAAATCTTCAGGCCAGACGTCAAAGAACCCACCCATCAGTCTACTATTAACCTAGCAGATAATAAAACTAGAATCTTAACATAATCCCTGTCTTCACCAGTTATCCCAATGACTTCCAACGATTAACACGCAGGAACAACTACAAGCAAGGACAAAACACATTTTATTGTTTTAAAATCTTCATGATAGTCTTCATTGGCAACTTTTGTTTGGCTAAAAAAACCTCAAGCAGAATGAATAGAACTGGGATGAAAATGGCTGGAGGGGAATGAAATATATATGTTATATTATAATAAAAAAATATTAGAATTTTGAAAATTATATTATAAATAGTTATGTCTAAATGTAATCTTCAGAAAGAAAGGATTAGTTAGAAAAATGGTTTTATCTTAAGATTTAATCTAACATTGTGTCAAATTCACAAAAGTAGATCTGTGTACTGAAATTAACCCACATAGTTTAGACACTTTCCAGTCCAGGTTTAGAACCAATCACAGTACAGAAAAGGCCCTGGTTAGAGTTGTTAACGATCTGATCTGAAAATGAGCCTTGACCAACATAGAATCTCTGATTTGATTCTCCTTGGCCTTAGCGCAGCTTTAGATATAGTTGACCACGCTATACTCCTTAAGCATCTTGAACATCTTGTAGCTCTAAATGGTCCTGTTCTTAATTGGCTGTCTTCTTATCTCATGGGTAAAACGTTTTCTGATTGGGCTAACCCTGGTTAACCCTGATTACGGTGTTCCACAAGGATCCATTCTTGGTCCTCTCCTGTTCCGTTTATATGCGTTTCCCTCTTGGTTGTATTATTAGACACCATGGTATCTCTTATCATTCATAGCAGATGATACACAGATATACACATCTGTGTCTGCTGATAACGAGCCCTATGAACAAGCTTGTTGCATGCCTCGCTGATGTTGAAACTGGTTGTCCAGGAATTCCAGATTCTAAAGTTGAGTGACGACAAAACTCAGATATTTCTTGTGGGTCCCGACAATCTGAAAAACCACACTTATCCTTACAGTGGGGAGAACAAGTATTTGATACACTGCTGATTTTGCAGGTTTTCCCACTTGCAAAGCATGTGGAAGTCTTTCATTTTTATCATAGATACTGTTCAACTGTGAGTGACATAATCTAAAACAAAAATCACATTGAGTTATTTTTAAGTAGTTAATTTGCATTTTATTGCACGAAATAAGTATTTGATCACCTAACAACCAGTAAGAATCCCAGCTCTCACAGGCCTGTTAGTTCTTCTTTAAGAAGCCCTCCTGTTCTCCACTCATTACCTGTATTTACTGCACCTGTTTGAACTCGTTATCTGTGTAAAAGACACCTGTCCACACACTCAATCAAACTCCAACCTCTCCACAATGGCCAAGACCAGAGAGCTGTGTGAGGACATCAGGGATAAAATAGTAGACCTGCACAAGGGATCGGTTACAGGAAAATAGAATCAAAAACTTGTTCTCCCCACTGTATCTGAACTCTGTTAGTTAAACCACATGAGCACATTAAGAGCCTAGGTGTGACCTCAGATTGCAACCTCGGTTTTCAAAAACACATCCCTAATATATCACGGTCTGCATTCTGTCACCTAGGGATCAGATGGTCTGGCCCCTTCTTGTTTCTGACATGATCATTGATTTCATCCCAGACAGGAAGTGAAGGTCTTCTAGCAAGCATCTTCTGGTCATTCCCAGAATCAATTGTAGACCAGCTTTTGGCTCTTGTAGTCATTATAGTGATGTTCTCCTCAATACCTCAGTTTAGTTTCAACAGTTTCCAGCTTTAAAAGCAAACTTAAAACAATCTATTTTCTCAAGCCTTAGTTAGGCTTATATTTTTAGCTTTGGAAATCCTAATCCCTCCTGTACTTATTAGTTCATTGCTGTTTTATTATGTGTATTGATTGCTTATATTTTTATGTTCTTCCAAGGCCACCGAGTATATGATTGTCATATGAAATGGGCTTTACTATGAGCCATTGTGTAAGCTCCAAAGAGGCTGTAGACCCCTGTCCTAAATCTTTAGAAATAGCCATTGATAGCTCTGCAACTCGGTCTATACTGCAGCACATGGGCAAAAAAAAAATAAAAATCTGATTCTTACCTTTGGTGTTTTGAGCACAAACTGATGTTTGCCATCATCTCCTCCCAAACGAGCCTTCAGCGTCAGCAGTTTGGCTACTTCTTCATCGATCTGCAACACACACACACAGAAAGCAAAACATGTTCAAATACTTTCTCTGGCACAATGATAAATAAACGTGAATATTCTGCTGCCCTCTTGCAATGCAAACACACCTACCTGAGCCGCAGTGATGCCGGAGACAAAATGCAGGTGTTCAAGACGCCATGCAGTCCGGAATGCCACCAGAGCAGAGCAGCCACGGACATAGGACAGAGCCAGCATGGTCATCCAAGACGTGGAACACAAAAAAAGAAAAAACAAGGTCCAGGAAATGGACAAGGCGAAGTTCAGGAAAGCATCATGGTAACATCGATCCCAAATGGAGAACCAGTGAGTAGCACAGCGCCGTCCAGCAGGGTCAGATCCCCAGCAGGAGGTGAGGAAGGTGGCCGAGATCAAGGATCCAGCAAGAAGAGGTCATCCAGGGTCAGGCAGGAAGAACAGGAGAAAAGTGGTAAGCAACCCTAGCACTAGGGAAGGGCGGAGTATGACGCATCAGCATCACCACAGCGTGGAGGATAGAACATGAGATGCAGCAAGTCAATCAAAACTGCAGCCCCCTCACACAGACACACAAACACAAAGCTTATAACAGAACCTAAACAACCCTGAAACACTAATTCTTCCAGTCATCTCAGTGTGTTTTAAAATGCTTAGAACAGCTACAGACATTAGAAAGCAAACATATTTATTGGTTTTCCTCTCTAACTTTTTTTGTTCATCTGCATCCATTCCTTAGGCCTGGCAGATTCTTAACGAAGGTTAGAACGGAAGCCCAGCAGGGTAAGGGCTTGTTGAAAAATGCCTCATTAAAGCGAAGGAGCATTTTAAGAAGATCTGCAGCGTAATGTGTGTACAAAACAAATCATCAATCTGTCAAAAGTCCAAATATGTCAAAGACAGATGAGGAATTTACAGGTTTCTCTCTCCACAGAGCTTTTATACCAACTGTAGATACAACCCCTGGCAAAAATCATGGAATCACTCAATTTTTAGGAAAAAAATATGGAATCATGAAAAACAAACAAAATAACACTCCAACACATCACTAGTACTTTGTTGCACCACCTCTGGCCTTTATAACTGCTTGCAGTCTCTGAGGCATTGACTTAATGAGTGACAAACAGTCCTCTTCACCAATCTGACTCCAGCTATCTCTGATTGCTGTTGCCAGATCAGCTTTGCAGGTTAGAGCCTTGTCATGGACCATTTTCTTTAACTTCCACCACAGATTTTCAATGGGATCGAGATCCGGACTGTTTGCAGGCCATGACATTGACCTTATGGGTCTTTCTTCAAGGAATGTTTTCACAGTTTTTGCTCTATGTGAAGATGCATTATCATCCTGAAAAATGATGTCATCATCCCCAAACATCCTTTCGATGGATGGGATAAGAAGTGTCCCCAGTGCTTTTACCTGACATGCAGCCCCATATCATCAATGACTGTGGAAATTTGCATGTTTTCTTCAGACAGTCGTCTGCATAAATCTCTTTGGAACGGTACCAAACAAAAGTTCCAGCATCATCAACTTGCCCAATGCAGATTCGAGATTCATCACTGAATATGATTTTCATCCACAGTCCACGATTGCCTTTCTGTAGCCCATTGTAACCTTGTTTTTTTCTGTTTAGGTGTTAGTGATGGCTTTCTTTTAGCTTTCCTGTATGTAAATCCCATTTCCTTTAGGCGGTTTCTTACAGGTCGGTCACAGACGTTGACCCCAGTTTCTTCCCATTTGTTCCTCATTTGTTTTGTTGTACATTTTCTGTTTTCAAGGCATGTTGCTTTAAGTTTTCTGTCTTGACGCTTTGATTTCTACCAGTATGCTTGCCATTAACCATCTTCGCATGTTGTTTGTACTTGGTCCAGGTTTTAGACACAGCTGACTGTGAACAACCAACATCTTGTGCAACACTGCGTGATGATTTACCCTCTTTAAGGAGTTTGATAATCCTCTCCTTTTTTTCAAGTGACATCTCTGGTGTTGGAGCCATGATTCATGTCAGTCCTCTTGTTGCAGCAGCTCTCCTTTTTACCTGGACACCGACGAGCAGATTTAATCTGATGCAGGTGTTATTGTTTGTAATGACAATTTGCAGGGTGATCCCATATTTCTTTCCTCAAAATTGAGTGATTGCATAATTTATTCCCTTGCTTGTTCTAAAAATGTAACTGTTACTGGCTACATCAATTATTTTTCGTGATTTCTTTTAGTACTTCTTAAAGTTGCCATTTGAAATGCCTTTAGTTTTTTGTCATGTCTAGGATCTGTTTTTTTCTACAAAATTCAAAAACTGAAGGAACATCCTCAGAGACTGGTGATTCCTTGATTTTTGCCAGGGGTTGTACTTTAAGAATTCCAGAAGGACTTCGGAGTAGGAAGGAACAGAAAGGACACACTTCAGCCAGGGAAACCTGGTCCAGAGGTGGTGTCAGCATCAGCAACCTGGTGTCAACATCAGCAATCTTGACAATCCAAACTGAACAGACCTTAAACCATGTTGGCTGGAAGAATAAGGAAATACAATGTGAGGCTCTTTGTCTCTTGAAGAGTTTCCTCAATGCCCGACTTTGTTTTAAGGGTTTTAAGAAGGAAAACAAAAATCAGAATGTCAGAAAAGCTTTTTTACAGTAGGCTGCAGACTTAACATTAAGGAATGGATGCAAATTAATAACATTTGGTTGACAAAGTCAAACATTAAATATTATGCCTTCTCACTCTGACAGGCAGGCATTCGGTGATGCACTGTGATATAATGTTTGCATACATACTGTTTTATGGCTAGAAATGACCAGGAGCATCACATCTATTACAGTTCACATGAATATGTTTTAATGTAACCCGTCTCTGGTTCAGCTTTACTTTCTGTTTCGGTCCTTTATTTGAAATAAACATGTTCCTTTTTATTTAAACATGCGTCCTTGAATCAGCAGTCAGTATTTCAGTCATACTGACTTCAAGGACCTGATAAAGTTCCCATAGACCAGAACAGCACCACACAGGAGACCATCAATGAGCATCATAGAGGACATGGTTGACATTTGAATGACATAAATGTATGTGAAGAAACCTGTACCATCACAAACTGAATTTGAATTTCTCAGACTAAATCTGTATTTGCGTAATTTGAATGAATACATTGGTTTAAAAATGAATTTCACTAAACTGAATTTAATGGTTAGAAACTGAATTTGTTTGCTTTGAAAATTGCTTTGCTTCGTATTAAAAATTCAATTTGATTATTTTCACTTCTATAATTCAATTTCAGCCCCAAAAAATTCAGTTTTCTGTGTCACACATCTATGGAAGCAAATCGTTACCATATTTCAAATGAAAAAAGCATTTTCAGAAATGCTTCTTCATTTTAAGAATGTGGTTGCATTGTTTGACTCATAAATGAAATTAGTAATCAATCATCCTATTTGCATTTGCATTTTCTTTTTCAAGACTGCCCATTCTTTCACTTAATTAAAATGTAAACGAAAAAGACATTAGAGATTTATTTTTCAAAATGTACCCCATCAAATAGATAACAAAATTCAATTTTAAAATGAAAAAGCATTTCTGGAAATGCTTTTTCATTTTCAAATTTGACATTTACATTTTAAATTGGATTTTGGTATCTATTTGCTTGGGTACATTTTGAAAAATAAATCTCAAATGTCTTTTTCGTTTTCATTTTAATTAAGTGAAAGAATGAGCAGTCTTGAAGAAAATTAAAATGCAAATAGGATGATTGATTACTAATTTAATTTATGAGTCAACAATGCAGCCACATATTTCAAATGAAAAAGCATTTCTGAAAATGCTTTTTCATTTGAAATATGGTAACGATTTGCTTCCATACACATCAGGATTAATCAAACACAGATTTAATGATTCACGGATGTCATTCACTATTGCTGTGTCCAAATTCAGGACTGTATCCTTTTGAAGGTCGCATTTCTAGGCCGATTACGTCATGGTGAAGTGACGAACCCTATCCAACTATCCAAGTACATTGTTTAAACAAAAGTAACAAAGACCGGGTATGCTGTGCATTCTTTGAAACAAAATGAACTTTTACAGTGTTTTTAGACAAGAATGCAGTTGTGTAAATCTGAAATATCTGACTGATTTATAAAGATATTGCTTAATCGCTCAAGTGCACTGACGTATTCAGAGATTTTCGTTGCCCCAGCAGCCGGCTCACCTCGCCAGCTGTCAGCTGACCGGATGGTTGAGGCGTGCTAAACCCCGAGAGGACAGCTGACTTCCGGCACATTGTTTTCAAACTCCCGCTGGGTTTCCCCAATGGGTGGAAGTTAAACAGATATAATTCAGTCAGATGATATCTAATATTAATGTTTGGTTTATTTATAATAATAATAATTATTATTATTATTATTAATATTAGTATGCTCTACAAATAAAGTGATTTAAACTTTGTTAATATGTTTAAGTTGTTAAAAGCTTTACAAATAAAGGAAACAAATGTTAATGGTCATCGCTGTATTTTATCTACAGTGTTATTCTATTAACACAAAAATTTACAACATTTTAAATGGCTTGAAAATGAACAAGATCATAAAAGGACATTTTAAACAAAATAGGATTATAAGCCATCATCAATATGTAAAAGGGTAAATAAAGTAATGTTTACTAAAAACATGAAGTAAACATGTAGTTATTTACAGTGCAGACAGCGGTATTAACCTTCTGGCACCATTTGTTCGGCTTCACAGCTCTGCGCTTCACGCTAACACAGTTGCTAGGCAACAGAAGTTACGCTGAGGTAAGGGCAAGAGAAACGTAGACTGACGTAACACCGGCGGCACACTTTGCTAATGTGGCATGTTTAGCTAATAGCTACAGGTAGCATAAGTGTTACTGTTTGACTATCATGTGTTTACATGAAGCTTCTTATAGATGCTCATTTGACTTGGTGATGGACATCCGCCAAACTCATGTATGCTGCACTGCTCCAGCTCAACATGCCGCAAAGGAAGTTTAACCTGATGTGAAACGTAAAGGATGAATCTGTGTTTGATTAATCTGTAGCTATCCTCAAGGACCCGGATGTGTGACGCAAAAAACGGAATTTTGGAACTGATATTTAATTTCAGACCTAAAAGTGAAAGTAGTCTAACTGAATTTTTAATACAACGAAATACATTTTAAAAGCAAATGAAATCAGTTTCAAACCATTAAACTCAGTTTCAGTTTGGTGAAATTAATTTTCAAACCAGTGTATTTAATTTCGAATAACCCAAATACAGATTCAGTCCGAGCAACTCAAATTCAGTTTTTGATGGCACAAGTTTCTTCCCATATAAATGCCTTTCTACTGTCCTGAAGTCAGATTAATACAAATCTGCGTCAACATCCGCATCGGCAGGACTTCATTAAAATAATTCTGCCTAAAGTCAAAATGGACATTTAACAATGAGTTTTAATTTAAAACACAGGAAGTCTGTTTATACCCCAGCGACGTCATCATGTTAGCATTAGCTCTGCCGTTAGTTTAGCCGCTCCAGCTTGCAGTCAGCCGGTTAGCTTTCCTCCCGTCACTTTACCTATTAGACGTAAGGAGCGTTTCAGGAGCTTTCTTACGTCTGCCGAACCTATGGACCCAAAACAGATCATTTGCTGCTATTGTGTTCAATGAGGGCCGCGATTAACTAACGGCAAAGCCTAAAAAGGGTGTTTTGCACCTGAGCTGTGTGAATGTGAATGACAGTTTTCTGTGAGTGAGATGTTAGTGATGGAGAGCTCCATTTCCTCGGTGCTATGAAGTGCACCGCATGTTAAAACTTCACGAGCCATGATGGGAAAGCTAAATGTGAGAACTGACCTGCTCTTTGCTCGCCTTCTCGGATTTTAGCTTCCGAACTACTTCCCCTTGGATTTTAATGGCCTCTTGGATCTGTGTTTTGTCTTCCATGGCTTTTCATTAAAGTCTAACTGCCGCAAATCACACCGCCTGCTGCAGCGTGTAGCGTCAGCTGTCCAGATCCCAGGCAGAGGAACACGGAAACGCTCGTAATGATAGCTTCCGTTTTGTATTTCAAAATAAAATACAGCCCTACGGGGTTTTGCCAGTTCTTAATCTTTTCATTAAGTGCCTGTGACACGCTTTTCCCACAAATGTAGTAATTGAAAGGAAACTATATATTGAAGGAATTGGGCAGTATTTGACATATTAGGATTAAAGGTGTGATAAAAGACAATTGTGACAGAAAACCAGCATATTTCAACATTAAATTTTGCACGTCCAAAGTCGCCTGGAAATTACGTCAAAGGGGAAGTCTCCCGTCATTCATTGTGTGAGCATCAAGTTGCACTAAAAACAGCACGGTGCACTGCTGGTGGTGGCAGCAAAACTACAACAGCAGCCATTAGTCTGCACTATTTTCCTGAAGGAAAGAGGATCAGAGTTGCCGGGATCAGACCTGGAAAACTGATGAGGGACAGATGGGCTGGTCCCACCAAGCACTGCCAGTTGTGATCGGAGAACTTTTCAGCAAACTGCTTCTAACAAAAAACCTCTGAATTCACCAGAGAAATGGTGTCAGAGGTCAGGATATATGACAGACGAAGGAGAATGTTGAAGCAGAGTTTAAAGCTAGGCTGTTCAGAGCATCTGATATGAAAATATAGCCAAAGAAAAGGTTGTTGCTGCTGTTGCTAAACGGATCAAGGCTCAGCAGGTAAGAACACTTCCTTGTTGCAAAAGTACATTTAAAAATCAGCAGGTTTGTTAATAATTAAAAATCCAAAATTATTATTTTATTATTATTAATGATCTGAAACTATCATTATTATTTTTAAAATAAGATAAATTACACGTGCATAGCATATATTTAAATAAATGTTTCTCTAAAGATTCTAATATAAAAATGACCCACCAGGAAGTGTCTTTAGATCTTGAATCATCCCTTGTGTCTGCTGCTACTGTTCCATGCTGCTCACTATCTGCTCTAGTCCGGTCCGGTCCACTGCAAAGTCCGGAGGAGCTCCAAGAACCTTATGCAGATCGCGCAATAAAAGCCATTGATAAATGCGGTAGCAAGTCCAAAACAACTCATTCTGTGGAAGTTAAACAATTTAAACTCTTTCATTTTTCGTTTGATGCATCCAGATATTTTCGTGTGTTTGGGTCTACAATGGATGAGTTCTCTGAGTGCAGCGAAGCTATACTTGTTGCTTAATTTGGTGCATTTACTTTGTAATTGTTCGGTTTTTAATACCGTAGTTGACCCAGTGACTGATCTAATTTATTCAATGTTAACAACTGCTAATATATACACGTGTATAAATATATGTGTGTATTTATTAATATTGCGAGGTCTAGTCTGCCTGTAGTGAATTATTTTGAAAACCCTGATGTTGTGCTCGTTCTGTTTCCTGGTGGTGCGGTATGATTCATGTATATTCACTCAGGCCCTGCTACAATAGACTCTGGTGGAATTAGTTGGCCGTCCGCACGCCCCCTGCCATCTGATGAACGCTGACTTTCTTCTCCTGACTCTGCTGCGTCTCTCTCTGATGGTGACTGAAATATATCCAAAGAAATATCAGATTCTTCGCTGCTGTCCGTGTTGCTGCCATTGTAGTCAGCAGTCAGTTTACATGTGGGGTTCCCCTGTGACGTCATTGAAGAGCGCAACAAAATCGCTAAGGAGTAGTCTGGAAATGCCTTTTTAGTGAAATTTATGACCATATATCTCAACAACTGTTAATTTCAGTGGCATGAATTTACTTTTTAAAATATTTTATCAATGTTTCCTTTCCATAAATGATATTGGATTTATTATGAAAATTCGATGTCACAGGTTGCTAAATGTAAAAATTCAGCAAAAAAAAAATTCACTGGTACATTTCTGTTATTTAGCCTCTTTCTTTACATTTAGTGAATTTTTCTCGTATTTATTGGGAAATGCTAAATATAAATCTTAAATCTATATCTTAAATCTAAATCGAAATGTTAAATCGAAATCCTAAATCTAAATCTAAATATATATCTTAAATCTAAATCTTAAATATAAATCTAAATATATATCTTAAATCTAAATCTTAAATATAAATCTAAATATATATCTTAAATCTAAATCTTAAATATAAATCTAAATATGTATCTTAAATCTAAATCTAAATATATATCTTAAATCTAAATCTTAAATCTAAATATATATCTTAAATCTAAATCTTAATCTTAAATCTAAATATATATCTTAAATATTATATCTAAATCTTGAATGTACTAAGTATATATCTTAAATCTAAATCCTAAATCTAAATATATATCTTAAATCTAAATCTTAAATCTAAATATATATCTTAAATCTAAATCTTAAATCTAAATATATATCTTAAATCTAAATCTTTAATCTAAATATATATCTTAAATCTAAATCTTAAATGTAAATCTAAATATATATCTTAAATCTAAATCCTAAATCTAAATATATATCTTAAATCTAAATATAAATGTTAAATCTAAATCTAAATATATATCTTAAATCTAAATATTAAATCTAAATATATATCTTAAATCTAAATATATATCTTAAATCTAAATCTTTAATCTAAATATATATCTTAAATCTAAATCTTAAATCTAAATATATATCTTAAATCTAAATCTTAAATCTAAATATATATCTTAAATCTAAATCTTAAATCTAAATATATATCTTAAATCTAAATCTTAAATCTAAATATATATCTTAAATCTAAATCTTTAATCTAAATATATATCTTAAATCTAAATCTTAAATGTAAATCTAAATATATATCTTAAATCTAAATCTTAATCTTAAATCTAAATATATATCTTAAATCTAAATCTTAAATGTAAATCTAAATATATATCTTAAATCTAAATCCTAAATCTAAATATATATCTTAAATCTAAATATAAATGTTAAATCTAAATCTAAATATATATCTTAAATCTAAATATTAAATCTAAATCTCGAACTTAAATCTTCAGAAGATATACTAATTAACCACGCCCCTTCAATGTATGGACTTTAGCCATCATAGAGGCTCAGCTCAAACTAACAGCTGTAAAATGCTTTGGCTTTAAGCAGTATAAAGATTTGGTTTAAAACCTACGTTGTTTCTAGTGATGTCAAAATGAGGCTTTTTGAAGCATAGAATCATTTTGAACCACTGTGTCATAAAGTGGTTCACTACCAGAAGCTTCATTCAATTCTCTTGGGTGACATCTACTGGCAGTAGTGATTATTGCACCAAATGAAGCCCTGCAAATGTGATGCACCTCTCGTGTAAATACTAGCACTTATGTGTGTATATATGCGTGTTGTACATATGTGTTTTTAGTAACTCATTAAAGATTCTGAGTAATTAACTCATGAAAAAATAATTATTTAAAAACAATGTGAGCTGTAGGGGATTACAGATGAAAAATAGCCATTAGGCAAATTCTGGCTTCTTAAACTTGAATTGTCATTTGTTTTATGAAATTCCACTGTCCCATCTTAAATAAATAACAAAAAAATAAATAAATGAAGTGAACATTTTTGGTTTGTCATTCATATTTTCTTTGGGAGTGTGCTTGGTGTACTGAGTGTTTTTGGACATTGTGCTTGGTGTAATAAAGAGGGTGCTTGTGTTACTTCAGGTGTTTTTATTCAAGAAAAGTAATTTCTGCACAGTAGAAGGACTCAAACGGTTTCTTTTTTTGAGACAATTTCTCCAGCTTTGGAAAATACTCTTTCACAGGGAACAGAGGAGGCTGGTGTGACAAGGAACTGTTTGGCTGGGTGGTTTAGGTTTGGATACAGTGAAAGGCTTCATAGTGAAGAGTCCTTCACTATGAAGTCCACAAGAGCTTCATCAAGCTTCCTGGATCCTAAACAAAATAAAGAAAAGTAACTTAACTTTTTGATAATAATCAAACAGGCTCTGATTGCATTTTTTTTCTCTGTTGCACAACAGAGCTAACAGCAATGTGTACGAAGCACAATCAGATGTCCAGATTAAATTCTGTGCTGTAATATAATAAAGTATTAATATAGAATAACATTTGTTTAATAAAAGCAGCTTATTCAGCTCCATAATGTTTCTGCAGTCAACAGCTAAAGACTGAAGCTCATGTTTTGTTGGCAGATGTGTGGAGAACTTTCAGAGAGCTTCCCTGAAGTTCATCCCTTACTTTATAATTATAAGAAGCAGGGTTGCTGCTACATTTGATATTTAAACTGGGTTTCTGTTGCAGGACCTACATCACAGGAGGATGCGCTGGTGCTTTGCTTCTACTTTCTTTTCTCCATTTTCATCAAGTAACACTCTACATCTAAGACAGCTAGATGGGTGTGAATCTGGTGTTCGCCAAATGAAAGAAATTATTTCAAGAAAGCAGGGAACTGCTATAATAAATAGCAACCTAAGCACGGGTAGTGACATTTTTAGTTTATTGTGTTCAGTGTTGGTATGGAGGACTGAAAGATGCCATGGTGTGACCCCTCCTGACATCTAGGCCTCTTCTTTTTCCCAAAAGATGTGAGAGATTCTGTTTACACCACAGGGAATTAGGTCATTTCCACAGAACATAATCACCTTAGCTTAATTTATGATTGTGCTGTCCATACAGTATACTGTATATATGCGTCTGCATCTACAGTGAACATTGAATATATTCAGTCTCTTGGTTTTGTTTTCATTGTTGTAGTAACAATCATGGTCTACGTAAATTGGCTTTTTTTTTAACCAAAGAAATATAAAAACAACATTGTGTCAATGTTGTATTAAATTTGTACAGGGTGATACCAATTAAATGAAAATATATAATGAAAAAATAAGTGCTTGCGTGCTCTGTAGACATTTGAGTTGACCTTGAAGGTTTAGAAGAAAAGGCCAATTTATAACGACCATGATTGATTTATTACAGCAATTAAACCATAATCCCTCCAAGGGTGCGAATTCTTTTTTATAAAAATAGATGTGATTTTTTTTCCTTATTAACCAAGTTTGTAATCTTTAAAAAAAAAAAAAAGACTTACATAGAAACGTGTTCTTTCAGATGTGTTTTGACAAAGTCATGTGGCCAGTTAGGGACACTGATGATGAGGAGGATTGTGAGGCTGAGTCCATGTCCCACGTCACAGGATTTCTCAGAACATTCATTGAAACAGGTGTGGCGTGTTCATATTGAATAATGCATCGATTATAAATGAATCTACACTATTAAATCCATATTGAAATAAAAACTGGATATTTGTTTGGCCAACAGTTTTGCCTTTTCATTCTGTCACCGTTTAGCTTCATCAGATACTCTGGCTCAGCTGCTGAGATTCTGGGCTGGCTGGGAGGTGCTTCCTTCAGAACTCCAGGTGGAGATTTCTGGAGGAATTTTCGTACTTCAACGTGCTTGAAGACACTGAAGCTCCCAGCTTGTATAAAAACTATGATGACTTTAAGGAAGCACTTACTTCTGCCATACACAGTTCACACTTTGGATTTGTTGAAGTATTCAGTGGCAGATGCATTTGATGTTATGTCCAGGAGGACATGCTAATTTGAAGTTCAGTTGTGTAATCCTGTTTTATTTTTTAAAACACATTTCAGCCCTTCGAGGCATGTATCAGTTGGACAAAGTTGTTCTACTTCACAAAACAGTTGTTCTTGAGGTGTCATTTAATGAACAGACTTAAAACACATTCTCTTATTTTCAATAAAAAACCAAGTGTACTTTCAGGTGTATCTTTTTCCCCTCAACATTCTAACAAAAACTGTAGTTTGGATATTAATCCCTAAGGATTCTTGACCAAACTTGCATCATTTCCAAGTATGAGTTGATTGCTGCAGCTAAAGAAGTTCCTGGAACAGGCAAAATGGCAACTTCTTCATCTGAAAGCTGACGGGGCAGCAGAGTATTTGGGACTGACACTGTTGACCCATGAGAGTGTGAGGCCCGTTCCAGTCAACCCCAGTCTTCATGAACCTACATTAAAAAACATAATTAGTCATGTTGTTGAAGTTTATTAAACATCAGTGCTTAAGCTAAAAATCACCATTTTAACCTGAAAATGCTTCCAGTGTTGAGACAGGTGACAAATGATTTAAAGACTGGATCTTTAACCTCAGCAGGATCCACCATGGTGCCTTGATCTGTATCTAGAGGTGCAACGGTGACTGATTCCTTTCAGTTCTAAGACCATGGGAGTTCCAACCATATTTAAGAGAGTCGAGATTTTGCTGGATTTGTGGAAGAAAGCTGCGGTGTAGAGCATAAAGGTGGACCTTACTATCTGGGTCAAGTGTTCCTTGATCTTCCAAAGAAATGAAAACCTGATAGAAGGTTTTATTATCCAAATAAATTGTATTATTTGCATGCCTTGGATAATTTTATTATCCAAGGCATGCTTGTAGACACCTCTCCACATCCTCTCTATTCTGTGATAAAGGTGACGCTGACAGGTTTCATTCATGTTATGCATTTTTTAATTAGATTTGAGATGTTTGATGCAAATATTTGAGCAGCTCTTGTCATTTTATCTGTTGCTGCAAACATCTCCGTAGGTAAATGATGGTTTCTTTAATCAGAGGATGAAGCTTTTTTTGATGATTTTAAAGAAAATATTTATTTCCTTCTTTCTGATGGTAAAATATAAACTTAGTAAGATAAAGTGTTCATCTGCTCCAGCATCTCCTTTGGTGAGCATTGAAAACATTTTCTGTAGCAGCTCAGAGACTTTCAGATCTTGCTTGGAGGATTTGCTCTGTTTTTCCTTCAGAACGGTTCTGGTTCTGTTGGATCTGTGGCAGCTCTGCTCTGCTGAGGTCAGAACATAGATATTCATCATGTTTAGGGCCGTGGAGGTAAAACCTTCACCCTGCAGTTCCTCATGAAGTCCACTGTGGATGTTGAAGGAAAAGAGATTTTCTGTTTTCATCAGAAATTCAAACATGAATCATTAACTTTTTCCATGTTTCCTGTCCTGACATTTCAAACGTACCAGAACTAGAAGCTGCTCTACAGAACCTGGATTCTTAGATCTTCCCCGTTACATAAATAACTTTAGAACATGAGAAAGACGACATCTGGCATCCGAGCAGACAGGCAGAAAAATAGAAAATGATTTTTAGATGCATTGAGTTTTAAAGTTAAAGTCGTGGTTAAAATGAGGAGTTATTAAAATGATTCATACATCAAACAGAGATTTAGATTTAGTAGAAACGGAATTTAAACCAGAAGTTTAACAAGTTATCTGGATTCTTTTGTTCAGTTTCTACCTTTAAAACATCCATCCGAATCAAACACCAGCAGGTCGTGTCTCACTTGATTCCCAATAAAAATCCATAAGAGGACCTGAAAAGCTGGACTGTCAGGGAGGTTTAGAGACCATGAATCTGATGGAAATGTGGGAACCTGAGAGGAATATTTCTCTTTCTTTTCATTTGTTCTGAAATATTTCTTCTCTAGATGTTTCCTCTGGTTTCCAGCCTTCATTTTGTCTCCATCAGGTTAGACCAGGTGAGCAACTTCAGGTTTCTATGGAGCCACATTAGCAGGAACCTTGAATGGAGTCCAAAACAGCAGACTGAGGTTCCTCAGGAACCTGAGGAGAAACAACATCTCTGCCAGTCTGCTGAGGATGTTTATCTCAGCTCAACAGAGAGCAGATGGACCTACTCCATCCTGGCCTGGTTCTGGTCCCCCTGAAAGACATCTACAGGTCCAGCTGCTACAGAAGGACCTACAGAATTATGAGACAAACTCACCCTCTACATCATGTGTTTCCATTGCTGCCCTCTGGGAGGCGCTACAGGGCCCTGAAGTGGAACACCAGGAGGCCGAGGAGCAGCTTTTAACCCTCAGCTGTCAAAGAACTTCATTCTGGACCTCCTGTTCCAGCACTCCATCC